>CM027122.1:11842514-12173277 GCA_015476505.1 Urochloa ruziziensis | reverse complement strand
CGCCCACGCCGCCCCCGCACTCCACCACCAGCGCGCGCCGCGTGTCCAGGCCACCCCGCGCGCCTCACAAACCCTAGCCTAGCCCTCTCCATCGCGCCGCCGCTATATAACAGAGGAGCCGCTCCTCTGCTCCCATCCGCACCCGGGCGCTTGCCCTCTCACCCAGCCGCCGCCGCTGCACGAGGAGGAGGAGAGAAGGAGCAAGGCGAGGAGAAGGAGGAGGCGAACGCGAGCAAGAGGAAGCCGAGCCGGAGCCGCCCGTGGAGCGCCACGCCGGAGCGCCGCCGCGACGACCACCCGGAGCAAGAAGAGGAGCGCCCCAAGACACGATCCCTGTCGCTGCTCTTCTTCCCCTACGTCACGCCGGCCACCTCGACGCTCCCCAAGCTGAGCCAGCCCTTCCTCGAGCCCTTGGTGAGCCAGCCATCGCCGCCGCTCTCCCCCTTTCCTTGCTGTCCGGCGTGAACGCCGATGAACCTCCGTAGTTAGCCAAAACCTCCCAAGCTTGGCCCTTTATCTATGCCTGTGGGTTGGTCTTCGTGCCAACCCTTGTCTTGTGCAGGTTCCCGCGACGCCCAAACCAAACCCAAGCCTTGAACTCCCCCTGTCCGACGAACGTCCCTCTGGACATTTTGTCGAGCACTCCCCGCGCAAGAACCTCCTCATCTTGTTCTTGCGTAGCTGGCCATAAGAGCCAAATCCTAAACTTTTTCCCCCGTGAACACGTGTGCAAGGCCATTTGGCACCGATCCCGACCCTTGTCGCCGGATCGGGCGAGGTTGAGCCGCCGCCGGCGTGCCTTCGCCGCCGCGCGCAGCGCGCTCTGCTGCCGACCGCGCGTCGAGCACCTCGCGGGCGTTCCTCCCGCCGCCGCCACGCGTCACGCTCCGGTGGAGCCACACGCGAGGCCGCACGGGATCCGCTGCACCAGATCCAGCCTCGGCCGCAGCCGATCCGGTGGACGCGGCTCACGTGGACCGCAGACACGGTGCACCGTGGACCGCGCCCACCAGATCCGAGCCAGCCCCTTTTTCATCTAAGCCCCTGGAATCTTTCACTTTAGCCCCTGTTGTTTCGAAATCCTTTCAATCTAGTCCCTGGCCTGTTACTTTTACACCAAGCCCCCTGGACTTTTTAGATTTAACACCTAGGCCCTCGTGATGACGTCATCCGGGCCCACTGATGACGTCACCATGGGACCCACCTGTCAGCCTTGACCGTTGACCGTTGACCAGTCAACGCTGACGTCAGCAGGGCCCACTGCTGACGTCAGCATTTCGGCCGATCCTGGACTTTTTATAAAAACACCCCTGGACTTTTCAAAAATTACAAATAGGTCCCTGACTATTTACAAATAAGCCCCTGACTATTTACAAATAGGTCCCTGGCCCTTTTTCTTTTCTTATTCGTAATTATTTTAAAATCCAGAAAAGGATTTAAACTTAGAAAATTCATAACTAATTCATTTAACTCAGAAAAATATGAAACCAATTTCTATATTTTTCTAAAATTATGACCTAGCTGTTGATGTGAAGTATGAGTCCATTTGGATCTTTATTGAGCTGGTTTTATTGGAGTTGTTTACTATTAGGTCCCGGTATTTACTTTAATTACGTAAATAGGATCCACCGACGGCCAGGAGCTGACCGGAGAGGAGTTCTACCCAGAAGACTTCGTGGAGGAAGAGATCCAGCCTACAGGTTCACGCCCAGCCCATCCTTTGAATGCCTATTAGACATTGCAATTAGATGTGCTAGCGCTTTACTTATTACAATGGATGATGCTTGAGCCTTGCATAGCCATAATTTATTCCGTGAATTCCTTGCTACCTAATACACTATGATATATGAATGCTATGCTGCTTGCGTGTGTATGGGATATTGTGGATTAGGATTCTTGGCGTGTGTGGGGATAAAACCGGCAGGTGAATGGTGATTTTGGGAAACTTGGCGGGGGTGAGCATATTATAACAACTCGGTCTATAACCGAGGTGCCGGAAGACCCCTGCTCTCGAGGGGGTCCCACACTGTACTTGTGGCGGGTACACGGATGGATAGGAGCATAGGAGTTGGCGGTGGTACCTATGATGGGTACTACGACCTGCGTTCTTCTTCGGAAGATACGCCTTTGGGACGATGACGCTCACCCCGGTCTGAAACCGAGTGGGGTAACTTTATTTGGGCCCCACGTACTTACCGCTTACCCATATGAACGGGTTCCAGCCTTCCTAGCTAGCGCGATGCCTGGATTGCGAGAAGATCAGGTGGATGGTGTACGGGAACGGGAGAGGCCGTCTCCCCGAAGGACTATGGCCCCGTCTGGCCCTACGTGGGAGAGTTCGACACAGCTTCCGAAGCATTGGATTGCGAGCCGATGGACCGAGACCGGAAGAGCAGGCGGGCATCGTCGCGGTTAGGGTCTGTGCTGTGGGTTGCGTCTCGAGATGGCGGCCACCATCTCGCAGCCCGAGTGGGTCCAGTTGTACAAGCTCTCGAGAGTCTAAAACCTATACGTATAGCCGCGTCCTCGGTATGGACATTGCCCACTTTCCCTGTTACCTCTCATATTTTGGGATATTCTACCTTCCCCCTATTCTAGCCAGATTTGAGAGTGATTAAGGTTCGCAACTACGGACGGGGAGAAGGGAAGTTGCTCCCTTTCCTTTCAGGATCCGGTCGTAGTTGGTGAGATGCGAGGGGAGGGAGCTCTCGCATCGACTTAGTGGAGTGTGGAGAAGGAGATGGGAGTCCGGCGTGCCGGAATAGCCCGATGTGGTGAGGTTTGGGATGGATGGGTATGGAGATGATTATTTTATATTTGCTGCTGCATAGGAAACCCATAGCCTATCCTTGATATACTTTTATTCCTTTAGATGGTAGTCCACTTAAAGCTTGCAAATACAGTTGGTGACGTGAACCTATCCCACTCCTTGGGGATAGCCTTTGAGTACGCAGGATCTGAGGATGAGCATGAGTTCAACCACGACGGGTGGTACGATTGAGGCCTCGTCCTGACGCGCAAGTTGCCTGTGGAGGAGATCAAGAAGATGGAGGCTTCTACGTCTAGTTCCGCTGCGTTGGATGTTCTTTTGTTTGACGTTCAGCCCTGAGGGCTTGTATCAGACGTATTATCATGAGAATGATGTAATAATTAAGATATTTGTACTCTATTCGTGGTATGGATGTGATATTCGCTGTGATGAGTTCTGTACGTGATATCTACTTGATCCAGGGAGTATCACAATGGTACAGGGAGTCGGGTTTTCTTAAAACGGAAACCCGGGTCGTTACAAAAAGGACTTGTCGACAGGTCCTTTGATTGTTTATTTTCTTTTTTGAGATGATATTTTAGAGTTTTTGGACATGGTAAATGCATATCTTTGCTTATATAACAAAGTGCTTTTGTTGGAGAAAAAAGTCACAGATCAATATTTTTTAAAATAATATTATTTCATTGGAATATACCAAAAATTGGTGGAAAATTCAAGAATTCTGAAAATAGATATATGTCGGCCCTAGAATGGTCGTTAAGGGAACTATCGGCCTCTAAATAGCCGCCTAGCCTACATGACAGCACGATATCAGGACGTGCAGGGAGTGAGATGACCTGCTGGCCACGAGGAGGACGCGAGAGGAAAAGGACCTGTCGGCCATCCAATGGACGACAGGTCCTTTTATTGTTTATTTTTTTTTTGAGATGATATCTCAACGCTTTTAGCAGGGTAAATGCATATCTTTGCTTATATAACAAAGTGCCTTGTGTTGGAGAAAACAAGTCACATGAAAGATCAATATTTTTAAAATAATATTATTTCATTGGAAAATAGCAAAAATTCGTGGAAATTTCAAGAATTGTGAAAATAGATATATGTCGGCCCTAGAATGGTCGTGAAGGGACCTATCAGCCTCTAAATAGCCGCCTAGCCTATATGGCAGCACGATATCATGACGCGGAGGGTGTGAGATGACCTACTGGCCACGAGGAGGACGCGAGCCGACTTTTTCGTGAGGAAAGGACCTGTCGGCCGCTCAATGGCCGACAGGTCCTTTTATTTTTATTTTCTTTTTTGAGATGATATATCAACGTTTTTGGCATGGTAAATGCATATCTTTGCTTATATAACAAAGTCCTTGTGTTGGAGAAAACAAGTCACATGAAAGATCAATATTTTTAAAATAATATTATTTCATTGGAAAATAGCAAAAATTGGTGGAAATTTCAGGAATTGTGAAAATAGATATATGTCGGCCCTAGAATGGTCGTGAAGGGAACTACCGGCCTCTAAATAGCCGCCTAGCCTACATGGCAGTACGATATCATGACTTGGAGGGAGTGAGATGACCTACTGGCCACGAGGAGGACGCGAGCCGACTTTTTCGTGAGGAAAAGGACGGGTCGGCCATCCAATGGCCGACAGGTCCTTTTATTGTTTATTTTCTTTTTTGAGATGATATCTCAACGTTTGTAAATGCATATCTTTGCTTATATAACAAAGTGCCTATGTTGGAGAAAAAACATCACATGAAAGATCAATATTTTTCAAAATAATATTATTTCATTGGAAAATTGCAAAAATAGGTGGAAAATTCAGGAATTGTGAAAATAGATATATGTCGGCCCTAGAATGGTCATGAAGGGAACTACTAGCCTCTAAATAGCCGCCTAGCCTACATGGCAGTACGATATCATGACGTGGAGGGAGTGAGATGACCTACTGGCCACGAGGAGGACGCGAGCCGACTTTTTCGTGAGGAGGAGGACCTGTCGGCCATCCAATGGCCGACAAGGTCCTTTTATTGTTTATTTTCTTTTTTGAGATGATATCTCAACGTTTTGGGCATGGTAAATGCATATCTTTTCTTATATAACAAAGTGCTTGTGTTGGATAAAACAAGTCACATGAAAGATCAATATTTTTTAAAATAATATATTTCATTGGAAAATAGCAAAACTGGTGGAAAATTCAAGAATCGTTAAAATAGATATATGTCGACCCTAGAATGGTCGTGAAGGGACCTATCGGCCTCTAAATAGCCTGCCTAGCCTACATGGCAGCAGATATCATGACGTGAAGGGTGTGAGATACCTGGTCCACGAGAAGGACGCGAGCCGACTTTTTCGTGAGGAAAGGACCTGTGGGCAGTTCAATGGCCCACATGTTCTTTTATTATTTATTTTCTTTTTTGAGATGATATCTAAACGTTTTTGGCATGGTAAATGCATATCTTTGCTTATATAACAAAGTGCCTGTGTTGGAGAAAAACGTCAAATGAAAGATCAATATTTTTTGAAAATAATATTATTTCATTGGAAAATTGCAAAAATAGGTCGAAAATTCAGAAATTGTGAAAATAGATATATGTCGGCCCTAGAATGGTCGTGAAGGGAACTACCGGCCTCTAAATAGCCAGCTAGCGTACATGGCAGTACGATATCATGACGTGAGACGGCTTTTTGGTGTGCTAAACAGGTCCTTTTATTATTTATTTTCTTTTTTGAGATGATATCTCAACGTTTTTTGGCATGGTAAATGTATATCTTTGCTTATATGACAAAGTGCTTGTGTTGGAGAAAAAAAAGTCACGTGAAAGATCAATATTTTTTGAAATAATATTATTTCATTGGAAAATTGCTAAAATAGGTGGAAAATTCAAGAATTGTGAAAATAGATGTATGTCGGCCCTAGAATGGTTGTGAAGGGACCTATATGCCTCTAAATAGCCGCCTAGGCTACATGGCAGTACGATATCATGACATGGAGAGTGTGAGATGACCTACTGGCCACGAGGAGGACGCGAGCCGACTTTTTCGTGAGGAAAAGGACTTGTCGACAGGTCCTTTTATTGTTTATTTTCTTTTTTGAGATGATATCTTAGCGTTTTTGGACATGCTAAATGCATATCTTTGCTTATATAACAAAGTGCTTTTGTTGGAGAAAAAAGTCACAGATCAATATTTTTTAAAATAATATTATTTCATTGGAAAATACCAAAAATTGGTGGAAAATTCAAGAATTGTGAAAATAGATATATGTCGGCCCTAGAATGGTCGTTAACGGACCTATCAGCCTCTAAATAGCCGCCTAGCCTACATGACAGCACGATATCATGACGTGGAGGGTGTGAGATGACCTACTGGCCACGAGGAGGACGCGAGACGGCTTTTTGTGAGGAAAATGACCTGTCGTCCCGTCAATGGCCGACAGGGCCTTTTATTATTTATTTTCTTTTTTGAGATGATGTCTCGACGTTTTTGGGCATGGTAAATACGTATCTTTGCTTATATAACAAAGTGCCTATGTTGGAGAAAAAAAGTCACATGAAAGATGAATATTTTTTAAAATAGTATTATTTCATTTGAAAATTGCAAAAAGAGGTCACAAATTCAAGAATTCTGAAAATAGATATATGTCGGCCCTAGAATGGTCGTGAAGGGAGCTATCGGCATCTAAATAGCCGCCTAGCCAACATGGCAGTACGATATCATGACGTGGAGGGTGTGAGATGACCTACTGGCCACGAGGAAGACGTGACATGGTTTTTTGTGAGGAAAAGGACCTGTCGGTCCTTGAATAGCCGACACGTCCATTTTTTTCTTTTTTGAGATGATATCTCAAAGTTTTTTTGCGATGGTAAATGCAGATCTTTGGTTAAAAAGCAAGAAATGTGTAAACTGTCAGTGTTGGGGAAGAAAAGGCCACATCAAATATTAATACTTTTTAGAACAATATTATTTTATTTAAAATCGCCAAATTGGTGAAAAAATTTAGGAATTGCAAAAATAGATGTATGTCGGCCCTAGAATGGTCGTCAAGTGACCTATCGGCCTCTAAATAGCTGACTAGCCTACATGACAATACGACATCATGACGGGAAGGACGTAAGATGACTTATTGGCCATGTGAAGGACGTGAGATGTGAGATGGCTTATTGACGAGGAAAAGAACCTATCGGCCCTTGGATGGCCGACATGTCCTTTTATTTTTTATTTCTTTTTTTGAAATGATATCTTCACGTTTTTTGGCAATGGTAAATGCAGATCTTCGGTTAAAAAACAAGAAATGTGTAAAGTGTCTGTGTTGGAGAAGAAAAGGCCATATCAAATATCAATATTTTTAAAACAATATTATTCTATTGGAAAATTGCAAAAATATGTGGAAAACTTCAGGAATTGTGAAAATAGATGTAAGTAGGCCCCAGAATGGTCGTTAAGGGACCTATCGGCCTCTAAATAGCCGACTAGCCTACATGACAGTACGACATCGTGTCGGGGAGGATGTGAGATGACTTACTAGGCCATGAGGAGGATGTGAGATGGCTTATCGACGAGGAAAATGACATGTCGTCCCTTGAATAGCCGACAAGTCCTTTTATTATTTTCTTTTTTGAGATGATATCTCCACGTTTTTTGGCGATGGTAAATGCAGATGTTCGGTTAAAAAGCAAGAAATGTGTAGAGTGTAAGTGTTGGAGAAGAAAAGGCCACATCAAATAATAATACTTATTAGAAAAATATTATTTTACTGAAAAATCATAAAAATTGGTGAAAAAAATCAGGAATTACGAAAATAGATGTATGTCGGCCCTAGAATGGTCGTCAAGGGACCTATCGGCCTCTAAACAGATGACTAGCCTACATGACAGTACAACATCATGACGGAGAGGACGTGAGGTAACTTACTGGCCACGTGGAGACTTGAGATGGCTTATTGACGAGAAAACAGACCTATCGGCCCTTAGATGGCCGCGGGTCCTTTTATTTTTTATTTGCTTATATCTTCACGTTTTTTGGCGATGGTAAATGCAGATCTTCAGTTAAAAAACAAGAAATGTGTAAAGTGCCCGTGTTGGAGAAGAAAAATATCATATCAAATATCAATATTTTTAAAACAAAATTATTTTATTAGAAAATTGCAAAAATAGGTGAAAAAAATCAGGAATTGTGAAAATAGATGTAAGTCGGCCCTAGAATGGTCGTCAAGGGACCTATCGGACTCTAAATAGCTGACTAGCCTACATGACAGTACGACATCATGTCGTGGAGGATGTGAGATGAGTTAATGGCCATGAGTAGGATGTGAGATGGCTTATCGACGAGGAAAAGGACATGTCGGCCCTTGAAGGGCTGACAGGTCCTTTTATTTTTATTTTCTTTTTTGAGATGATATCTTCACGTTTTTTGTGATGGTAAATGCAAAACTTCGGTGAAAAAGCAAGAAATGGGTAATGTGTCCGTGTTGGAGAAGAAAATGCCACATTAAATATCAATATTTTTTAGAACAATGTTATTTTATTAGAAAATCGTAAAAATAGGTGAAAAAATTTAGAAATTGCGAAAATAGTTGTATGTCAGCCCTTAAATGGTTGTCAAGGGACCTATCAGCCTCTAAATATTAGCCTCTAAATAGCTCACTGGCCTACATGACAGTACGACATCATGACGGGGAGGACGTGAGATGACTTACTGGCCACGAGGAGGACGTGAGATGGCTTATTGTCGAGGAAAAGGACCTGTCGCCATGTTGGCCCTTGGATGGCCGACTGGTCCTTTTATTTTTTTTACTTTCTTTTTTAGATGATATCTTCACGTTTTTTGGCGATGGTAAATGCAGATCTTCGGTTATAAAGCAAAAAATGTGTAAAGTGTCTGTGTTGAAGAAGAAAAGGTCACATCAAATATCAATACCTTTTATAATAATATTATTTTATTAGAAAATTGTAAAGATATGTGAAAAAATTTAGAAATTACAAAAATAGATGTACGTCAGCCCTAAAATGGTGACAGTCAGTGATTATGTCTGCATTCCACAAAATGGTGATCACAATCGGTGCAAGTTAAAGAACAACGCTTTGTTTGTAAATACCATAACAACTCTTTCAGTAAGGAACTCCATTACTCTTAAGGAAAAAAAAACATAAACAGTTCTTAAAGCATAATAGATCCTTTGAAGGGTGTAAGTAAGTCTAGTGGCCTACTTGTCTTATATCCCGTGAAGAAAGATCAGCATCAGCTTCAACAGCCTATAGAAGAGAAGTGCAAGGACATATGGTCAGAAATGAAAAACCATTGGGCTCACAGGATTCTGGTCTACTGTGAGGGACCTGTGAGGAATAATGGTAGCAATATATGAGAAAACTACGCACTTAAGCAACCGACCGTGTCAAAGAAAATCGCACGTCTGCCCTTAAGACATCTAAAACAGTAGCCAAAGCCCCATCACTCTCCCTTTCATCTTGCATCGACTCTGACAAAGATCTAACACCAAAACCAAATTGGCGGCAGCTTGAAGCAAAGTAATGATATCTCTCCATCAGAATCAGATTTTCTTTATGCTTCTTCCAGACCTGAAACAAAATTCCATTTTGAGGCTTGGCAGACATGAATAATAAATTACAGCAGAAGCAAAAATTATCACTTCTAACCCAGGAATAAATGAATAACAGGCTCCTACCAGCTTCTAAATGTTAAAGATAATCATTATGCTTTGGTAAAGTAGGATAGATCTTTCTATTTTTAAGTCTATATGTTGGAAGAAAACAGGAAATAGAGCAGTTGCTGCCAAGGAAAAATTAACAACATTCTATGAGACATTAAGAACTAGCTTGACCAATGAATTCATGACAAATATGTGACTTTTGTTCCCTTGAAATAAAAAATGATTTCAAATTAGCTTGTCCTATTGGATAGAAAATGCACATTATTGCTGAAAATGGTCATTTAACAATAAGACTTACATTTTCAGTGTCATCAAGAATCACTGCAACACTTGGTCGGGACCGAGGTGGGGGACAGGGTTAGAGAAGATGTCTGAACAATTCTCCGAATCTCTTGCTGCCTCATAAACTAGAAGCGGTTTTCATTTTCTTGCATTGTACTCTGAATCTCTGATGGAGCTTGTGTGAGTTCCTCTTCTTGAGGAACACTGGGCTGACGATGCTACGTTTTTCACTCAAGAGTCGTAGCCACGCTTCCAAAATGCATTGATGCTTCGTCGTTGTCTGCTGTCTGCAAATCAGAATCCAGCAAGCTTTCGGTTCAACCCTGCCCTGCCCTGTACTGATGTACTCCTGTCCATGGAAATTGCAGACCTCTGATGTCCGTCGGCAGTCGGCGCGCGTTTCATCGAGCACCCGCAGGCTCCAATCCATCTTCGACGCCACGCGCGGCGCCCCAGGCTTCAAGCTCTTGCGCCCCCATGACCCCATGCCGTGTTCCGGCGGTTCCGCTTCGCCGCCCAAAACCGCAAGGACACATCGGCCGAAACAAAGCGTCGGGACCGGGCTTCCGCCGCCGTAGGCACCCAGGGGGTGGACGGTATTTCATTTACCGTCCACCCCTGGGGTCGTGACCTCGCGCGGCCGCCTCGATGGAGGTTCCTGATGGTCCGCTGGGTGAAGTGAACGGCACCAGCGCGGCGGTGGCCCTCGTCGTCCTCGTCCCCGGCCGCTGTTCACCTGCCGGCCCGGTCGAGCGCTCCCGACTCCCGAGGCGCGGTGCTGTGCGTCGCTGCAATGTCAGCTAGCACCTGACGCCGTAGGCCGTGCATGGTTGGGAGACCACCGGGTCGTGTTCCGCAAGAGGGTGTTGCCGCGGCTCGCCGGAGTTCAGCTCGAGCGCCGTCGCGTCAGCCCGCCCTCAGGGGCAACGACGGGGATCGTTCGAGCCGAGCGGACAAGGCCCAGAAAGGCCAAAGTGCGCCCATCTGACGTCATGATACAGCAGATCCTGGCCGCACGTACCCGATCCGACAGCTAGGGACAACCCATGGGTGGACGGTATTTCATTTACCGTCCACCCCCTGGACGTTGTTTTTGTTTCCTCTGCCGTCCACCCCGGGCGCCGCCGTCTCGCCGCCGCGTCCCAGTCGTTCCACGCGTGCTCCCCTCTCGTTCGTCCTGCCGGAAGTTCAATCGCGCCACCGTCGGTGCACGGCGCCAGCACGTGGAGCCCTTCGCCGCCGGCGTTCCTCCGACAGATGGAGGGGCTCGGTGGCGCTGCCTGACGTGTGCCTCCCGTTGCCGGCGGACACAGACGCCCGAGACGCGAACACGGCGGCGCTCGGAAGAAACATGCGAGCGTCGTGCGCTCGCAGCGAGTTTCCGGCAACCCGCGTTGCCCGCAGTACGTTGTGCCACAAAACCGGCCGCGAGCCATTCAGGTTTCGCACCTGTCGTCTTCATCTGATTAAGAACATACAGTGACACAGAAAGAAAGATCAAATCAGTAGGTGTATGGGCTTGATTCAACAGCAGCATCGCCCCAACTTATATATAATATTCCAACCCTTGCAATTAGAAGCGGCTTCAATTTCTAGCATTGTACTCTGATGGAGCTTGTGTGAGTCGTTCTTCTTGAGGAACACTGGGCTGACGATGCTACGTTTTCCATTGAAGAATCATAGCCACGCTTGCAAAATGCATTGACGCTTCGTCGTTGTCTGCTGTCTGCAATTCACAATCCAGCAAGCTTTCGGTTCATCCTAGCCTTGCCCTGTACTCCTGTCCTTGGAAATTGCAGACCTCTCATGTCCGTCGGCACGCATTTCGTCGAGCACCGCAGGCTCCACGCCACGCTCGGCGCCAAAGCTTCACGCTCTTGCGCGCCCCACGCCGTGTCCGGCGGCCGCCGCCGTTCTCCGCGCTGTTGAGCCCACTGCGGCACTGCCTCGCAACGAGGAGCAGGAGGATGAGAAGGCAGTTCCGCCAGGTAGCGCTCCGCCTCGCCGCCGGCAAACCGCGAGGACAAATCATCGGAAACAAAGCGTCCGGGTAGGGTTGCTGCTGCCGCCGCCGCCGCCGCTCAGCGCGACGTCTGGCCGGAACGCGGGACGGACGGGGCGCGCCACTGGAGTCGAGCTCGAGCGAGGAAGAACAGGGGTGCGCTTGTATAATTTCTAGGCCAATCTCGGACCGCACAACCCCGATCCGACGGACGGTAGGCACCCAGGGGTGGACGGTATTTCATTTACCGTCCACCCCCTGGGGTCGTGATCTGGCCGGACGGCCGCCGCATGCCGGCGGTTCCTCGGTTTCCCAGTAACGGAGGGCGCCTCGAGGTCTCTGATGGCCCGCCAGGTGAATGGCACCGGCTCGGCGGAGGCCCTCGTCGTCCCCGATCGCTGTTCACCAGCCCGGCCGTGTGCTTCTGAGACGCGGCGGCGCTGTGCATCGCTGTGTTCCGCAGGAGGTCACGCGCGATTTGATTCCGGCGGTGGGTCCTCCGCTGATCGCCTGATCGACGGAAGCTGCGGCTCGCCGGAGTTCAGAACAAGCATCGTCGCGTCAGGGCCGGCCTCAGGGGCAACGACGGGGGGTCAAGTCGAGCGAGCGGCGGAGAAGGCCGAGAAAGGTCAAAAGGGACCCTTGTGACGTCATCAACCAGCAGATCCTGGCCGCACGTGCCCGATCCGGCAGCTACTGGACAGCCCAGGGGTGGACGGTATTTCATTTACCGTCCACCCCCGGACGTTGTTTCCTCTGCCGACCGGCGACCACACCGGGCGCCGCCGCGTCCCGGTCGTTCCACGCGCGCTTCCCTCCCATTCGTCCTGCCGGAGGCCCAGTCGCGCCCCCTCGGCGGACGGCGCCGGCACGAGGTGCCCCATCGGCGCCGACGGATAGATCGAGGGCCTCGGAGGCGCTGACTGATGTGTGTGTGATTTCCTCACATTGCCGATGGAGGTCGTAGAAACATGCATGCGAGCCGCGAGCTGTTCAGGCCTCGACCTGTCGACTTCCTCTGCATTTCTTGTTCCAAATCGCCACTGCGCTACAATGTTATGCACTAGTGCAATACAATTTTTTGTTTTAGTTTTTCTTACTGTCGCTCGGGGATTGGAACAGAGAAGGCCGAACAAGAAGAAGAACGAGGAGGAAGAGATTGCACGGCGCTGTTTGTGCTGCTGAATCCCAACAATAAGGAAATATAAAGTAAAAAAACAATAAGGAAATATAGTTGTTTCTTAACTACTACCGATCAATCGCTTAGCCCATGGGCCAATACTTTGGATAGAATGTGGCCTTCTAAAGGCCTGTCTCCTCGGACTGTGTTGGCCCAAATTCTCCCATTTGCATCAACACTTCAGCAGCATGAGTTTTGCTTAACCCATGCTGCACTGCTCAATGCTCATAGAGCTAAGCTGACATGCTCTGTTGCCGCCGGCCGTGTCTTCATTAAGGAGGAATTCTTGTACCAAATGAACGCCGGCCAGTCCAAGCACGCACGTGTTTGGTAGAGCTAGCAGCCATTACTGACGACAGACCGACAGGAAGTGCCTGCATGTCACGTGGCAATGCAAACTTTAGTTCAACAAATATGCTTTCCCCATACATGTTTTCTTTCGGCCGGTGGGAGGGGCCACTGACTGACCCTCCTAGCTTAATGAGAATGACATCTGATTGAGAACATACAGGGACAGAAACAGAAAACAAAAATCAAATCAGTAGGTGCATATGGGCTTGATTCAACAGCAGCATCTCCCCAATTTATATTCTAGAATCAAAAGTTTGTGTGATTAAAAAATGTTTGGAAACAGAAACAGCAACCTACACCATAACCAAAAATAATAAGTGACATTTTGCTCATTGAAGTAATAAAGATAATTTTGTCAGTCATGCGAAGGAACTTTTCAATTTTTAGCCATCTCCACGGTTGAGGATATATTTAGATTTGGCATATGCGAATTATATGGCTTCAAACTGCTAAGGAACGTTAGAGAAATTAGTAGTTTTTTCAGGTATAATACAGAGGATTTATCAAAAAAGTGGCGGCTACCTTAACAACTGTGCCAGTTCTTTCCCAAATAATGACAATAGGAAAGAAGAAAAGACCAACCTGTGCTCTTCTAGATTTTCATGAATAATTTCATCCATCCTATCAGTAACGATCTATACATAAATTTCTCCACAAATAAAAATGAACACATAGAGCATCGAGTCGTTTTGCAAGAACCGACGAGGCACGCACTTGGGTTGCCCATCGCATCTCGGGCGATCGCCGGCTTGCAGCTTTCTTCCACACCTCTCTCAGGGTACAGGTGGGCAATGATGAAAGCACTCTCTTCTGAGCACATAGAGTGCAACCATCCCTGTCCCTAGCTTAATTAGACCATGACGATGGAGCCGGTTTGAAGTCATCCCTGTCCCTAGCTTAATTAGACCATGACGACGGAGCCGGTTTGAAGTTCAATAGCGACCATGAAGGACCGCTAGCTGAAAAATCTACACCTCCCTAGCGCCTATACCTTCCCGAGTTGTCGGGCTCTCAACAGTTTAGCTGCAACCAAGACAGAGCGTGTTACGCCAATGCTGACGAAAATTCCGCGGAGCTGGACCTGTCCGGATCCGGAGAGAGCGTCACATGGCGTAGTAGATCCCAGAGCCGTATCTACTGTAAAGCCACTTGTATCGTAGCTGTGTGTGTGATGTCATAGACCAACTGCCAATCGGTGAGCCCCTCTCGCACTGTTTGTCTATTTCCCACAGTAGCCCATAGATTCGGGGCAAGCAACCGGATCGAGCAACCGTTAATCCAATTGTCCAACCAGGAGGTCGAAACCCTATATCACTTACTCACAGGATGTGTGCATAGTTGGGAATCATGGTTTTGTATAGTACGGTTCGTCCAGCTCCAAGACTTTGTCCCTCAGATCGATGGAGGTGCCTTTTGTTGAGTGGTGGATACAAGCCAGGAAGAAGGTGGATACTAGCCAGGAAGAAGGTCGGCAAGGTTTGTAGGAAATGATTGTTCAAAAAGGTTCGTAGGAAATGTTTTGACTCCATGGTTTGGTTGGATCACTTGGTCATTTTGGCGGGAGCATAACTGCAGGTCCACTACCATGCCGCTCTACAACAAGTGGCTCTAGCCCCTCTGATTTTAGAGGAGGCGAGACTTTAGTGAATGGACGGCTTCATGGGTATTAAACTCATTCTAGGCATTAGGTTGTAGCTTTGTACACTTTTTTTATTGTACTTTTGTTAGGGAGTTTGCAGGGAATTGGAGGAACTGGAAGAGGAATAGGAGGAAAGACAGAAGAAGGATAGTCTGAACGAGGAATTGGATTGAATGTGACTAGTAACAAGTTGTTGCCTCCTTTTCTCTGGGCAAGGTGCCTCATATATTACACACGCTGCGCACGCAGGCGCCAGATACGCACACCTAACGAGTCCACTCTGGGCCAACGTACTTGGAGTTGGGCCGCGCGATCCTCTTCTTGCCAAGGCCATCCTGGGCTCCCTGGTCTACATCGGCTACATGGGCCGTCGTAGTGTCCCTCGCAGCAGCAGTAGTAGTAACACTCCCCCCTTCTTGAAGTCCTGCTTGTCCCCAAGCAGGTGCTCGAGGGAAACGCTGCTTCAAAGAGATGGCATCCTCCCAAGTTGCCAGAGATACAGGTAACCCAGACCACTGAATCAGAACTTGGGAAATAGTATCAGTACCGCGAGTAACCAGCCTTCGCTTCAAAATCTTCAAGGGAATCTGGAACTGTATGTCTGAAGATGGAATGTCAGAATGAACCACTTGATCTTCCCCAGGAGACTTCTTCAGTTGAGACACGTGGAATACTGGATGAATGGTACTGGAATCAGGTAGGCGTAGTTTGTAAGCCACAGCACCCACTTTCTGAAGGATCTCGAATGGTCCAAAGAACTTGAAGGAAAGCTTGTTGTTAAAGCTTGTTAGACGAATTCTCCCACTGAAAACTGGCGCTCTGAACGTTTTTTATCAGCCTGAGATTTCATTCGATGCTGAGCTCGAAGCAAATGTTGCTTGATCAAGTCATTCATGATATTTCGCTGTGTCAACCAGTCAGAGAGATCAGAAGTTGGTTCAGCAGAAATTGGAGCAATGCCAAAATGGTTGGGAGGATGTCCATATAATGCCTCGAAGGGTGTGGTTTGCAAAGCCGTATGGAAGCATGTATTGTACCAGTACTCTGCCAATGATAACCAAATTGCCCACTGACTAGGACAAGCATGAACATAGCATCTCAAAAATGTCTCTAAGCATTGATTAACCCACTCAGTTTGACCATCCGTTTGAGGGTGATAGGCCGAACTCATTTGAGGGATGTGCCAGACATTCTGAAAAGCTCTTTGCCATAAGTTGCTTGTGAAGATGCGGTCACGATCAGTGATAATGGACAAAGGCATACCATGAAGTTTGTACACATTGTCCATGAACACTTTAGCTACTGTAAGTGCCGTGAAGGGATGAGACAAAAGCAAGAAATGTGCATACCGAGAAAACTTGTCAACAACCACTAAAAAGCAGTTGTAATGTCGAGATCTGGGAAGACCTTCAATGAAATCCATTGATATCATTTGCCAAGCCCTTTCTGGAATTGGAAGTGGCTGTAGTAACCCAGGGTACTTGCTGCGATCAGGTTTAGCCTGAGTACAAATATGACAAGATTGAACCCATTTCTTGATCATAGGCTTCATGTGAGACCAGAAGAATAGCTGTTTAATTCTAGCATAAGTGACAGGAAATCCAGAGTGGCCTCCAATAGCACTATCATGCAGTGAAGTAAAAATCTGATGTGGCAAATCAGTGAGAGTACTAATCCAAATTTTACCCTTGTATCTGATAACACCCTGATGTAAGGTATAAGGTCCCATCTGCTCATTTAAGGCTAACTGTTGCAGTAATTCATGTGCCTTAGGATCTTGACTGTAAGACTGAAGCCATTGTGGAGTTGCAGTGGTGATAGCCATTATATGTTCAGCAGGAGCAGGGTGTCTAGAAAGTGCATCAGCTGCATTATTTTCAACACCTTTCTTGTACAACACTTTGTATTGAAATCCCAGAAGCTTGGTAAACACCTTCTGCTGCCAAGCTGTATGTAGCCTTTGTGTGTCTAGTTGGGACAAACTTTTCTGATCAGTGTAAATGATGAACTCATGGTGTTGAAGATAAGCTCTTCACTGCTCAACTGCCAGGAGAATAGCCATGTACTCTTTTTCATATGTTGATAACCCCATGGTTTGGGGACCCTAATGCTTTACTGACATAAGCTATGGGATGGCCATTCTGTGACAAAACTGGACCACCAGTAACTCCAAAGGGCATTACCAGAAATTCATATTGACCTTGATGAGTAGAAAATGTTGTTTTATGTTCTTCTCCCTTCTTCAATAATATCTGATGAAATCCAGATCGAAGATCCAACTTGGTAAACCAACTGGCCTTCGATAATTCATCCAGAAATTCATCAATAACAGGAAGAGGAATTTTACTCTTGATGGTCAAAGCATTTAAGAATCTATAATCAACACAGAACCTCCAGGTTCCATCCTTCTTCTTAGTCATCACAACAGAAGAGGAGAAGGGACTAGCACTAGGCCTGATAATACCTTCTTGCAGCATCTTAGATATCTGTGCTTCAATTTCAGACTTCAATGCAGGGGAATATCTATATGGTCTGATGACAAAAGGCTGAGCACCATCAATAAGAGGAATAACATGATCACAAGCTCTAGAAGGTGGTAATACTGTGGGTTCATCAAATACTGCTGAATATTTATCAATAAGCATTTGTATGGGAGGTAAAATCTCAGCAGAGTTGTCAGATTCTACAATTACAGTGACTTCCACCATTGTCAGCAAAGAGTCCACTGGTAGTTCCCCTTGAAATTTAGTCATCACTCCCTGGTAAGGAATTGTCATCCATTTATGGCCCTAGTGAACTTGCATAGGAGAATATTGTTCTAACCAGTCCATACCAACAATCATGTCATAAAACTATAATGGAAGGACCTTCAAAGTAGACAGAAAGTTGCATTGCTGTACTGACCAAGTACCATGCACAATCTCAGAAGTACATACTAATCGATCACCATTTGCTACTTGAACAGTGGTAGGTGATGCAACAACCGTGACTCCATGCAACAGAGAAGCTAGTTCTGACTAATGAAGGTATGAGAGCTACCAGAATCAATCAGAATAAGGGCTGGATACTCTTGGATAGTACCTTGAAACTTCAATGTCTTGGAAGTCTGCCTACCAGACACTGCTTCTTGAGAATCTTCAGAGAGATGAAAGAGTTTCCAGAGTTCTTGTACTACATGCAGCTGAACCGAAGAAGAGCAGGTGTGTGACGGCGACCACTTTTCAGCACACTTAAAGCATTGACCCAAAGCCTTCCTGTAAGCTTTCAGCGCTGCCAACTTGTTCAAATCAGAAGAATTATTGGTTGGATTGGCAGTTCTTCTATATTGAACTTGGGCAGGTTTAGGCCTTGATTTGTCAGGTTGAGGTGGTAACGGCAGAGGCAGTGGACTCCTCGCAGCAGAAACAGGAAATGGTGTAAATGATGACTTCTTGACCTCTCTAGGATGATCATCCACTTCTTCCTGCAAAGCAGCCAAGGCAAGGCACAAGCAGTATCGAGGTCTTTTGGTCTATGTAACAAAACAGTAGATCGAATATCATCTTTGAGACCGTCAATAAACTTCATAGTATAGTGTTTGGAGTTACTGGGTGTTTCATAGGCAGCTAATTGATCTATGAGCTCTGCAAACTAAGTGATGTACTCCAACACTGAGCCAGTTTGGGTGATGTGTAGGAGCTGACGAATAAGAAGATCATGCTCATCTCGTCCAAAACGATCTAACACAAGAGAACAAAACTGGTCCCAACTAATATCACTGAGACGCTTAGCAACAGATTGCAACCACCTAGCTGTAGGGCCAGTGCAGTACATCTGAGCTATTTTCACCCAATCACTCGGAACAACATAACACATCTCAAAGTAGGTTTGGCAACGCGAGCTCCAAAGTTTTGGGTTCTCGCCATCGAATTTAGGAAAATCCAGTTTAGGCACTCTATCAAAAGGACGATCCCCATAAGACTTGGATGCAGAGTTATCAAACACAGATGATTTTGGGCGAGATGTAGCAAACTTGGGGGTTGTAGAAGGGAACTTGGTATTGAACGTACCATTGCCCGGGATATGGGTTTGGGTGAAAACCGTCCCAAACTCATGATCCCGGTGAGAGTTGTCCAGGCGGTGCCCATCAGGGCTATCGGCGTTGAATCCGGCAGATGGGCGCGCGGACGCCGACTTTGGTTTCTCGAGCAACCCTGGATCAGGAACGGGACGCTCGAGGATCAGGCGATCCACATGCTTGTTCAGCTTCGAGACCTCTAGCTTCAGATCTTCGACAGCTGAATCGACCTTGGGGCGCCAGGATTGGAACTGAGATGACGCCTCATCTAGAGAAAACTCCAATTTCTGAATCTGGCTATCCTTCTGGAGCTCAGTCTCATCGAATCGCTTCTCCCACTTAGCGTCGAGATTGCTGAATTGCTTCTGCATCTCATCAACGAACTGAGTCTTCATTTCCTCGAGAACACGCTTGATGTTCGGGTCCATGGCTCCGTGGCGGCGCTGGAATCGAGTGAAGTGGTGGTGAGGTAGATCCAGAATCGGATTGAATCTGATACCAGATTGTTAGGGAGTTTGCAGGGAATTGGGGGAACTGGAAGAGGAATAGGAGGAAAGACAGAAGAAGGATAGTCTGAACGAGGAATTGGATTGAATATGACTGGTTACAAGTTGTTGCCTCCTTTTTCTCTGGGCAAGGTGCCTCATATATTACACACGCTGCGCACGCAGGCGCCAGATACGCACACATCGGCCCTAGAATGGTCGTCAAGGGACCTATCGGCCTCTAAACAGATGACTAGCCTACATGACAGTACAACATCATGACGGAGAGGACGTGAGGTGACTTACTGGCCACGTGGAGGACTTGAGATGGCTTATTGACGAGAAAACAAACCTATCGGCCCTTAGATGGCCGCGGGTCCTTTTATTTTTTATTTGCTTATATCTTCACGTTTTTTGGCGATGGTAAATGCAGATCTTCAGTTAAAAAACAAGAAATGTGTAAAGTGCCCGTGTTGGAGAAGAAAAATATCATATCAAATATCAATATTTTTAAAACAAAATTATTTTAATAGAAAATTGCAAAAATAGGTGGAAAAAATCAGGAATTGTGAAAATAGATGTAAGTCGGCCCTAGAATGGTCGTCAAGGGACCTATCGGACTCTAAATAGCTGACTAGCCTACATGACAGTACGACATCATGTCGTGGAGGATGTGAGATGAGTTAATGGCCATGAGTAGGATGTGAGATGGCTTATCGACGAGGAAAAGGACATGTCGGCCCTTGAAGGGCTGACAGGTCCTTTTATTTTTATTTTCTTTTTTGAGATGATATCTTCACGTTTTTGGTGATGGTAAATGCAAAACTTCGGTGAAAAAGCAAGAAATGGGTAATGTGTCCGTGTTGGAGAAGAAAATGCCACATTAAATATCAATATTTTTTAGAACAATGTTATTTTATTAGAAAATCGTAAAAATAGGTGAAAAAATTTAGAAATTGCGAAAATAGTTGTATGTCAGCCCTTAAATGGTTGTCAAGGGACCTATCAACCTCTAAATATTAGCCTCTAAATAGCTCACTGGCCTACATGACAGTACGACATCATGACGGGGAGGACGTGAGATGACTTACTGGCCACGAGGAGGACGTGAGATGGCTTATTGTCGAGGAAAAGGACCTGTCGCCATGTTGGCCCTTGGATGGCCGACTGGTCCTTTTATTTTTTTTACTTTCTTTTTTAGATGATATCTTCACGTTTTTTGGCGATGGTAAATGCAGATCTTCGGTTATAAAGCAAAAAATGTGTAAAGTGTCTGTGTTGAAGAAGAAAAGGTCACATCAAATATCAATACCTTTTATAATAATATTATTTTATTAGAAAATCGTAAAGATATGTGAAAAAATTTAGAAATTACGAAAATAGATGTACGTCAGCCCTAAAATGGTCGTCAACGACCTATCTGCCTGCTACACCATTTCCTTCTTGATCGCTGCTCGTTTCCTTCTGGGCCAACCACAGCAACCTCTTTATCTCTACTCTTTTCCTTCGGGGGAGTGGCAGGAAAATCTTCCTCCGGTTGCCACAGCCACCGGAAAATTGGCTGCTTTAATCCAGATTGGGTGGACCAAGAACTTGTTGTTTTCGACATCCCAGAGCGCCTTCTCTGTTCCCAGATCCACAGCCACGACGTGGGTGGCTGTAGAATCCATGTCTGTAGAGCATTCTACACCCAGATGCTCGGCCATCTTCCAGATCATCTGTTCCTATGGCCGAGCATTGTTTAGGGAACACCCGACTGAAGACTAGTTTGCAGCCTTGCAGTGCTCCCTTCCCGCCTTCCGTACCGTCTTGATCACCCCTATACAGGGGGAACACAATAGTAAGAAACGACAAACTACAAATGAAATGTGCAAGCTCTAATTCAGTGATTTTAAAAATGATAACACAACTGTATTTGCTAGTAAGAATATACACCAAAATTAGTTTATAGGTGACAGTCAGTGATTATGTCTGCATTCCACAAAATGGTGATCACAATCGGTGCAAGTTAAAGAACAACGCTTTGTTTGTAAATACCATAACAACTCTTTCAGTAAGGAACTCCATTACTCTTAAGGGAAAAAAAACATAAACAGTTCTTAAAGCATAATAGATCCTTTGAAGGGTGTAAGTAAGTCTAGTGGCCTACTTGTCTTATATCCCGTGAAGAAAGATCAGCATCAGCTTCAACAGCCTATAGAAGAGAAGTGCAAGGACATATGGTCAGAAATGAAAAACCTTTGGGCTCACAGGATTCTGGTCTACTGTGAGGGACCTGTGAGGAATAATGGTAGCAATATATGAGAAAACTACGCACTTAAGCAACCGACCGTGTCAAAGAAAATCGCACGTCTGCCCTTAAGACATCTAAAACAGTAGCCAAAGCCCCATCACTCTCCCTTTCATCTTGCATCGACTCTGACAAAGATCTAACACCAAAACCAAATTGGCGGCAGCTTGAAGCAAAGTAATGATATCTCTCCATCAGAATCAGATTTTCTTTATGCTTCTTCCAGACCTGAAACAAAATTCCATTTTGAGGCTTGGCAGACATGAATAATAAATTACAGCAGAAGCAAAAATTATCACTTCTAACCCAGGAATAAATGAATAACAGGCTCCTACCAGCTTCTAAATGTTAAAGATAATCATTATGCTTTGGTAAAGTAGGATAGATCTTTCTATTTTTAAGTCTATATGTTGGAAGAAAACAGGAAATAGAGCAGTTGCTGCCAAGGAAAAATTAACAACATTCTATGAGACATTAAGAACTAGCTTGACCAATGAATTCATGACAAATATGTGACTTTTGTTCCCTTGAAATAAAAAAATGATTTCAAATTAGCTTGTCCTATTGGATAGAAAATGCACATTATTGCTGAAAATGGTCATTTAACAATAAGACTTACATTTTCAGTGTCATCAAGAATCACTGCAACACTTGGTCGGGACCGAGGTGGGGGACAGGGTTAGAGAAGATGTCTGAACAATTCTCCGAATCTCTTGCTGCCTCATAAACTAGAAGCGGTTTTCATTTTCTTGCATTGTACTCTGAATCTCTGATGGAGCTTGTGTGAGTTCCTCTTCTTGAGGAACACTGGGCTGACGATGCTACGTTTTTCACTCAAGAGTCGTAGCCACGCTTCCAAAATGCATTGATGCTTCGTCGTTGTCTGCTGTCTGCAAATCAGAATCCAGCAAGCTTTCGGTTCAACCCTGCCCTGCCCTGTACTGATGTACTCCTGTCCATGGAAATTGCAGACCTCTGATGTCCGTCGGCAGTCGGCGCGCGTTTCATCGAGCACCCGCAGGCTCCAATCCATCTTCGACGCCACGCGCGGCGCCCCAGGCTTCAAGCTCTTGCGCCCCCATGACCCCATGCCGTGTTCCGGCGGTTCCGCTTCGCCGCCCAAAACCGCAAGGACACATCGGCCGAAACAAAGCGTCGGGACCGGGCTTCCGCCGCCGTAGGCACCCAGGGGGTGGACGGTATTTCATTTACCGTCCACCCCTGGGGTCGTGATCTCGCGCGGCCGCCTCGATGGAGGTTCCTGATGGTCCGCTGGGTGAAGTGAACGGCACCAGCGCGGCGGTGGCCCTCGTCGTCCTCGTCCCCGGCCGCTGTTCACCTGCCGGCCCGGTCGAGCGCTCCCGACTCCCGAGGCGCGGTGCTGTGCGTCGCTGCAATGTCAGGCTAGCACCTGACGCCGTAGGCCGTGCATGGTTGGGAGACCGCCGGGTCGTGTTCCGCAAGAGGGTGTTGCCGCGGCTCGCCGGAGTTCAGCTCGAGCGCCGTCGCGTCAGCCCGCCCTCAGGGGCAACGACGGGGATCGTTCGAGCCGAGCGGACAAGGCCCAGAAAGGCCAAAGTGCGCCCATCTGACGTCATGATACAGCAGATCCTGGCCGCACGTACCCGATCCGACAGCTAGGGACAACCCATGGGTGGACGGTATTTCATTTACCGTCCACCCCCCGGACGTTGTTTTTGTTTCCTCTGCCGTCCACCCCGGGCGCCGCCGTCTCGCCGCCGCGTCCCAGTCGTTCCACGCGTGCTCCCCTCTCGTTCGTCCTGCCGGAAGTTCAATCGCGCCACCGTCGGTGCACGGCGCCAGCACGTGGAGCCCTTCGCCGCCGGCGTTCCTCCGACAGATGGAGGGGCTCGGTGGCGCTGCCTGACGTGTGCCTCCCGTTGCCGGCGGACACAGACGCCCGAGACGCGAACACGGCGGCGCTCGGAAGAAACATGCGAGCGGCGTGCGCTCGCAGCGAGTTTCCGGCAACCCGCGTTGCCCGCAGTACGTTGTGCCACAAAACCGGCCGCGAGCCATTCAGGTTTCGCACCTGTCGTCTTCATCTGATTAAGAACATACAGTGACACAGAAAGAAAGATCAAATCAGTAGGTGTATGGGCTTGATTCAACAGCAGCATCGCCCCAACTTATATATAATATTCCAACCCTTGCAATTAGAAGCTAGCGGCTTCAATTTCTAGCATTGTACTCTGATGGAGCTTGTGTGAGTCGTTCTTCTTGAGGAACACTGGGCTGACGATGCTACGTTTTCCATTGAAGAATCATAGCCACGCTTGCAAAATGCATTGACGCTTCGTCGTTGTCTGCTGTCTGCAATTCACAATCCAGCAAGCTTTCGGTTCATCCTAGCCTTGCCCTGTACTCCTGTCCTTGGAAATTGCAGACCTTCTCATGTCCGTCGGCACGCATTTCGTCGAGCACCGCAGGCTCCACGCCACGCTCGGCGCCAAGGCTTCACGCTCTTGCGCGCCCCACGCCGTGTTCCGGCGGCCGCCGCCGTTCTCCGCGCTGTTGAGCCCACTGCGGCACTGCCTCGCAACGAGGAGCAGGAGGATGAGAAGGCAGTTCCGCCAGGTAGCGCTCCGCCTCGCCGCCGCAAACCGCGAGGACAAATCATCGGAAACAAAGCGTCCGGGTAGGGTTGCTGCTGCCGCCGCCGCCGCCGCTCAGCGCGACGTCTGGCCGGAACGCGGGACGGACGGGGCGCGCCACTGGAGTCGAGCGAGGAAGAACAGGGGTGCGCTTGTATAATTTCTAGGCCAATCTCGGCCGCACGACCACGATCAGACGGACGGTAGGCACCCAGGGGTGGACGGTATTTCATTTACCGTCCACCCCCTGGGGTCGTGATCTGGCCGGACGGCCGCCGCATGCCGGCGGTTCCTCGGTTTCCCAGTAACGGAGGGCGCCTCGAGGTCTCTGATGGCCCGCCAGGTGAATGGCACCGGCTCGGCGGAGGCCCTCGTCGTCCCCGATCGCTGTTCACCAGCCCGGCCGTGTGCTTCTGAGACGCGGCGGCGCTGTGCATCGCTGTGTTCCGCAGGAGGTCACGCGCGATTTGATTCCGGCGGTGGGTCCTCCGCTGATCGCCTGATCGACGGAAGCTGCGGCTCGCCGGAGTTCAGAACAAGCATCGTCGCGTCAGGGCCGGCCTCAGGGGCAACGACGGGGGGTCAAGTCGAGCGAGCGGCGGAGAAGGCCGAGAAAGGTCAAAAGGGACCCTTGTGACGTCATCATCCAGCAGATCCTGGCCGCACGTGCCCGATCCGGCAGCTACTGGACAGCCCAGGGGTGGACGGTATTTCATTTACCGTCCACCCCCGGACGTTGTTTCCTCTGCCGACCGGCGACCACACCGGGCGCCGCCGCGTCCCGGTCGTTCCACGCGCGCTTCCCTCCCATTCGTCCTGCCGGAGGTCCCAGTCGCGCCCCCTCGGCGGACGGCGCCGGCACGAGGTGCCCCATCGGCGCCGACGGATAGATCGAGGGGCCTCGGATGCGCTGACTGATCCTGATGTGTGTGCGATTTCCTCACATTGCCGATGGGGGTCGTAGAAACATGCATGCGAGCCGCGAGCTGTTCAGGCCTCGACCTGTCGACTTCCTCTGCATTTCTTGTTCCAAATCGCCACTGCGCTACAATGTTATGCACCAGTGCAATACAATTTTTTGTTTTAGTTTTTCTTCCTGTCGCTCGGGGATTGGAACAGAGAAGGCCGAACAAGAAGAAGAACTGAGGAGGAAGAGATTGCACGGCGCTGTTTGTGCTGCTGAATCCCAACAGTAAGGAAATCTAAAGTAAAAAAACAATAAGGAAATATAGGTGTTTCTTAACTACTACCGATCAATCGCTTAGCCCATGGGCCAATACTTTGGATAGAATGTGGCCTTCTAAAGGCCTGTCTCCTCGGACTGTGTTGGCCCAAATTCTCCCATTTGCATCAACACTTCAGCAGCATGAGTTTTGCTTAACCCATGCTGCACTGCTCAATGCTCATAGAGCTAAGCTGACATGCTCTGTTGCCGCCGGCCGTGTCTTCATTAAGGAGGAATTCTTTGTACCAAATGAACGCCGGCCAGTCCAAGCACGCACATGTTTAAAGGTATATAAAGGTAATACAAAGGATTTATCAAAAAAGTGGTGGCTACCTTAACATCTGTGCTAGTTCTTTCCCAAATAATGACAATAGGAAAGAAGAAACCTAGACCAACGTTGTGCTCTTCTAGATTTTCATAAACGGTAATGCTACAGAACGGGCGTTCGCCGCCATCGATACGCAGTCGCGCTGGGTCGGCGCTGCTAGATGGCTTCCTCAACCGAGTTTACAGGGAGACTGGGCGGGCGGCGTCGCACATACCTAGTGGCCAGGACGGCAGCCGGCGGCGAGGTCCAAGCAGACGGTGGCCGACGACGCACGAGGCCGAGCTCGTTCGCTGGCGAGCTCCTCTTCTTCTCCGACGTGGCCGGCGGCGAGCTCTTCTTCCTCTTCCCCATGGCTGTCGGCGGCGTGAGATCCTCCATGGTAGGCAGCGCAAGGTCCCCTTCCCCATGGACGGCGACGAGATCCTTTTCTTCTCTCTATGGCCGACGGTGCATGGCCGACGGCACGAGCTTCTCTCTACCCCATGGCCGGCGCACGAGCTCCTCTCCCTTTATCCCCCCCATGGCCGGGGTCGAGTTCCTCTCGTCATAGCTGGGGTTGAGCTCCCCCCCATGGCCGGGGTCGAGTTCCTCTCGTCATAGCTGGGATTGAGCTCCCCCATGGCCGGGGTCGAGCTCCCTGCTCGTCATCCTCCTCATCTTCATACTTGCTACCTGCGCTAGGGTTTGCTGCATGTTGCAAGTGTATGTTTCGCATGTTTCATATGTTTCAGAATAATATTGCAACTGTTTTATGCGGATGTTGTAAAAGTAGATCATGATGTTGTGAATGTTGCATATGTTTCACACGCATGTTGCAAGTGTTTTATCTGGATATTGCATTTTTATCTAGAGGTTTAGACTAGGTCGCGTGTGACTGAGTGTTGGGAATGACGTTGTGTTTCACTATGTTTCAGTAGAATTTTTTCAATGTTACAGTTGCATGATAGTGATGTTGCAATAGCTTTATTTCAATGATGCACAAATTGAACAATAAATTAACGATATTGCATAGCAACAGAGCTCCGATGTTGCGGCGGAAATTTTACTCCCCGCACCCAGATGTTTCACTTGTGTTTCAGTAAGTAATTTCTGATGTTGCAAACATGTATTCATAATGTTGCAAATATGTATTTTCGATGTTGCAACGACCGTTCGATGAAAAAAAACGATCGGACGTCCGAGCACTACAGTTCCATTTTTTGAATAGTTTCATCCATCCTATCAGTAACGATCTATACATAAATCTCTACAAATAAAATGAACGCTTAGAGGCAAATGAACTTCAAAGTTTAGAACTGCATGCATATACTAGTTTCCACCAAAACATGTAAGTCAATCATCGAGTTGTTTTGCAAGAACCGACGAGGCACGCACTTGGGTTGCCCATCGCTTCTTGGGCGATCGCTGGGTTGCAGCTTTCTTTCACGCCTCTCTCAGGGTACAAGTGGACAATGATGAACACACTCTATTCTGATCACATAGAGTGCGACAATCTCTGTCCCTAGCTTAATTAGACCATGACGACGGGGCCGGTTTGAAGTTCAATAGCGACCATGAAAGGACCAGCCAGCTGAAGAATCTACACCTCCTTAGCGCCTATATACCTTCTCGAGCTGTCGGGCTCCCAATAGCTTGCTGCAACCCAAGAACAGAGCGTGTTACGCCAATGCTGACGAAAATTCTACGGAGCTGGACTTGTTCGGATCCAGAGAGAGCGTCACATGGCGCCGTAGATCCCAGAGTCGTATGTATCGTAGAACCACTTGTATCGTAACTGTGTGTGTGATGTGACGGACCCTCTGATTTTAAAGGAGACAAGACTTTGAGGAAGGAACGGGTATTAAACTCATTATATTCTAGGCATTAGGTTGTAGCTTTGTACACATTTTTTTAATGTACTTTGTTTTTTTTCTCTTTCAGTGCTTGTTCGATCTACACTATTCAAATCCTATTATCTTTTTTCTTAATGAAAAACATGCACGTTCTCTAAAAACAGCAAAAAAGCGATCTCCGATTGGCAAAGTCTATTTTTCTACGTGGCCAGTTTGCCACCACTCTAGAACAATAATAATGTTGCAGTAGCCGTTTACCATCACGCATGCAGTTTGCACTGTCTACGTCAATCTAGAATCTCACTTGAGTCCTGACGCGTGACGCCTCTCCTCCCTATCTAGAAACCCTAGCCTATTCTCTGAAGCCTAGATTTCCCGTCAGATGTCACTGCCATGCACGATATGTACCCCCCTACCATCCTAACAACGCATGCGATGCCTATACAAACTTGTCAAGTGTCCATGAAGAGAATTAGAGATAGAGACGCCGTGCTAGCACGTACCAAACCTTTCAAATCAAGCAGATTCCAGCTCACATGACTCTGAATAAAATCAGCCGCGCCCGCGCGCATGCACACATATACGTACCAATCTTCAGGCTGGCCGACCCATCGATCATCAGCCATGTCTCTTCCACCTTCAGCTTCATCAGCTTCTGCTTCTCCGCAGCCTTTGAAGATGATGGCGATCATGTCGCTATGGTTCTTATTCCTAGTAATAACGCTTGCGTCGACGGCGTCGGCGGCAAGGGTGGCGTCCTGGAGTGGCGGCGGCGGCCACCGCCGTTCGGCTGTCCTCATGGCAGCGCCAGGTGGTCGTACTGATGATGCTTTGCCGCCGGCGGCACTGCCAACTGGTGACGGCGTGCTCGCTCCGCCACCGGCGGCGCCGGATGCGCCGTCAACCAGTCAAGGCGCGCCGCCGCCGACGGGCGGCGTGGCGGCGAAGCCCCGGCGGCTGGTGCCGCTGCCGCCGTCCGGCCCGAGCGTCAGGGGCCACGTGTAGCGCGCGCGCGGCGGCCGGGCTTCACGACTCTTCGCGCCTGTGCATTATTGACAGGTCGGGGTGCGTTCATATGTGCTTATTGTATCTAATCGTCAGTTCGTCACGAGTATCACAATTGTGCAAATATATGCTATATATAATATATACATGTTTATCTTTGATTTATTTTTTACTAGCTAGAGATGATACATATATACTGTATATTAACATCTTGAAAGCTCTGCACTTACGATAGATCATGTAATACGTGGTATTAGTGTGTGATATTGGAGATCATAGTCAGCTCTTCTTTGCCTTTTGCTTTTCGTTGTTTTGATCTTCTGGCTGGCATATGAGCACAATAAAAGTCGGTGCTATATTTTAGTTAACTAAAACGAATCCAAAATCAGCCTTATTTTCGTATCAGCCCAGTAGCAGGCTGGGCTCGGCCCATTTTTCTGTGCCAGTTGTTGCCAATCGTCCATCGGCTTGTCATACACAACTCGATCAGAAGACAAATATAATTTGTTTTCTAGAAGGGCCCGTTTGTTTAGTCGAAATTTAGAGAAATTAGAATCTAGTAATAAATTATACTATTTGGTTTGGAATTTCACATTTCACAACTTTCTTAAGCTTACAAATAAACATATCCCAAATTCATAGGGTGTGAGATGGAAATAAATTCCATAGGGTGAGAGATAAAAGGATAGGATCAGTCTATTATAATAATAGGGTGGGAGATAAAAATATAGGATCACTTTATTATAATCAAAGGGTGGAAGATAAAAAGATAGGCTTATTCGTAGGATGGGAGATAATATAATCGTATGAATTCCAATTCCTCCAATTTCCACTAAACAAACGGGCCCAAAGGGAAAATACAACATAGAAATAAGCCGATGAACAATCATGGTGGAGGAGATTCGACTCCATTGTCGTGCTAGCAGCTTGGATGATATGGAATGAACGAAATGGGAGGATTTTCAGGCACAACTCCAAACTACCCAGCATCCTTGCCGCGGAAATAGCCGATGAACAATCATGGTGGAGGAGAGCAGGATTGATAGTGGTCGCAAATGGGCACCATGTGTAGTATGTCTTTGAGTGGGTCGCCGGGAATAGAGAGTAGGTTTAGCGTCCTTCGCCTATTTCTCTACCAATGTAGGGTGCTTGACCCGGGTTGATTGTAATCTGTAAATTTTGGAGGACTATCTCTCCCCCCTTCTCTTAATGAAATACGTGTGTTGCACGTTCTCGAAAAAAACATAGAAATAAGAATATGCTCCTGCATGCTAGTAAATTGATACATGTGGAAGAAGACTATCCAAAAAGGCAGAGGTGAAAGTACAATAAGAAAAATGAAAGTGAAAATGTACACTCACTCCCTCCGTACTAAAGGATTAAGATGATTTAGTTTTTTCCTAAAGTAGTTTTTTTAAAAAAAAACTTGAGTCAACTCTATAACAAAACTACTTTATTATATATTTTGAAAAAGAGAGTATAAGGTACGCAAGCGGGCTAGGTGATTCCGGCTGCACATCTATCGTGTTCATGTTCCAAAAGAAAAATGCCCATTATTCGCAACTTGTCACCAATGATGAAATGCAATTTCTGAAGAGCTAGCTGTGGTCATTCCTCTACAGTGCAGCGTAGCACTCATTGCCATGCATGTTCAAGGAACGGTAGCTGACACTCTTCGGGTAACTGGTTACTTCGCTTTTCAAAGGGAGAAGCACAGTGGGATTATTGGCTCATGTCAAGCGTACCACTGGTATGGTCCAGGACTCCAGGCACGAAGCAGCAAACTCATTTCTAGAGATAGAGTCATGATAGACCTACAAAATTAATTACATGCCGATGACGTGGACAACCACCACCACGTCAAACCTTTCGATTGGTGAGTTCTGATCAACGCGCATACAGCACCGCTATCCAAAAGGCGAGTAGAGTTTAGTTAATTAGTTGGTGATTTTTCAAAGATTAAAAATAAGGCTCAATAGATATTTAATTTGTTTCAAGTTTATGTTGGTTGCAGTAACAGAATTACACAATTATTCCCTTTACGAGTACTTTCACTTCAAGTTTAGTTCTGATCATACCTTTTTATAGATTTACTCCTCAAACATTTGATTTTTAGCTATATGTCAATCACCAAAGATTTGTAATGGAATTTGATTTGGGCTGGGAATTCGGGGTTGGGGACATTCGGCTTGTATATATAGTTAGTGGTGGAGGAGGCGACGAAGGTCGGCCGGGCAGGTGGCAGTAGCGGGGTAGCTCGGGAGAGGGAGAAAAAAAAACGGTGCAATGGCCGGGTACTAGGGAGCAGCGGGGAGGGCTTGGAGCCAGGAGGTGGGAGCGGCTTGTTGGCGACGGCGGAGGTCATCGGAGCCGGCGGGGGAGCTCGGCATCACGAGTGAGGAGGAAGGAGGCGGGTGGGGAAGAAGATAAGAATGAGAGAGACATAGTGTGAGAGTGTGATCGACGGAGTTGCTTTTTTAAAAAAAAAACTTTTCAACTTCTTTTTTTAGACAAGCTCGAACCCTTTCCATTGCAGTAAAGAATAAAGAATTACGCAAGCAAGTAGTAGTCGCTTTAGCAGCCTCTGGTCTTTTATGATTGCAACTTGGAGGTACGTGCACCAACACTAAGAGATCGAAGAAACGCTAGCTGCTCGCAGGGCCCCCGAACTTTTGAAACCACAATCATTTTTGGCGCGGCACTTGTCGTGACAGATTTGCATGCACTAGCACTACTTTCTTTGCAATATGCAATCCAATCCGGAGGATTGCAAGTGAAAGGCACAGTATGTAGCCAAAATAGGTCTATGCCCCCGCAGTCCCGCACTTGAGCAGGGCACAGATCGCACTTGTTCATCAAGTCGATCCCAAAGCGAAAAGATTCCGATCAAGTTGTAGCATGGACGACATTTCAGAGGCCAGCTGCTAAACCTTCGGTGTGTACGATGTACTATGTGGTACGGAGTAGAAATCATGCTGCAACAATGACCCTGAGCCAAATTGCTGCAACGTGACACCCTGTTCGCTTGGCTTATCATCCCAAAGAAGCGGATTATTCTATTCATAGAATACTATCAAACCAGCCCAGCAGATTATTTTCCTCTCAGACTTTTCCAGTTCCACCTAGCCTAGCGAAACAAACCAGACGAAAGCGCTAATCCAAACACTCCATCTTTTAAGCAATAATAATAACTGCACAATCTTGTTAACGTATCCCAACTAATTAAAAATTTTGTGAATAGAAATAGCGAATGGTCGGTCGAGGTAATTTCTCCTTGTGAGTGGTCGCCACCGCTAGTCACTCCGACGCCGCCCTCCCGCATCGTCCAAACCCAATCTTATTGCCGCCTGTGACCTTTGGCGGTTGTTATCATCAGGGTTTGGTTCCTGGTTTTTTTTTTTTTTTTTTGAGAAGGGTTTGGTTCTTGGTTTAGGAAGGTTGATGGGAAATGAAGCGCTTTTTTTTTGGAAAGACAGAGAAATGAAGGTAATATTTCCATTTTCTAAAATCAGAGAAATGAAGGTTGAGGATGACCTGCGCCGAGACTCACTCAGGTGAGCTATATGATTTTTATCATTACTCCTACTTTTTTTAGGTTGGACGATGATCAACTGTAAAGAGAGTCATTGGTCAGCCAGCGCGTAGGAAGATACCTCGGCACCGGTCGCGCCGGCTATCACGAGGCAACAAGGCGTCCGTACGTAAATGACACGTGTGAAAAAACAATTTGCCGCGCCGCCGCACCGAGAATGTTGCCTCATTCGAGGTGCATGTATGTCAGATGTCACCCGGCCGGGTGCGAACGCCAATTCTCTTGTCTCCAATAATTCGTTGCAATTTCTCAGGAACGTACGCCAATTTGGCAATTTGCACGTACTCTGCAACCCACATTCTGGTCGACTGCAAATGAGTGGCATCAGTGCGAGTCAATAAGGTCGATGCTGCATGTGCTAGTGCTGGCTGGCATGCATGTCACATTCCGCCCAAAAGCACAAACATGAAGGAAAAAGTCGAGTTGGAGGCTAGCTTCAAGCTCTGGAGGAATTTCGGTCCAGAGGAAGACGACGACGCGGTGCAATTTGGAGAGTTTTTTTTTCCTTAAAAAGGGACTTTGGAGAGTTGAAACTCTGAAAGATGGCCTGCAGACTCGAGAAAGATGCCACGGGATGCACGTTCGGTCTGGCACACTTTCCTTTCTTGCCTTTCTTCCGAGATAGCAACTGATGCATGCCTCTAGCTGCCTGGTGAAGTGGTGATCATCATGATATGCAGCACGGCGAAAAGGAGAAAAGTGCCTGTAGCCTTGAAATATCTGCTGGACATGGGTGGGCATGTCACTCTTCATCCGGAGCTCACGGTGAAATTTCATGTGTGCTCCTCTTCCTCTCCAAGCTATGGTTTACAAGACAATTCTTTTTTCTTACTGAACCGTAGCCGTTTTCTAAAAGGATTATTACAAAGAGGATTTGAATTCTCATGGATGGACATGCATCCACGCCTCCACGGTTCCAACACCACTTCCAATAGTGTTCTGCTTTTCTATTTTTGGCTTATTCGGGCTTATTTTTCCTCACAAAATACTATTGAATCAGCCAAAATCAATCGACTTTTCTGCCCGTAGAACAGGGTAATTTACATATATAACATACATAATATTTTAATTTGAGCGTTCCAAGTAGAGTTTCACTTTAAATTTTATTTTTCAAGAACTTGGTGCACAAGCATTTCATTAAAAATAAGCAAGAGTTCTACAAAACACACACGGCCACTTATTGAAATAAAAATAAAATAAAATCACATAACAAGGAAAAAAGAAAACTATTTAAACTCTTGCTTAAATAGGATCAGATGGAAGCCACAGAGAATTAGAATCAGATGGAGCTCTACCAAATGAGCTCTAAGAAAACTATTAAACTAAGCACCTACTTCTACCTCAAACGACTCAAGTGTCGGTCCGTGTGGAAAAAACACCCTCATGAGTCATGACCTCCATATGAGAATCAGAGAGAGGCTGCTCATGCACCTCCTGAATTACCGTACTGCCATAGCATCCGGCGAATGCTCCTGGCTGGTCAGCTGACGGTTAGAGCATATCCAGGAGCTACGCCAGGCAACCCACCATCGCTATTTTTGCCTCTCGCTTGGGAAATCGCTGCTCCAGCAGTCACGCCATGCTACACGCCATCGCCATTGCAAGCGCGGGCAGCCAAATCTGGCAGGTATGGTTGCCTCGCCATCCACCATCCCATGAGACTGACAAGAGGACCCCTGTGCACGCATGATATCCTATCGTTCAGGTTTTGCTTGAACTTTATTCTTTTTTCTCATCTTCCATAAATTCAAAAAGTATTGTGCCGAGCTCCTAAAATCATGCCACTTTTTTCGTAGATAGAACAAGTAAACAAAGAACCCATTTTAACTAGGTTCAACTTAAAATCTCTTAACTAGGTTCCATGGTAGCTACAAACCAGAGTGCATTTATTCGAGGGCGAAGTATACATGATAATTTTATTTTGGTTCAACAAACAGTGAAAGTACTACATAGACAAAAGGTACCAAGTTTGTTCTTGAAATTGGATATTTCTAAAGCCTTTGACTCTTTATCATGGTCGTTTCTCCTGGAAGTGCTCTCTCACTTGGGCTTCGGCATGTCTTGGCGTAATCTGATTTCAAACCTGTTGTCTACCTCCTCCACTCGGATCATGATAAATGGGGAGCCTGGGGAGGTAATTATGAGTCAATGAGGACTCCGGCAAGGCGATCCCCTGTCCCCTATGCTCTTTATCCTAGTCATGGATGTGCTTAATAGTTTATTTGTGAAAGCTGAGATGGAAGGGCTCCTGCAATCCTTGTCCCAAAGAATTTCTGGACAAAGAATCTCCATTTATGCAGATGATGTTGCACTCTTTATAAGGCCGGTTGAGAATGAACTACAGATCACAAAGGAAATTCTTAATGCCTTTGGTATAGCCTCAAGGTTGCATACAAACCTTCACAAAAGCAGCATCATCCCCATTCGCTGTGAAGATCTTTCCCTGCTACCTGTGAGGGATACCCTCCCTTGTACGGTGGCTGAATTCCCTTGCACCTACTTGGGGCTGCCTCTGTCCAACAAAAAGCTGAGAAAAATGATCTTATGCCATGGATTGAAAAGGTTGCTAACAAGCTGCCAGGGTGGAAAGCAGCTTTAATGAACAGGGCAGGGCGTATCACTATGGTTCGTTTTGTCCTCTCAGCTATTCCTATTTATCTACTGATTGCCATAAACGTTCCAAAATGATTCATTAAAGCAATTGATAAAATTCGGCGAGGTTTTCTTTGAAAAGGAAAGGAACAAGCTAATGGAGGATGTTGTTTGGTCGCATGGGAAAAAGTTATGAGACCCCTGGACCTTGGTGGCTTAGGCATTATTAATCTGGAAATCATGGCATGGGCGCTGCAAGCAAGATGGCAGTGGCATAAGAAAACGCGAGTGGATCGACCATGGACTAATCTAGAACTACCGGTGCACCCTAATGCACTAGCATTGTTTTCCATCGCTGTCGGTATAGAGCTAGGAAATGGTAATATGACACTCTTTTGGATAGATAGGTGGTTGCATGGATGTTCAGTGGAAAATCTTGCACCTGAAGTCTTTGCAAAGGTGTCTCCTCGAATCTGTAATAGGCAAACAGTAGCTGAGGCTTTGAACAATGATAGATGGGCCTCATCTATAAGAGGGAGGCTGTCTTCGACAGGAATCATTGAGTACCTACAACTTTGGGATTGTGTCCAGGGCATTGAGCTAAGTTAACTTGAAGATCGACACATCTGGAACTTAGAACCTGGAGGTTGTTATTCTTCCAAGTCTGCCTACAGAGCCTATTTCCAAGGATCAGTAACTTTTGAGCCGTGGAGGAGACTTTGGAAATCTTGGGCTCCTAACAAGTGCAAGGTTTTTCTTTGGCTGGCAATTCGCAATAGGTGCTGGACTGCAGATAGATTGGAGAAGAGAGGGCTGCCTCACCCGGAACAATGTCCCCTATGTGATCAACAAAATGAAACAATACAGCATCTATTAGTATCATGTGTTGTGGCTCGACAGGTCTGGTTCAACCTGTTAGCACCACTGAACCTTGGTGATTACATCCCCTGGCAGCAGGAGCGTCACTTCTCTAAGTGGTGGCGCAAATTGATGAAGAAGGTCAGAAGGGAACATAAGAAAGGAGTTAATTCGTTAATAATTTTGGGTGCTTGGATTATCTGGAAACACAGGAATGCCTGTGTGTTTGAAGGGGTGCCTCCTTCAGTCAACTCCATTATGAGAGACCTCAAGGATGAACACAGTCTTTGGTGCCTGGCCGGAGCTAGGAAGTTGCAAGGCCTAGGCTTAGCTGGTGTTCTTTAGGTATTTTTTCGGTCATGTTGTTGGTCATGCCTTGTTTTGTTACATAGGCTAGATTTGTACATGTGAACCTATCTCTCATATTTGGTCCCTGTATGAGAGAGGGGGGTTTGTATGGGGACTATTATTCTCTCTCTATTGCAATGAAGCGCAGCTCTCCTACGTTTTCAAAAAAAATCTCTTATGGATTTTAAATTAAAATTTTCGAAAATATGACTTTTTTGCACGTTATTTCAACTTTAAGGTAACAATTTAATCCAAAAAAATAGGAAAATCATTTTAATTCATGATTAATGGGATAATAACAAAATGTAGACTAATTGGATATGGAGGGTAGGATTTGGCTAGTCTGCTGGAGTATGCTGAAATATGGAGAGAGAATCTTTTAGAGTGGATATCCAAATAAAGATATGGAAGGTGGAATTTGGATTGTCTGCTGGAGATGCTTACATGGTAGCCAAGTTAGATCTAGAAGCTTCAAATAGGAAGAGGAGGGTGTCAAGGTTAATGGATGATAATCTAGGGAAAGTGTGATGGTAACTTTGGGGCAAGAAAGTCGAAGATCTGCCTATCATTTGATTAGCATCTAACAGTTAAGAAGTCCCTTTCCAGTTTCATGAAATCCTGTGTAGGCCACTGTTGCTGTCAGAGTTAAGACCGTGCAGTGGTTGATCCGTGCCACTGTATTAACTGGTACAGTGGTTTAAATCTTAAAAGTGCACAGCGACCACATTGAATGGTTCTCGATGGAATTGCCATGAATTGTGTCAACTCGATATGGACATCTCCTCTCAGGCCCGGCATTAACAAAATAAGTCACGCTACATTCTTGCCATGTTTATCCATTAAGGATTGGACATTTCTGTGTAGAAAGTAGGGGATGTGATGTTGCCTTTCTAATTCCACGCACTGCATGATTTTTACTGCAACCGGTGCTATTGGCTAATATGATGGTGATGTGCCCTGCATATATTTTGTTCGTTTTGTAACACCTACTAGATAATTTCTGATGTTGCCAGATGTGGCAATTATTGGTGCTAGCTAGCTCTTTGATTTGTTTGTATCAAGTGTTTTTTTCCTTTTTGCAAAGGGTTGACACACACTATACCGTATAGGATAAGATTTCCAGATGTTGAGCTGGTTGACCAAGTTGATAAGGCCATTTCCTTTGCATATATATCAACGCAAAAGGAGGGAACTAGCTATCATATGATTTATATCTGTATAAGATCATCCGTGAGATGGTGACAGTTTCATGCAATTTGTATTGTTAAATACAACTGTGGAATCTTCTCATCAGTATAATAACTTTTGGATTTTCGATAAATCTTAGGTCAGTTCATTTTGGGAAAAAAAAGGACTTATTGTCGTTAAATGCCATTCGCCTTTATAATCAGCACACATCTAACCCTACTCGGTCATGTTATCACAAACAAATTAAATAATAGCGATACAAAGTATGAGCATTAATATAGGAGCTCTCGACGCTTGGTTTTAACTTTAAGAGGTGTGGTTCAGATTGTATCTAACTGTTAATTAAAAAAACAAGCACCATTGGAATATTTTTATCACACCATCATATAAATATTACACCAAAAAAATGTCTGCAAGCCCAATATAAAAAAGAGAAGAGGTTAAAAAACTTTTTTTGCCAGGAAAACACTGATTTTTTTTTTTGATACATCAAAGTCCAGCTTGATTCTTTTTAGAGACATCAAAGTTCAGCTACAATCAAATGAAATAACTCGTTGATATGACCATTACGTCTTATCTGGATAGATCTTTCAGATAGACTGAACTGATGATGTATATGGTGTGAAATTCATGGGTTTGGATTTTGGGAGACACAAGGCAGAATCTAATTAAGTGGGTTGACTTGCTGCATTTTAGAAAAGGAATGGCCTTATTAGTTTGCAGCTAGCACTCCATATGTCGCAGGACAGGAGCAAACGGATCGGAAGAAGAAGCGTCATCTTTGCCATTGCCGCTGGATCGTCCATGGGCAGCAATGCACGCAACAGGTAAGTCTTGATGCAAGGCAAGCAACGGCGAGAAGGGAAGCCAAGCAAGGAGACGACGAATCGCGCTTTGGCGCCACATGGAGAATTCAACGCCGGCGTCCAATCAGGTCCCTTTTTGATCGATGTAACTGAGAAGGGAGCCCACGTGAAACGTCGAAAATTTCGATGTAATTTTTAGCAACATTCCATTATTCCACCACATCAGAATCGTCCAGCAGACAGCGACGTAATGAGTAAATCGACAATGAAAAAATTTCCAGTTTAACACATACTATATGAATATCACTAACATATATATAGAACTCTTGTCTGAAAACAAAAAAAATAGGACTCTTGTCTGCAACTCTGATCTCTGACGCTGAAAGCCTGAAACTGGAACTAGAAATTAGTAAAACGCATGGTCAGTATTACGCTGCTGCGGTGTCTGGATCGACTCTGGAGCTAGTGGCCGACGCCGGGGCTGGGCACGGAGCCGAGCAGCCGGCTGCGGCCAGCCGCCGCAATGGTGGTGCTCGCCGGCGGCGGCAGAAGCGCAAGCGCGGGCCTCTCCTGCAAGGCCGATGTTGCTGGTGCAGGTCTCGCCGCTGGCGTAGTGATGGAGCTGCCAATCGCCGCCGTCGCGGCGAGCACTTGCTGCTGCTGTCCCTGACCATCGTCGTTGGGCATCGTCCTGGCCGCTTGCAGCTGCAGCAGAGACGACGGCGACGCCACGACGAGGAGCACCAAGAGGAAGGCCGCGGCGGCCGTGCGTAGCGACGACGGAGCCATGGCAGCGCGCGGCTCCTTCTCCTTGGCTAGCTAGCTCTCGAGGTTCGTGTGCCCTGTCGTCGTCTCGTCTGCGATGACTGTGTCTATGCGTATTGCAATTTGCAGGAAGGAATTATATGTGAGATTGCGAGCGAACGCTGCGGCATATATTTATAGGCTGCAGAAAGATAACTGAGAGAGGAGGGTCTGCTTGCTCATTGGCGCTGCGGTCAAACTGGCTCGCCAAATCATCTGGTCGCTGTCACCACACAGGACAGAAGAGGATCGAATTGGAACGAGTGCAAAACCATGTAGTAGTAGGGAGTAGTAGTATATTCATTCACATGGGCGAACATGGCGTCCTCGATTAGCTGGAGACCCTCGCCTAAATTACGCTGTCAGGGCCGTCCAAAACGGCTGTACCTTTTTTTGCTTTGGGTGGCGAACAAAATTTTAAAGACTGGACCGAATCCAAGTGTACGTGCGTGTGCAGCCGTGCAGGCCCTCGACGATGCGCCCCGTGGAAGAAGGACAAGGTTAGGTTGGGTGAGGAGGTCAAACAACACGCACGGCCGATGGATCGTATCGATGCAGGTAGGCAACTGGCGAATGAAGAAGCTTCATATGCCTGGTTCATCAAGAAGTCGTGCAGGTCAGGTCAGGTGCAGCTCACGTCTGCGTACATCATGGTGGATGCACGAACGTGACGCGGCCAGGCAAGTTGCTTCCTCTCGGAACCCAACTCCAACCGGGACCTGCAGGCCGGCAATAAGGATCGCCATTTTTTTTCCCTTACCTGAAGGAGGAGCAGAAGCTGTGCTCTGAATGCCAGAACGAGTCAGTCCAAGACTACGTATGCGCTCTTTGGAACGATTGGTTTTAATTTGCGAGCTTGTTTGCGTCAAGGATCGATGTTGCCAGCTTCTTGTTTTGATGAGGTCACACCTAGCATTTTTTTTTTTTTTTTTTTTTGCATTACCGGCCCAGTGGAGGTGAGAGTGAGATCTCGCTAGCTGCAGGTGACTGACTATCTGTTTATCTCTGCATGAACACATGGCACTTGGGTGGGAGGCAAACCGCCCTGATTTATCGTGTCCACGTACTGCCGGCACATGACTATGTGCTGACCTACGAAGCCATATATAGTTTAGTTATGGCTAAGGTTGTCCTGAAAGTTGTAGTCTACTGTATACAAGTAGTAGTACTGTACGGTAGGAAGGAGCTCGTGCGATACTAGCGGGGGAAAATGTTGAGCACAATTTTCCATGTTGAGCATAGAAGCGCAGAACTGACTGACTAGTGTTACGTTGTCCCATGCACTTGAGTGGTGGTTACGGTTAACCCCCAAATAGCCTCATGAGCTCCCTCTTGATGCTTGATGTTATTCTCTTCTTCTTCTTCTTCTTTCTGAAAAGATAAAAAACAAGCTTCCTCTTGATGACATGCATGTTCTTGAACGTTACCCGAAAAAATCTGTTGAAACCACTTGGGCTAGTGGGTTGGGGCTTTTGTCTCATCTGCTGGGTGCGATCATACTAATTGCAGGGGGAAGGTCTTGGGCTTCCTTTCAAGCCAAGCCTCTCTGCATCTTCTTAAGCTGCAGTTGCAGTGGCTTGGATGCCTGCTCCTCTGTCTCTCTGCGTGCTAGAACTAGAACGTGCGTTGCCTCTCTGCCTGCTTTCACACTGCAATGGCGCATGACTACATGACACAGGCCGTGCCTTTGCTTGCTGACTCGTTCGTGTACAATCTTGGAAGCAAAGCAATCTCGTTTCTCGTAATGCATGACACGCGTAGTGGTGCGTACGTGTTCCTTCTCTCCGGTGACCCTGTACAAACAAATTAGGGGGACAGACGACTCACAGATGCTGGCTGCGGTTTGTCTCAATTTAATTGCATGGACTTTCGAGTTCCCTACTAGACTCTGGGAACCAATGGTTCTAGCGTATTTGGTTCATTTGCTAAAAAACCGTGGGTAAATAATTTGTGGGGAATTATATGTTGATAAATTATATATATTTTTTTTGATAAAACAGTCCGGAAGGTCCCTAATGTTTTGATAAGTGATAGTAGTTATCAAATTAAAGGTGTCGAAAAAAGAAGTAAACCTTATAGTTCACTGTTCTGCCGACGACGGTACGGTGTCCCCTGGGCAGAAAAGTTTCCTTTCGGAATGTTCCTGGCAGTAGCGATCGAACCAATTGGAGCAGTCGGCGTCGAAGAACAATCCGTCCGAATTGGAATTGCATTGAACATGTGATTGTGATTTCTTTATCGAAAAGTATTTCGATTGTGATTTTTTCCTTCTTCTTGCTCTGGAGCCTGAACCTGCCGCGGTAGCAGCCAGCGCAGGGCACTGTCGATCTCACTTGGCCACCAGCCGCCGACGATGAAGGGGCCGAGCCTTCGACGTCCGACGAGGTGAGGACGTCTCCTTCAGCCTTGCAGCATCTTTCGCTTTCCTGGTCGATCGTGCCGTCATCGTGGCGCAAACGCCGATCCCATCGCAGCCCACGCGGCTGCTCCCAGGTAAGGCCACACGGCCCATTATCTGAATCGGTCCCGGTTCATTTCGGTTGCTGTGGCCCTGTTTGGGAACGATTTTCTGAATCTCCATCCGATAAACTGCTAGAGAATACAACCATTCTAAAGAACGTGGTACAATGAGAGACCTCATTTCATTCCACCAAAACATCATATCCATCGACGAATTACCTTATTCAGCGGGAAGTGAAAGTTCTAATTTAAATTGAAACATGGATGCATCTGAACTTTTCGTCTCTACTAATGGTATAGTTTCACATAATTTGCACTATCTTAATTTCCACTACGAACAAGTTGTACCCGCAGTCCGCACAAGTACGTACGTTGGAAAAAAAAAAAGCGACAGTGCAAGTTGCTGCACACTTGCTTGCACCTGGTGCTATCTCTGAAATTAAAACCAACTCCCCCGCCATCTCGATCGCGTAGCCTGCACTGTCAGGCCGGCAACTATAAGAATTGCTACAACACCAGTTGATCCAGTGTAATGTTAACTGTAACACAATCACTCTGTGAACTTGTGATTCGGATTCTCAGTTCCATGGGATTACTTTAAAAAAAACAGCTCCGACTCCGAGAGATCATTGCAGCTCCTGCTCTCAGGAGAAGCCAAAAAAACCCTGCATGCTCTGGATTGCTGCTCCCGGGAATTAAACAAAGGTGGCAACAAACGCTTAATTAGGAGTAGGACGGCATTCCACATTGCTATGCATTGACCTACACATACCATCTGCTTGCCTTGGCATCAGATCATGCAGGTACGGCGTGAAGCAAATGAACTTGTATTACGGATCGAAGCATGTTCAGCAGACAGCAGGGGTAATAGCGTTAAACAGAGAAGCCGGAAGCGTTGAACTTGCTCGGCAGCTAGTACTAGCACGCCGCAAACTAATGCTTAACTAGCGCTGATTCGTATTAACGGTTACATGCTCAACCGACCAGTCCAAAGTTCAAGCAACTCGTACTGAGCAGGTCACGTTCCTCGAGTTGAGCACCTGGTGCCGGTGGTAAAGGCTCTGTCTCCGATTCTGAATTTCTGATACAGTGATACTGATTGCTGCTGGATCAGGAGAACAAAAAAGGAACGACTTGCTCTTCCTTCTCAGGGCAAGCTTTTGTAGGCAGGAGATCTTATCACTCAAGGCGTGCACGTTGCAGTGCCTCGGATACATGTTCAACACGAATAGGCTAGAGTGTTGCCTTGTTGCCAATGATTCTCTAGAAGCAACTTAACGCCCTGGAGACATTGCACGGGCAGACTGCTTTGTCGCATCCCGTTTCAGTTCCTTTCACCCCTGACTTTTTATTTCCAGCCTGCTATCAGATCTGGACTAGCTCATATCAGGCGCGAGGAAAACCCCGTCACCTCTCGCACCTCCTTGTCTGATGTGATTACATAAGAAAGGACGAAAGGTTGCACGAGAGAGAAGAGAATATTCAGAACGGACGACGGGTCACTGTTGCCGCTGCGTTTTCATGCGAGAAGAACATCCCGCGACTCAGGCCGTGTTTAGTTCATGAAAATTTTTCGCGAAAAGATTTCGGGTATTGATTTTACCAATTTAGGAGTAGTAAATGTAGACGAAAAAGGTGGAAAGTTATATGGATAAGTTGGAAATCTCGAGACGAATCTAACGATGGTAATTAGAGGGTAATTAATCCATAATTAGCGGATGGTTACTGTAGCATCACTATTGCAAATCATGGCTTAAGTAGGCTCATTAGATCCGTCTCGCGATTTACAGCCTATCCATATAACTTTTCACCTTTTTCGTCTACGTTTAATACTCCATGCATCTAAGATTCTCCTTTGATGTGATGGGTGAAAAGATTTCGGGTGGGAACTAAACAAGGCCTCAGTCTGCTCTGCCGACGGTGTCCTGGACAGGCAGGCAGAAAAGTTCCCCTTCGGAATGTTCCTAGCAGCAGTAGTGATCAGATCGTTGCAGTCGGCGTTGAACGGTCGAACATCTCGCGCTCGCGGTGTTAAAGATGTGAAGGTGATCTCCTCCTAGCTCTCGATTTTTTTTTGATGGAACAGGAGGGGTTTTACCCCCTACTGGTTATATATTAAAAGCATAAAAGAGTTTATAGAAAAAAAAAGTTACATAATGTTGTGCAGCCATTCTTGGATTCTTGGGAAGTATTTCTTCTTTGCTCTATGGATAACCAAGGAAAATTCTTTGATGAAATAGCTCTTGACTGCTTCCTGGGAGAAAGGCTGGTTATTAAAGATTGTATTGTTTCTTGCTGTCCAGATACTCCAGGACATTAGTACAATAATTTCCATGAAGAACGGTGCTGAGATTTGTTGCTTTAAATTTTCTAGGGACAAATGGATCCCAATCCTCTGATGTCATTAGTCCAATAATGTTCCAGCATTGTGCAGCGAAAGGACAGTGAAGCAGCAGATGTTCAATGTCTTCATCTTCTGTGTCTGTACAAAATACACAGCTATAGTCATCCAAGGTCATCTCCTAGCTCTCGATCAGCTTCGCTACTGAAAGGTGCTTCTGCTTCAGTAGCAGCCAGAGCAGGGCGAGTCTTCGGCGCCCAACATCTGTTTCTCCTTTGCAGCATCGATCGCTTCCCTACTGATGCTGACGCGCTTCTTTTCTGCCTAGGATTGCTGCCGACTGAAACCTTGGGCTTGCAACAGTTGGGAGTGTTTGGAACACTGATCAGTAGCAAGTCGAATCCCGTTTACCTGCACTGAGAATAAGGTAGCTCAGGGCCATGCAGCTTGGAATGCAGAAAAAATTCAGAGAGATTTCACGGTTCATTTGATGCTGATTTTGTGCAGAAATTGTGCTCCAGCTTTCACGCTGAACCTTGCCAACTAGTATGGGCTATCAGTCTTCAGTGAAATTCGAGTCCTCCGAAATTTTAGGAGAGGGTGACCAGTCTTTCTGTCCGTCCGATCACGGGTCACCAATCTATACACTGCAAACCCCCGATCGGACGGTCGACAATCCAGCCGCAGCCCACACACAGATCCCCTTGCTCTGTTCCCCATCCCAGGGCCCGGCCCACGAGACTGCGAAGAACCAACCCTAAACCCATGGCGCTCTCCGCCGCTCGCCGCCTCTCCTCCTCCGCCACCTCCTCCTCCTCCGCCACACCTGTCGCGCCGCTGAAGCTCTCGGAGATCTTCCGCGACCCGAAGCGTGGATCGCGGCCGTCAAATCTCTACTCGCTCTTCCGCGATCGGAAGCCTCAATCGCCGCCGCCGGAGCCCGGCGGCGGCGAGCCGCCGAGGCCCAGGCCCAAGCCGAGGGAGCCGTGGGAGGAGGAGGCCGGGGCGCTGCTCCGGCGGCTCCACGAGGGCCGGTACCTGCCGGGCCCCGACTTCTCATCAGCACCGCACGCCGTCTCCCCCGACGTCGTCAAGGCCGCCGCCGAGCGGTTCGGGCACGACAACCAGGTGGTCGCCAAGTGAGTCCCCGCCTCTCATGAAGCTATTCGGTTGATTGGTTTAGCCGAATTTTTTGACTGCGCACCGCAGGAAAAGTTGATTTGTTGTATGGAACAACCAGGGCGAATTTCACAGAAATGGGTAGTTACTTACTTTACCCGGCGATGTTGGATGCACTTCGTGCTGTTGATCCTATCGCATCGCTTGGTAAACCGAGGCGTTTAGATTTTACACCCATAGGTTTCGGATCATTAGCACTGAATGCATTCCAGGATTTGGGACATCGAATTTGCTATGCACTGGCCATGGGGATGGGATATGCTCTCTTTTTTTCATACTGCATTGTTACTTGTAAGTTGTATCACAATTGGCATGACTTTATTTGACAATATCTGAGTTGGATTATTTGCAACTGGTGACTTGTAGCTTGGGAGGCATCACTGCAAGTACAAGAAGATGCTTCATATTGCTAGTAATTAGACTGAGGAAAATGTCATGAAACAACCAAATCAAAGGAAAAAAAATATATACATATATGTAGTTTTCAAACTACTTGCTACATGCTTGAAATAAATCCCTTGCAATTTGTACCCTGGAGGAAACCATTTGAGTTTCTGCTTCATAAATTGATTGCATTTGTTAGCTCATCAAACCGTTTGGTTCAAGCTTAAATCTAATTGTATTATATGTGATTTGTTGAGCAAGCTATTTGCAGTGCATCAAATATTATTGCAAACTACCACATTGAATTCTTCATCCTTTGGATCCTGCCAAGTTATGATCAATCATTCTTTGGGGGCAAAACTAGTTCTTTGGAAATGATGACACCCCGCCTTCGATTTGATTCCTTGCTTAAGTGTTGGAAGTCTGCAATGCTATTGTCCATGTTTTTGTAGTAACAGGGCCTAGATATTTTGTCGTGTATTTTCTTAATATTTTCTGTTAGCTAAAGTATAAAAGCAAGGTAAATAATGTGGAGTGGCAGAACTATTTTCTGTCAATAAATCTATCTGTTGTTGAACATTTTGCCAATTGATGGCAGGTGGCTGTCAGGGAGTGACCTGAAGAAGATTGCTTTGTTTGGGTGCCCGAGTGCTGAACGAAGAACAGTTTTTGCATCAAAAAGATTGCGAGCTTTCTTCAACATCCAGGAAGACAAAGTAAGTCAACATACTCAGTTGCTTGGTGGGTTAGCACTCTTAGCATATAGTACTCGGAGGGAAAAAAAATGAAGTTCTTTTAATACACACTCAACTCTAACTTTTGGCATCTTGTCCCCTTTCAGATTTGCAGCTCCTGTAAACTGAGAAGTTCATTGCAAGTTTGCTAACCAGGAAGTCCTTAGGCATAATAAAGTGATTCTGTCAGATACAATGAGAATTATTAGTTTGTTTGTATTGGATGCTTGCCCGAAGGAACTCCAGGTTACAGCTGAATTAAAGGCCAGCATTTGCAAGGTTCTGAAGGACACCATTAATCTTAGCAGTTAAATTGCTGAGCATCACAGACAGAGTTTTGGCAGTTTTTTCTAGTCCTTCTAGGTTCTAATACGGTGCTGTCTGCAATGCTTGGAACAAATAGTTGAGGCTATGTTTGATGGTTGAGTCACAATCACTCTTTCAAGGTTAGAGTGCTGACCTCCATGGTTTCTCTCGTTTGTTTTCTTGTTTGGAATCCTATGATGAAGTATATAGTATATATATATGAAATTTCTGTGGCAAATGGCCATAGCTCTTTAATTATGTTGATGTATTATGCTGCCTTAACTTGGTGGACTTTCTTGAATTCTTGTTCAATCAAACAAATAAGAGATATATAGTGGGTTTAACTTCTGCCTTTTACTTATTTCAGGCATTAAACAGCCTATTTTCTTTGGTTGGAGTGAATACAAAGCTAACGTCCAGCAATCTGGGGATAAGCATGGGGACTCATGTTTGATTGATATCTCGACAATCTTTGCTGTATCTGCTCTGAAATGCCTCATGATGTATAGTAACTCTGGTCGTCGACAGTGACGGCAAGATGGAACAATTTGATGACATAATAGTTCATTCCCCTTAGATCGTGATGTGCACATTTGTCAAGTTCCTTGTCTGTCAAGCACCACATGTTTGATGACTATGCACCGTGATGATAATCCTTGTATAAGGTTACTTTCTATTGGAAGCAATTGTGCCCACTGCATTGTTCCAATAACATGTGCATATAAAGGAAAAATAAGGATGCTATTTGCTATGGCTTGTTCATCATTTCCTTGTCCAGTTGGTGCTGCGCAACGCTAGTCAATGTTATCGTGATCCTACTGCGTACTCCGTAGTATATTACGATCTCGCTGAGCTTCCAACATGGATATGATATTTCCTCTTGTCAGGAATCGAAACCGAACTGAGTGATTGATTGTCCCCGCGCCGTGCAGAAGCATATTCCCCTGAAACCTGAACGGTAAAAGGTTGAGCGCTTCAACCCAACAGTCCAGCATCGGTCCGACTTCCATGTGACGTGGTTTTACCTACCTGCTGCAGCTGCAGGTCATTTAGACCGGACAAGGCACGATTGCACCATCACTTTTCTATATCAAGGAACCAGTATCAACCAGTGTTTTTAAGAAATGGTGGCTCGTCTCGCCTTAAGTGTTGCCTTAGCCCGCCTCACCCTGCCTAGGCGTCGCCTAGGTGATAAGGCGATGGTGGCTCGCCTCGTCCTCGCCTTAACGCTTTAAAAACCATGGTATCAACCTCGATCTTCAGCGGTCTGTTACCTTAACCTTTTATTCTTTTTTTAAAAAAAAATCATCATCCATGCTCTTAGCCGGCAATGCATGCATTTTGGCGGAAGATTTTATATTGGGAGCCGTGCCGTCGGCGTGCTCCGGCAGCGCCAATTGGCAATGGAGCCCCCCGGTGTCCTATCCCTGTACTCCATGGTAGCAACTCGTCAACAGGAAACACCGGAAAGCAAAGCTGGACGCGCCCCCTTTTCAGGTTAATGCACCGTCACTTTCTTGTGTGCCCTTTCCCCGCGGTCATCACGTGTGGATGTCCTTTCACACCCGTGATGCTTGGATCGTGTAAACCAGGATCGTGTAAACCAGGCCTGGATCCTTGTGAAAACAGTGCAGCGTGATGCTTGGCTCTGGCTCCTCTCGAGTCAAGAGTCCACTCCGGGACTTGTCGGATCGGAACATGCCGTATTTTTAACACCAAGCAGTGACAAGTGTTGTTGTTTGGCGTGGCTGGACGAGCAGCTCGGTTTCAGACTGGCCTGCTTGCTGGTCTGTGGACAGATCGGTATGCCGCCGCCTTGAGAATTCAGATCCGTTTCAGACGGGTCAGTTTCTTTCTCGGATCGGTCACCGGCGTGGCGACGGAGTCCAACTACTCCTACTAGATGGATGACTGCCTTCCTCGTCAGTTTCCGCGTGAGGTGAGAGGGAAACGGCCAAACGGGAGCTTGGACGGCACGCGATGCTTTGGCTTTGTTCCTCCCCGTTTCCCGGGGGCCGCCGTCCGTTCTCAGCTGGCAAGTCGTTCGTATGAGACTGACCTCACCTCACTCAGCATGGCTTCGGCCCCGAGCCTCGTGCTGGCGCCGATGGCTTCCTCGATCCCTTTGCGTTCCCGTTTCCAGGTGACCCTTTTCTTCGGGTTCACTCATGTCATGGAGAGCCGGAGTGAAAATTGGCAGCACGTGCCTCCCTCGTCCCTCCCGTGTTAAACAACCTTGTGGCCCCCAGGCGGGCCCTGTCCGTCAGTGCGCGCTGTGCTCGACGATCCCTCGTACGCCGGGGCGTTGGCGCGGCTCGAGAGCCGAGAAGAGCATCTCGAGCGCCCGCTGCGCCTGCGCCTGGGCGGGGAAGGCAGGCGCAGCGACGCGACGGGCGAGGCGTGACACAAATACGGCGTCACATGATTCCACATCCATGGCCGCAGCAGCAGCCTGGCGTGCACAGCACAGCCACGGGGAAGCGGTGCAGCGCCAGCCTCCGGGCCGGTACGGACCAGCAGCAGCCAGTCTGTGTGTCTCAGGTCAAGCAGGGAGTGGAGTGCCACTCCAGTCGCTGTCCGTCCTTGGCGCGCCACAGGGAGCAGCGAGCCGCAGAGGCCCCTGACAGTAGGGTCCACTAACAGCGAGACGAGGGCCCTCCGGTTTCCGTGATCACGTGGTGGCATGTTGGTAGTGCTGCCTCCGTGCGATGCGAGAGGGGTGGATGCGGACGGGCCCGCCGCTCACGTGCATGCATGCTGCCGCTGCGACGGCGAGCCCCCGTCGCCGCACCGCACGCCCGTAACGTGTACTCTCGTCTCGTGCCGTCCACCCCCAGGCTCGGGAGTGGGACCCTCCCGCGCTGAGACGCTGACGCGAGAGATGCCGCTACCAGCAGCGCCGTGCTGTTCCGCCCGCGACACTGTGCGTGCGTGCGTACAGCTCCCAGAGCAGCGCTAGGCGTACCGTGGCGTGTCCCACAGCTTCAGTTTCGAGCCAGGCGCACACTTTTTTAAATAAAAACAGAACAAATAGGTAAACAAATTTAGCGTAAGATGTAAGCATAACATGTCGTTGATTCTAATTGACTTATTTGTACTTCACCAGAAGTATTGCCGAAGAAAAAAACATAGTATCACTTAATAGGGAGTGTTTAGTTCGCGCTAAACCTTTTTAGATTTTGAGTGTAACTAAACGCCCCCATAATGTTCATCTCTAGAGGTGGGACTTGGGCCATGCCGTGCTGGCACGGCCCGGCCCTCTCGTGCCTCGTGTCGCGTCGTGCCAGGACTTTTAGGCACGTCGTACCGTGCCAGCAGGCACGACAATTCTTTACTCGGCCCAAGAACGGCCCATGGCACGGCGGCACGTCTTCGTGTCGTGCTAGCCCAAGCACGGTCCTCGAGGTACCTATATTTATTTTCTATGTGTGCTCATTTCTCATACATAGTTATATATATAGATATAAAACAATTTTTAAAATTAATAGAGGAGATGAATCTTATTATGAAGATATCGTAGGTGGTTGTTAGGATTCCCAGTAGTCATACAAATGCAACATTATTCATGTTATGAATATCTTTTGCCACGATTCCATACTCAAAAGGTAGATCATACTAGTTATGTTTACACTCCATTAACGGCAGAATTTATGATATAATGACGATATACTATATAGATGTGTTGACGTGCCATTTTCGTGCCGTGCCGGCCCAAGCACGGCTCAAGACACGTGTCATGCCGTGCCACCCATCGTGCTGAGAACCTAGGCACGACACGGCCCTCGCGTTCGTGCCGTGTTGGCACGGCCCAAAATTTATCGTGTTGTGCCGTGCTTTGGGTCGTGCCAAGATGTCGTACTTCGGGTAGCCCGCAAACGGCACGGCCCAAGTCCCAACTCGAATCATCTCTATTGTACAAATCCATATTCATTCGCTGAGTCAGTGGCCGAGTCAAGTTTAGTCGTTTAGATTTTTGTTTACCCGAATAGAAATTGAAACCTTTATGACATTCCATGATGGGTGCGCGTAGAAAATCTTGCCCAAGCCCCCGGCCCCGCGCCGCACACGCCGTTCCCGATCGAGTAGGGAAGAAAATGGTAACCGTTTTCATTGATTCTGTTTTTTATCGTATTACAACACATATTATTTTCAGCTAACTTTTTTTCATCATACTATTCCGTTTTGACCTATTCATTCGATACAATAAAAGAATTTAAAAATTTTACGATACGTTTGTAAAATTTGTAAAATCAGTGATACCCGACCGTTTCTGATTGTTTACGTCCCGACCCTGCCTGCCTGCCCCCGTTCCCACACCACACGCCCCGCCCGCCCCCGCCTCCGCCGCACGCGCCCTACTGCTCAGCCACCACCACACGTGTCGAACGGCCGAGAGGGTGCCTCCGCCTCCGTCCCCGGCGTCTGCTGTTCGCGCGCTCGCAGGCGTGCGCGGCCGCTGCTGAGCTCGCTCCCCCCGCACGCCGAGACGGGACTAAAATAAGACGCTGGAGATATACAATTACGGATTTTTTATAAACGTGAAAAAAATAAAAGAAAACGAAGGCGTGATCCCTAAAGCAACGGTGGGCCCGCTCACGTGTCCCTCCCCCGCGGTGGGGCCCGTCTTCCCGCCCCCGAGCGCCGGGTCCGCTCTCTGCTGCTCTCTTCGCACTCCACCCCCAAAAAGAAAGCTACAGCCGCCAGGTGGGGCCCGTAGTCCACTGGCGCCCCACGTGCAGCGCCGCTCGACGTGGACCGAGCCGCGCCGGGCGGGGTGTGGGTGTGGTCCCCATGACCCCACCCCACCCCCCCGCGCGCGCGCGGCGGAGACACGCTTCGTGGGTTGCCGCTGTCGAGTCTCCTACTGCTGCTTGCTAGGGTGGGAGGTGGTGGTGGTGTCGCTGCCGGGTTTCCCCGTTCTACCCCCGCGAGCGACCCCCGGAACCGGATCGCTCACTCGCTTGTCGCTTCACGCCCACGCCACGGCGCCGCGCGGTGGCATGCGCGTGGATACCCGGAAATCGAGGGGCCTTGTCGTCCGCCACCGCGGGCCGGGGGAGAGAGAGAGAGAGCGCGCCCTTTCAACAAGGCTCACGCCACTGCTCCCCTCACCCCCACCCACCCACACCTCCTCGCTCCCAGCGTGCGTTGCCTTTCCGTGTGATCTCTTCTCGCCTCGCCTCACGCTTTCTTCCCCCTCCTTCCTCGCTTCGCTCTCTCTACTAGCTCGCGCTCCTTCCTCCCCCAACCCAAACGAGCGCGGCGACCCGGCCGGTCTCGTCCCCGTCCCCTTTCCCTACCTCAGCGAGCGGAGCTAGCTCGGCGCGGCATGGCGAGTGGTGGCGGGGGAGGCGGCGGCGGAGGAGGGGCGCTAGGGATGGCGGGGGCCGGGCGGATGCCCACATGGAGGGAGCGGGAGAACAACAAGCGCCGCGAGAGGCGGCGCCGCGCGATCGCAGCCAAGATCTTCGCGGGCCTCCGCGCGCACGGCGGGTACAAGCTCCCCAAGCACTGCGACAACAACGAGGTGCTCAAGGCGCTCTGCAACGAGGCCGGGTGGATCGTCGAGCCCGACGGCACCACCTACCGCAAGGTACGCGCGCAGATCTCGTCTCCCTGCCACGGCTCCGTCCGATTCGCTCGCTTCCCTCCTCGATCTCCCCCGCCCCAGTCGATTCGCGGCGGCTCGGTTCGGCGAGCTCGTCGGCGCGGCCCGCCGCGTGCGCCGTGGGGTTGGGTTGGGGGCGCTCGATGTACGGGCTACGGTGTGAACTGTGGAGCTAGCTAGCTTGATGGTTTTTTCCTCTGTTTTTTTTCTTTCTCGCTCCATTTTTTTGGTGGGTGGGTGGGTGTTGCACGTGGCGAGGGGGCAAAAGGTGCGGGATGCCAGTCTGGACCGCGCACGGGTGGTGTGGTGGGTAGAGTGTTGGCGCGTTCGTGGAATCCGCCCTTCGCCTCCGCTAGAAATTTTTGACGGAGAGATGGTGCTAGATTCTCATTCAACAGGCCTTGGTAGTGGAGTTGTCGTCGGAGGCAGACTTGGATCGGGCATCCAATTCTGCCAGTGCTCATCCAGTTCGTGATGCTGTTCCAACATTTCGCTGTTGGTCCTGACCTGCAGTCCTGTTTAGTGCTTCGGATCAGTAGCCCCTCAGTAGCCAATATGCTGAATCAGTTTCAAATCGGAATTGCTTGATTGGTTGTTGGTGTTCCACTAGTATGCAAGAACAAGTAGACACCGTGCCATTGCTCTGAACTAGCTCAAAAATCATATGCTGCTAGGTCGTGCTTGAACTGTACTGAGGCAAAATGTTGAACATATTGCTTACTTGCTTGCCACTTTGTATTGATGCTCTTTCATGTAAGGAGATAAGATCACAAGTCCCAAGTCATATGCCACTAGGACTGGACTGATGCTAAATGTTGAACATTGCTTATTTGCCATTGGCACTTCTGTATTATCTGAATGTGTGTGTTTCAATCAAGACTGAAGAATAGGATTTTGCTATTTTTTTTGCATTGAGAGTCTTGCACAAGCTGTTGCATGTGTGATCATTCACTGAACTGTTCTAGTTACTACTACTACTTGCTAGATAGCATTTGGCATTTTCAACTATGCTGTTGTGTGAACCAAGTGTTGACCTCTACAAACGAATAGCCTTTCTGTGCCAATATTATGCAACGAGCATGCCTGATGACAACCAATTTCATGAATTGCTGCCCGTGCTGACAGATTTGTTTTATTAGTTTATTCATCTTGTTCCGCAATAAAACACAGTTGAATGGTTCTAGTGTGTGACATAAGAACTGAACATGTCTCTTTTTATTTCCCACAGGGAAGCAAGCCTCAAGAACGCATGGATGCAATCGGGTGCTCCGTATCACCAAGCCCATGTTCGTCCTACCAAATAAGTCCACGGGCTTCATACAATGCAAGCCCTACCTCCTCTTCATTCCCCAGCGGTGCATCTTCCCCCTTCCTCCCTCCCAATGAAATGGCCAACGGTATTGATGGCAACCCCATCTTACCATGGCTCAAGACATTCTCCAACGGTACTCCATCAAAGAAGCACCCACTTCTACCACCACTGCTGATCCATGGTGGCTCAATCAGTGCTCCAGTAACTCCTCCACTAAGCTCGCCATCTGCCCGAACACCTCGGATGAAGACCGACTGGGATGAATCAGCCGTCCAACCTCCATGGCACGGCGCAAACAGCCCCTCTATAGTGAACTCCACCCCGCCCAGCCCTGGCCGGCCGATGGTGCCTGACCCGGCATGGCTTGCCGGTATCCAAATATCCTCAACCAGTCCAAATTCCCCTACATTCAGCCTTGTGTCCACTAATCCATTCAGTGTCTTTGAAGCATCTATCCCAGTCGGCGGTTCATCAAGGATGTGCACACCGGGGCAAAGCGGCACATGCTCCCCTGCGATCCCGGGCATGCCAAGACCCTCTGATGTTCACATGATGGACGCCGTATCTGATGAGTTTGCATTCGGAAGCAGCACGAATGGCGCGCAGCAGGCTGCTGGGCTGGTGAGGGCTTGGGAAGGGGAGCGGATCCACGAGGACTCTGGTTCAGACGACCTGGAGCTTACCCTGAAGCTCTAGTGCAGGCGCTGATGCTGATGCTTAACTTTTCTAACTCGAGGAATTGTTGTTGTTCGTAGTGTATTTCTTGTTGTTCATTATTAGCGCGAAATGGAGACCAATTGTGTGGTTCCATTCGGATAGCTTCACGTGTGGTGATAATTGTGGTGTTATTTATGCAAGGGGAGAAAAGCCTAGAGGTGATCTCGGTTGGATGTTTGCATAAGCTCCCTTGTGCTGTTGTTGTGACAACTGTAAATTAATGTCAGAAGTCATTCAGATATGTGTGAAGCATTTACCTCCCATCAACATACCGTGTTTCTTGCTCGCTGTAACAACGATTCTTTCACCCTACGACAAATTCATCAGTGTTGTCAATTGTTATCCATGGACCATGGACGCTCGAGGAGTCGGCACCCGCGGGCGCACGAGCACCACGCATCCTGTTGACCTCCGGAGCCTGGTGGCGACGTCGCTCGCCGCTTGCCGTTGTCAGCGGGGTGACGGTGCACCCTCCCGTGCCGCGACGACCGCGGCGAGAGCGACGGCGCGGCCCCGTGGTGTCCCAGCAACGTCGCCGGCGCTGCCGCCTGTCGGCCGCGGCCGGGCCGGCGCGCGGCGGTGACTGGTCACAGGCGTTGCTGGGAGTCTCAGGTCTCAAGTCTGAGCCTGACCATTCCACCATGCCCGCTGCTGCCGCGCGCTCGCCGTCGCTGTCCGAATTAACTGACCGGATTGTACCGAGTCAGAGCAGGCGTGTGATCGCAAATTTCCCGCGGCGATCTTCGTCTCCGTCCGTCTGCCCGGAAAACCCTGCCCTCGTGCGGCCGGCCGGACGACGCGTTCAAGGTCGCCACGCACACGCGTGCTGTGTTGCGTCGTATTGTATCAAAGGACCCCCAGTAGGGGCGCTGTGTCCTGTCGCCGATCGGGGTGAGCCGATGGCTGCGTGCGGGTAAACGATGACACGCCCGCCTCGGATTGTTTGACCCGATCAAATGACATGGTGCGAGCGAGTTTGGGGACACGGGAGTTGTTGGCCAAACTTGCGCAGGAATTTCGGCCGGCCGTGTCCGGGTGAGTCTCCGCTGAGAGCGACGTGCGCGAGTGGACTGGTGGTGCCTGGTCTAGACTTGCGGTGCGCTACGACTACGAGCATCGTATCTCAGTATTCGTGGAAATCCGTTGCACGTCAGTTTTTTTGACCCCAAGACAAGAACATTTGAGTGACGACGCGTCAGAAATGTTCCATTTTTTTTTTGAAAGATTAAATGTTCCATTTTTGAGGATGCGGTTTGTCCTGGGCTCTTGGCTTCGTCGATCAAGAGGAACTGCAAAGTCCATCTGCCAGCCAATTTCTTGGAACGCATATGAATTCGTTTTTGTTTTGCTTCTCCTGGACGCTTCAGGTACTCGAAATCTGTCACTCTGACAGGCTGAAAGTCCCCCAGATTTTGAAGTCGTTACAGAAGTAGGAGTACAGTCATATGAGCTCAGCTAGGTGAGAAAAAAAAGCTGCCACGACAAGCTTACCCGAACCCTCGTAAAAAACAATTCATGTTTAGCTGTTGTTAGTTCGATTCGGTGGTTGCTTCTTGCTTGGTTTCTCGTTGTGGCACACGACACACAAGTAGAGTAGGTGGTCAATCCGAGAAGATTTTGCACTCTATATGCACCGCCATGCCGATAAAATATACAAGGATGCAAGCAGAGGTCGTAGGGTGGTGGACACTGGTGGTGTTCGTTGTACTTGTGCACAAAAAGGAACCGTCAGGAGGATGCCGATGACTCGATGAGGTAGGAAGAGGGAAATAATGGCCGGGAGAGACGACGGCGGAGGAAGCACAACCGGGGCCATGGAAGAAGGCCGCCATGGAGAGCAGGCGAGGTATCAGAGTTCAGAAGATGGTGGCGCTACCGGCGACAGGTGCGGCAGCGGCAACGACATGATCTCCGTCCAGTTCATGCAGAAGGTAAGGCCCCCGAATTCTGTTGCGAAATTAAAGTGCGCTCTGTTGGTGATACTGCGGATTGGTGCTATACTGAATCTGCTTTTCCTACGGACGTTGTATTTGGACGGGATGGATGCACTTTTGGCTGTTCAGTACCATCAGTACTGATGTCGTTTCCTTGTTACCACTAGCTACCTGCAAGTGTTGAATCTTTCGTGGAGGCTGTAATTCAGGGGACCCTCAAACAGTACTAGTGAATAGGGATGCCAATAATGTGTTCATCAGCAGCCAGCAGACACAACGCAGCGCAGCACAGTAGTGCCAGGGGGGTCAGCCTTTTATATTATGTGTCCAACTTTCAGTTAATTGTACCCCTAGACAAGTTTTCCGAGAGACTATATCAGCACAGAGCTGCAGACGCGAATTCACAACACATTTCTTGACTCAAAAAAAAAAAAAAATCACAACACATTTGGGAAAGCGAAATTGAACTGAGAATGAATGGACGTGTCCTTTGATTGATTTACTGATGAGTGGAACGAGAGACCAGATTGTGGCGGAGGTGTTGGGGACCTACTTCATGATCTTCGCCGGCTGCGGCTCGGTGGTGGTGAACCTGAGCACCAATGGCACGGTGACGTTCCCGGGCATCTGCGCCGTGTGGGGGCTGGTGGTGATGGTCCTCGTCTACTCCGTCGGCCACATCTCCGGCGCGCATTTCAACCCCGCCGTCACCGTCGCCTTCGCTACCTGCGGGCGCTTCCCCTGGAAGCAGGTGCCGTCCTACGCGGCGGCGCAGGTGCTGGGCTCCACGCTCGCCAGTCTGACGCTGCGCGTGGTGTTCGGCGGCGGCGGCGCAACGGCGCGCGAGCACCTCTTCTTCGGGACGGCGCCGGCGGGGTCGGACGCGCAGGCGGTGGCGCTCGAGTTCGTCATCTCCTTCTACCTCATGTTCGTCGTCTCCGGCGTCGCCACCGACAACAGAGCGGTAACGACCAAACCCCACCATCTGTCTGTTCCTTTTTTTTTTTTTTTTTTTGCATTGCAAGTTTCTTCGACGGCGCATGAAGCAGCTGATGCCTTGCCTTGTAAACAGATCGGCGAACTGGCTGGGCTCGCCGTTGGCGCCACCGTCCTGCTCAACGTGCTCTTCGCCGGGTACAGTACAGTACAGTACAGCCATCCCAATCAATGAATCATCATGATGATTTCAGAAGTTTTAATTGGGCTGATGTTCTTCGGTGTTGACTCGGCCTACTTGCAGGCCCATTACAGGTGCATCGATGAACCCGGCCCGCACATTAGGCCCAGCTATCGTGGCAGGCCGGTACAAGAGCATCTGGGTGTACGTGGTTGGGCCGGTGGGCGGGACGGTGGCGGGCGCGTGGGCCTACAACCTGGTCCGCTTCACCGACAAGCCGCTGCGCGAGATCACCAAGAGCAGCTCATTCCTCAGGAGCGCGCGCATCAGCAGCTAAACAAACATGTTAGCGCAGGTAGCTGGCAGTGTGCCAGTGTTCCCAGACAATTTAATTATTAGCTTGCTGCTACAAGAAAACATTCTACTCTTTATTATGTTCAACCCAAAAAAAAGGCGTACCCAGTGCCGTAGGCTCCCGCACTATGCGGGGTCTGGGGGCAGATTGTTTAGCGCACAGCCTTTCCCACACATAAATGTGTAGAGGCTAGGGCTTGAACCCTGGACCTTCCGGTCACAGGCGATGAAGCTCTACCACTGCACCAAAGGCCGCCCTTTTTATTATTATGTTCAACCCATATTTCAAAATTTCTTGTGAGTGAAAAGGTATCCAGACCATAAAAATATATATCTTGTTTGGTAGCTTTATACCGTGGGGAGACAGAGAACACATTTTCTGTAGAAAAAGCGAGGTACAAAGACTGGGTAACAAGTGTACAACTTGTAGCAGCAATGGAACGCATATTTGCCACTTGACACCAGAGCGAGGGGACCAAGTGATGAGAGCGATTGTCATTCTTCATTCCTACCTTTGTTCATAAACTCTTAAAACAAGAATTGCTGGCAGATCGAGTATACTTAATTCAATAATAGTGTTTTTATTTTGGATAAACACATAGGTTTGAACCACTTTAATTTTTAGATAATGGAAGATATATTTTAGGCTTACATCCTCATATGATAATGTATCCGACCACAATTATCACAAAAGCAGCTACATCTACAATGTTAGGCACATGAAGACAAACATGTAGCCAGGACAACAAAAACTCTTATGTATAATAGGAAAACAACAAATTATAAGAAAAAAAATCTCAATCTTCAAATTGCAGCTTGTTGACTAATCTCCTTTAATTTCGCGACCCGTTTACTAATGTTACTCCAAATGAACTGAGCTGAATGCGCAACCAGATTATGAGCCAATCCAACATATATGAAGAGAAACGTACAACACCATATGGTGAATTCAAGCTTAGACGGCCAAACGAAAAACCGCTAATATCAACATCCTCACATCACATCCATCCATATAGATAGTGGAAATATCTAAGATACCATTAGCTGCTAAAGACTATGAATTAAGCAACCACATTACCCACATCACTACTGAATTCTTTGCCTTCGTCCGGGCTTCTGGCTTCACACTCCAAGGCAGCAGGACTAAGGGAGATGGTCCGAGGAGCCCCGACGGCGTTGATGTGTGCTGGCTGCCACCGCCCGATCGATTCGCCACGGGCGACAAAAAGGTATATTTTTCACTTTAATTTAACAAAGAAATTCCAAATGTCGCATGAATGGATCTTTTGAGTTTGAGAGCTCTGTTAATAATGGTTTTAATTAGAACAGATTACTGATAACTAGGTCATTATCGCCCTTTTCATTTCTGAGTGATAAGAGATCACAAGATACCATATATATATGCAGCTCCATGAGATTCGCAGTCATCATGCATGCAAGTCCCTTGTCGCCGCGCGTGGATACAAACATACACATCACCCATATGTGTATATAGCTAGTTATCATCGCCCTGATTGAGTACGTCGGTCGTCACATCGTACCGTCCTGTATGTGTCGCTCGTACCGAATGCATTCTGCTGCTGCAATAGCAGTATGCAAGTTAATTAGCTAGGTGCCTAGAACATAGTCCTTGGTGGGCGAGTGACGAAGCGGCGGCCACCGGTGCCGCCCTCGGGCTGACAGGTGAAGAAGGCAGCGGCGACAGGGGCGCCGAGGCCATGGTCGACGGCGAAGTTCCGGGTGCAGAAGTTATGGCGGAGGTGCGGTGCCACCACAGAGCCACGCACGGTCTGCTGGAAGAGCACGAACACCACGCGGTGGATCCCCGCCCGTGGCAGGGGGCTCTCGTAGCAGATCACCTCGCGACCTGCATGTATGTGCATGCAATATGTTAGAGGAACAAACCACGTACGATAATATAATCCACATCCACAACCTCCCATGATGTCTGTCTTTTGCAGAGTGTTTTATGATATTTGAGGAGTTCTGGATTGTTCAGGTTCTAAGAGAGACGTTGAGGGTATGTTTCAAAATAATGAGATATATGTTCTTATAAGAACATGTCTGATGCATGTGTGTTATGCCTCTTCTTTTCCGATCTTCTTCCACTTTGTACTCTCATATATGAGTTTTGACTTTTGAGCCTAAGTACTCCTTTTGTAATAAACGGTTGCGTGCTTTTCTCGGAATGCACAAGCTGGAACCTTTGCTCCATTATCGAAAAATGTGTGACACGCGTGTTAGCCATTAGATAGTGATGGTGGTGTGTGCGTTCATTTCACTGACTTCCTTACTAACAAGTACTCCATTCATTTCAAATTATAGATTGTTTTGACATTTATATATTCATAGATTTGTTATGTACTTAGATATACATACGCTATGTCTAGGTGATTAGCAAAAATTATGAACCTAGAAATGTAAAAATGACATATAAATTGGAACGAATTGATTAACATTCATAAATTTTAGTATTCTAGGCACATCTTCCTCATGTGACAAGGCTACTTCGAGTGGAGAGTTTCATGATGTTTCACTCTCATTAATTATAGTGCCATATAGGATGCTTTCATGACATGACAATAAATTTAAGAAGAGAGAGAAGAAACCAGTTTCATCTAGATGAAACTACATATACACACATACCAACTATTGATGAGTCATGAAATTAAATGCAATTTGGAGCCTATGAAACCACACCATGAAATTATGTATTGGGGAAGGTAGTTTCAAACACCATTTTCATTTTGTTTGTTGCTTATATGGCTATCTTAGAAACATGCAGCCTCCCATTGGGATTAGTGCTACTTTTAGAATTAATATAAAAAATCCAGGTATATATATGGAACACACTGAAAAGTGTTAAAAAACTATTTAATGTATGCCAACCAGTCAGATTATAATAATGCAAAACGGCTGTATCTATATATATGTGTGTAAAAGCAACTCCAAGAGACTCTCTAAATTCTTTCTAATAGCTAGTTTTAGAGATTTTGATTAAAAAATACCTTCCAACAGCCTCTCTATTTGGTTATACAAACATAATCACTCTCTATTCCGAATTTCCCGCTAGCAAAATATAGAAAAGGGAATAGCTCTCTAGAGTGCATGCAAGATATAGAAAGGCTGTTGGAAAATAGAAAGATATAGAAAACGATTTTATGCAAATGACTCTCTAAATGTTGATTTAAAGAGTGAGTTAGAGAGACTCTTGGAGATGCTCTAATGGTCGAGATATATAAGCATGAGTATCATGTACACGGGACATCACCGTACTATATGCATGTCTCTGGGCATTTCTAGATTTTGAACCGTCAATATGCCATATTTTAAAGTTTCAGATATTTTAAGTTTCAATTTACTAATATTCGAAACTTGTTGCCTTAAATTCGGGCAAATAATCTCGTGTCAACAAAAGGTTAGGCCATTATAAACTGTAAGAGTTTACAGTGTGTTCATGGGATCACAAATAATGGTCGATGAAGATAATAACTACGTACAGCTGAAGGATCAGGAATAGATGTGCTCTTCCGCATGACTGCTTGAGGCATGTCACATTTTTTTTATGATTACCTTTTGAACTCACACAAATATTATGATGTTACACTGCTGATGCAACGCATTTCTACTAGAGCTTTACATTATGAGTTCCTCGTCTGCGCGACATAATCTAGGAAACAGCCACAACAGCTATCGCTATCTGATGCCCAGAGTTATCTTTCATGTTCTAGTATTTTAAAAATATGCATAACATAATTCGTGTTTGAAGAAATTGTTAAAATTATGGTAGTTTACAATACACTATACCAAACATAATAAATCACAATATTCTACTATAAAGTATTTCATCATATATAATAAGCATATATGAATGTTTAGTACATAAGGAAAAAAATGGCATGCACAAAAGATGTATTATATTTGTGTCATGCATGTAATAAAGTTTGGTTTTCAAATTAGCATGTTGTTTTGGCCCATTGACTGTGCAGATAGTATATATAGCGACCAATTGGATGACCGCTATAGCTGGCCTAATATAACTGTTGATTCTTACTCACCAAAGCCAGCATCAGTTGTCCCAGGAATGTCCGTCACCAACCTGCAAATGAATGGTGGAATCCAAATATAACCATTTATGGCTTTTGAAATATTCTCCATGATGTACTATGTAACATGAGTAAAGCGAAAGGCCGATCACCAGTGCAAATACTCCCTCAACGTCGGATTGCTCGGGTTGGGGGCGTCAGGATCCACCATGACCTTGCATCCAAAAGCAATGGAATAATCATCAAGAGATTCACAAGAAGCCTCTTAAAAGTTAAACTAAAAAGGGTGAGTTCAATTAAATTTCTCGATCGAGATCGACGAGGAAATTATTAGATATGTTGAGCACTTGATGATGTGATTACAAGCGTGTAGGACTGCCTGAGATCGGTGCCCCCAATCTCGACGCGAGGCCTCGCTGCCACCGCCGACGGCCGGAAATCGGCGCCGTTCAAGAGGCGGCGGCCGTTGTAGGAAATCTGGAGCGCCACCGTCGGTGAGAACTGGTCCACCACATCGCCGATCACCCTCCCCAGCACAAGGCTGTCCCTTGACGATGTCGACATCTCTCTCTATATATATGCGCTCGATCTATCCAAGCAGGATTGATCGATCAATCGATGATGGCTTACAAGCCTAGATATGGCCCAACCTAGTAGGCTCTATATATAGCCCAGCAGCTGCTGATGCATGCGCCTCGTCATTGTCATGCCACTGCCGCTGAATGCAAAATATTGACAGCAAAGATATTTAAGGTTTTTTCTTAAAGAAAAAGAATTAGACGTTCAGAAAATACAATGGCAAGCAAGTCTGTCCCTCTAGCCCTAACCCTGCTTGTATAGAGATAGACAAGAATAGTAATTAAGTGAATATCGGTAATAATAATAAAATTATATCTCTAAAAGGCTAGATGCTTGCCTACATATATGCTATGCACGTTACGTTAGGTGACCCCACTGTATATGCTGTGTAGTATATGGAGTATTCAGAATTCAGAAAGCTAGCTAGTGCAGCTCCGGACCGGCTTTTCTTCGTCAGGTTCTTGATGGAGACAAGAATATATCTCGGAAAGCCAATAATTAAGGTATTTCTGTTCAAAAGTCTAGATGCATGCCTGTGTACTTTAGCGTATGCTAAATGCAGCCAAGACATTTGGAGGAGAGGAGGCATTTCTATATACGTGTGCCGACAACCTGCACTACTAGAGAAAGGAGTATTGGTCCCTAGTCATTTAGTTCCGGTTGCTTTATAACAGGTACTAAATTGCTTTCGAAGACATGTTAGTACCGGTTTACAAGAACAGTGCTCCCAAAAACATGTTAGTACCGGTTAAATACATCTCCACAATAGTTTGATGACGTTTTAGTACCGGTTGGTAACCCTAACCGGTACTAAATTGCTCCCAATACAATTTAGTACCGGACCGTGCCTCAGTCCGGTACTAATCTGTCCAAACAAAAAAATCGGACGCACATGCTCAGCGTGCATGCGCTGCAGCTGCAAAGCTCCCCATCTCTCTCTTTCCTTTATCTCTCCCCTTCTCCTCTTTCCTTCATCTCTTTCCTCTTCTTCTCCTCTGACCTTATCTCTTGTTTCCTCTGCAGGCTTAGCGGGCGGCGGCGGCAGGGGCGCCCCTGGCCGCGGCGAGCCATGCGGGCGGGGCGCGGAGGCGAGCGCGGGCCCGCCGCGCGGCTGGCCAGGGCGCGGGCACGGCGGCAGGGGCGCCCCTGGCCGCGGCGAGCCATGCGGAGGGGGGGGGGGGGGCGAGTGCGGGCCCGCCGGCGGCGGGGGCGCGCGCGGGCACGCCGCGCGGCCGGCCTGGGCGCGGGCGCTCCCCGGCAGCGGCGGGAGCGCGGTCCGGCAGCGCGGGCGTGCAGCCGCGCCCCCAGGCGGTAGCGCCCGCACGGGAGGACCGGCGCGGGCGGCGTGTACCCGTCCGGTGGTGCGTCCCGGCGCGTGACGGCGGCGGCGCGGTCCCCCGCCAGCCCCGCCGAGCGGCGCCCACAGTCGAGGAGTTTGATTTTTTTTCATTTCTTTCTTGTAATCTTGATTTGTATGTAATCTGTGTTGATAGTCATTGCAAAATCTTGATTTCTCGCTCCCTTCGTTCCTTTCTCTGTGCTCTCAAATTTGCTTTTCATGGCCGCCTGTCCATTTTCCTTTCTCTCTTCTTGAGTTGTTGAAGAACTCAAGAACTGAGAAGAGAGCGAGATGAACAGGCGACAGTGAGAGAAAAACAAGAGGAGAGAGAAAGGGTGGGGAGTGAAAGAAGCGACATATTTTTTTATCTCGCGGGAAACAGTTTAGTCCCGGTTTGTGAGATTGCCCGGAACTAAAGTGCGTCGTTTAGTACCGGTTCCACAACCGGTACTAAATGACCGACACTTTAGTCTCGATTGTTTAGTACCGGTCGTGGAACCGGTACTAAACCAGCCTTCCTTACCGGTACTGATGCTCGTTTCTCCAGTAGTGCTGGCAAACATATATTTCTTGGTTTCGCTGGATATTTCGCGCCGAATATTGAACTATTCCGTTATTAAAAAATGATTCATATACATAAGAACTGATAAAGTAATTAGTCCTTGGAACCTTATTGATTAAGAACATTTGAAAGACATCATCCTTATCCTCGTACATAATATGTGGCAGGCAACTTTTGTTGTGTGCAAAACTGAGAACATATAGTGGCAAATAAAGACAAGAAAGTAATTATATACTGTATTGTATTAAGTTTTATTCTAAGTATATATTTGAGATCGACACCTTTTCAATCGACTACCTTTTCATGACATCTATCTCCATTGACACACTGAGATATACATATACGAGTAGAGTCCAAAGTTGCTTCGATCATCACACATGTTAACTAGCCGAGCGAACACATGTACGGGCGGATGATGTCTCGAAAGAATTTTGGCTCCTTGCAGAAAAGGCAGCGCTACAGTGAACAAGTACAAAGGTGTCTGCCTTTCCAGCGTCTGGGCCACCTCCGAATCCACTTTCGTGTTGTGCTCTAAGGTTCCACTGTGATAAATATCGCTGGAGGACATATGCATCTGCCAATTGGCACCGGCAGATAACAAAGTAATGGGCGTCGCATTGCCCAGAGAAAAGACCCCAGGGATTTCATTCCTTATTCCAGCCGAAATGGCCTTTTTGCTGGCCACCGAACCTCGGCAAGGATGCCCAAGCAACCTCAAAAAGTCACTGCTATACTACCATCATATCTATCCTCCAGGTGTAGGAGGGAGTACAAGCCGAACAAATGCCATGATGAAAAAGATTTGGAAAATTTACATCTGACTCTTTCAAAAAAAAAAAACATTTGACTTAACGAGTTTGGTGCACGGGTTTAGTTTGCAAAGTTTACAAAAAGTTTTTGCATTGAAAAACGCTTTCCCTCTCTCAAGCACGCTTCCCAATGTAAAAAGTTTTTGTAAAATTTAGGGAACTAAATAGGCTAGCTGGGCCAGTAGCGGCAATGGACATGTGGTGAAAAGTCAGGCTGTCCAAATATATATCCAAAGGATACATTATATTGGCCAGACATGGAATCATTCACGTGGGTAATAGGAAAATAGAGCATACGCTAGTCAAATGATGTGGACAGACAAAAGGTAAATAATGTCCTCGTAGCAAAAAACACACACATAAAACTGGATAAAATTATGAATCATTGCAAAAGTTCCATGCCATTTCGAGTCTGCCACATGCAAGAAAAGGTATGGACACGCGGCATATTATAGTGAAGATGAAAAGGCTTGATTCCTCAAGTTTCAGCGCAGTTAAAAGCTAACAAAAGTGACAGAATCCCAATAAATGAATGTACTGAGGATATAAAGGAATCAGAGAGAAGATGAAAAGGCACCGATAAGGAAAAGGAACAACTGTACAATTTTAGATAGTACCTCCGTCCTAAATACAATTCATCCTATGGTTCAAAATTTGTCCCCAAATATAAGATGTTCTAGGAGTTTTTGACAAGTACTCACTCAACTCTCAATTAAAAACTTGTCAAATATTTCCCTTGTTAGCTGAAAAACTTGTCTTTTATTACAACTAGTTAAAGGTATAGAAGGCATTTGTCCTACCCTTAATCTCTCCTAAAAATCCTGAATGCCTTATATTTCAGGATGTGCATCTAAATAAACCACTCTCGCGGGTAGTACTTGTAGTGAAAGAATCGATAATTGGCAAGTACTCAACAGCTTATCATCATCACATTTCTTCATTTCCCAAGGGAAGAAGTTTGTTCACAACTCGATCTGCTATATATGAGATGACCTTGGCGGCAAAGATGTTTTGTAGCATAATAAAATAGATCAGCAGATGTATTATGATGTCTACTGCTACTGGAAAAGTCGTTGAAAGAAATTGTTTGCGCTGTCGGCTTCATATTAAGGTGTGGCTGGAAAAAATCAACACAAAAAAAAAACATAATCAGCAACCATCATATCTAGTGTGTCGAAGTAACCGAGTCTATTTAGGGCAGTCCCAACCCTCTAGTTAAGATAGTTTCTATAGCATTAAATATAGTGCCATGTAGGCAAAAAAAGCTGAGGTGGCATGTGAATAAATGAAGAGAGAAGGGAAAATGGGTAGAAATCGTTTCTCATGTGAGAAACGAAGTCTACACGCGCACCAAAGCTCGTAGAAACGACCGAAACCGCGTTGGGCGAGTTTTCTCGTTTCCATCCTCGTTTTACCCGCTCCCCTCCGGATCTGTTGTGCGCCTCCTCCCTCCGCGCTTCGCCGCCGTCGTGAGTGCCCACGACCCATCCCAGCGCGCGCGTTGCCCCTCTGCGACCCACCCCTCGCCGCGCACCCTGATGCCCCTCATTCACGCGCGCGCACCACTTCCTCGTGGATGCCCGCCAGCCGTTGTTCCCATCCTGCACAGCCGCGCAAGCTCCTGCAGCCGAATCTCCTCCGCCCTGAGTCAATCTGTGTGGTGGGGCTCCCTCTCCTCCCTTGCTTTGGTTCAATTTCGGTTGCTCGATGGATTCTACCAGGCTAAAGAGATTGGGGATTTTTTTCTTCTGCAAAGATTTGGATCTTTTGGGAGCGGAGATTGGGAAATTCATTTTTTGCGTTTAGTAGGTTTGGTTTCCTCCCCAATTTTCAGTTTAATTTTTCTCGGGATTGAATCGGTGCTCCTTTGTCAGTTGTTTTTTTGTCTGCAGAGTTCTCGGGATTGAATCGAATCAGAGTCCCTTCTTTCAGAGAGTGAAAGGAAGTCCTGATATCTGATAACGTTACTGCCAATTGCACTGCAATCTCATTCCGTTTGCGTTTACAATACCATTGTACAAACCAAACGCTTTCTAGGTTCTTTGCAGTGAGTTTGTCTTTCAATTTTGCGTGCTCTATCCATCATATGAGTCTGTGAAGACTGCACAGCTGCACGCCACAACTGATCCAACCTACGTTTGTGAAGTTTGAGCAAGGACATTAAATTCTGCTATGGATAGAAACTACTATAGAAACTATGCAATGGGGGAGATTAGGTCTACAAGTGGTGTCTTAATGATGTGGCACCATGGAAACTACCCATAGAAACTATGGGTTGGGACTGCCATTAGTAATTAATAGGGGTGAGAAATAGCAGACGTGTCACTTTGCTTGAGAATGTCGATTATCCATGAGGCCATTTAGGCCAGTCTCAGTGGGGGTGTCATCACACGGTTGCCAAGATTAGAAAATTGAGAACCGTGCCAGCGGAGTGTCATGGTGATGACATTCCTCTCTCATTCCTATGACACTCATCCTCCTCTCTCCTCATAAATGACTTTGCCATATCAGCAAATTTGCTAATGTGGCATGATATTTAATGCTCATGACACTCTCCACTGAGACTGGCCTTAGAGTTAATGTAGCCACTGTCACTAAAGGAAACAGCAGGCGTGATCGCATATATCAACGAATATAACTGAGATGTTGAAGTCTGGCTTTTCTCAAGAAATTGAACAAGATGAGTTGGAGGAGGAACATCGAGACATCTACTTTTCGTAGAGACACTTGATCCCATTGATGACAAAAGCTAAAGGTCAACAAAAGGGAAAGGAGAGTGACGCAGATGGCAGACGACAACTCGATTGTCCATCTCTCATGTTGGGAAGGCGATCGTTATGATCATAACTCATAACAGCTCTAACTCGAGAAGGTTTAGCACATTCCCGGCCTCTATATGTGTCCTCTCTGCCAAATATGTTTATTTGGGCAAAATACGAAGCAATGAAACCGCTGATCTGTAGCACATGCACTGCAAAAGCAACGGTTCAACCAGACACGAACCGTGTTGGCTAGCTGTTAATATAACAAGATGCATCAATTGTGATGCAAAAGTACTCCCTATACTGATCCTCCCCTGATACAGAGCATCATCGGTCCAAGCCTTTGACATGCATGATTCCTTTTATTGACAACTCATCATTCCTCAGGGTACCTTTGGGTTTACTTTATGAAAAAAGAAGCATGAAGCTTTCACAAAGTTGAAAGTACTGGTCAAGAAGATACGTAATAGGTAAGGACGTAAGGTCACATAAGAATTCAATGCCACCACTCTGTTCATCAAAGTCCCATTCTTTATAGAAATCATCATCTTGATGACTTGATGTTATGGAGTATTTGGTCCGTAAGAAATGATTGGATTTGTAACAACATCGATCGCCCTCAATTCAATCCTACAGAAATCGGTTAATCATCAAAGAACTGGTCTGGGGCAGGGTGTTTAGCGCACAGTCATTCCTACACATAAATGTGCAGAGGCTGAGACTTGAACCTTGGACCTTTCGGTCACAGGCGGTGAAGCTCTACCACCGCACTAAGGTCGTGCTTTTATGGTCACTCCCGTTACTTCGTCAAAAGAAAAAAAAAGCGCAGCAGTAGGCCTCACCAAACGACAATTAACAGATGCACATACGGTGCCTGTCGGCGGCTGCTTATGCACCTGATGATCACCGTCGTGACAGCCCAGCAGATTCTCCTTTTTATTTTTCATCTTTACTTTTTTTTTATGACAGCTCGAGCTAACAAAACCAAAGTAGCATAGTTACACAGACCTCCCTAGTAGTGCTAACATACAAGTAGGAACTAGTAGTGCTATCTCTATCTGCTTCATCTTCTCCAAGCAAAGTCTCGATCATGTCCATGGATGTACTACGAGCTATCACAAGCTATGTAGTACTACGAGCTAGTACGAGCTACTACACCATGGATGTACACGCTACGAAATCTTTTGCTTCTTGCAAGCCTACACCAGTTACACCACACCCCGTACGTACTGAAGGAGACACTCTCTTTCGTTCTTTCCCTATCGTGTCACGTTAACATCTCCTCCGGCGCTTCGCGGGCGCCGGCTGCTGCGGCTGGCCGGCGCCGGCGGTGAAGCACCGGAAGGGGTTCTCCGGGGAGGAGATGTCCGGCACGGACACCGCGGCGGTGTCAGCGGCGGCGGCGCCGTGGCGCGGGCCGCCGCCCTGCCAGTGGAGGCCCGAGGCAGTCGGCGGGGAGGGGAGCTCCGGCACCGACCACTGGCGGAACTCCGGCACCTGCCCGAACAAGTCCTGCGCCGAGCCCGACGATGACCTGCCGGTCGGCGAGCCGTCGGTGCTCCCGAGCTTCCCGCTGTAAGCCTGCCAGTTGTATATATGGAGCACCGTCAGGTTGGACAGGGAAACAGTGTGCTTAAATTAGATGTTCAGAAATCCATTTTTGGTTAGGACTGTCAGAAGCATGCATTCGCCTCAATTTCAGGGGAAGACACGAGCAGCGAGATAATTAAACTCACTCTGTGACTGTGAAAACTACAATTAGCAACAAGATAAACTAATTTTGCAACCAAAGAGGGGGCTTTTTTTTTTCGTTCAAAATTGGTGCCAGAAAGTGTGTTCGTGCAACGAGAGAAAGAATAGAAATTCGCGTACGGAGTTACTGACCTTGGACGTGCCATTGTCGGTGAAGCCGAGGCCGGCGTTGAACTCGGAGAAGCCGAAGAACTCGTCGAGCGGCCAGTCCGGCATGCCCCCGGCGAGGCCGCCCTGGACGGCGAACGCCGCCGCGAGCCCCCGCTTGGACGGGGTTCTGTTCACCACCGGCTCCGGAGCGCCGAAGTGCTCGTCGACGAGCGGCCAGCACGGCAAGTCCCCGCCGGCCGCCGCCCAGTCGACGTCATCATCGTCTCTGTAGAGCGGCGGCGCCTTCTTGGCGGGCGGCGGCGGAGGCAGGGGAAGGGGAGCAGCTGCAGCGGCGGCGGAAGCTTGCGTGTGGTCGGGCTGGAGGCCGACCTGGACGCCGGTGAGGAGGAACCGTCGGTGCGCGGAGACGAAGGCGTTGGCGGCGTGCACGGCGACGTCGCAGGCCCGGCAGAGCAGCGCTCGGTCCTCCACGCAGAAGAAGTAGGCGCGGGACTCCTGGCATATGTCGCAGCTCGGCGGACCCGGCGCGGCCGCGGCAGCGCCGGCGGCGTGAGGGTGGAGGAGAGGGAGGCGGTGGTGCTTGCCGGCGAGGCGGTTGGCGGCGTGCACGTCGCGGTCGCAGCGCTCGCACAGGGCGGCCTCGTCGGCGCAGCACAGCACGCGCGCCTCCGCCGCCTCGCACGCCGAGCAGAGCACCTTCATTTATTTACCTATCTATCGACCGCCGCCGCCGGCGATGACTGCTGCGGCGAATGGAGGTTGGGAGGCGGCGATTGGGATTAGGGATGGAAAGGTGTTGGCAGTGGCAGAGAGGAGGGGGGAGAGAGTGGATTAATTAGCTAAGGAGGTAGGGAGGAAGAAGCTGGTTTTGTCGGCCGGATCTTCCCGAAGCGGCGGTCAGCGTCGGAGACGCGGGCGGTTGGGAGGTGAGGTGGAAGAAGCGGCTGCGTCCCGGCGATAGATATTATCGCGGGAAGGGAGCACGACGCGATAGCCGGCAGTAGAAAGAGGGAATTGACCGGCCGGTGGGGAGGCGACGTCGCGCGCGCGCGGCAGCCCAGGTGGAGGTGATTTGGCTCCCGGTAGTAGGGCCCGGACCCCCCGTGGTAGGCACGATGCATGCCGGCTTGGACATCCACGCCGGCACTCGGCAGATATTTTTAGCCTTCTTAATCCAATGTCTTGACAATAACCCTTCAAACTAAAGTATATTAATTATTACAAGAGGTTTAGCACATCACACAAAAGTTCGTCCTGGCCCAGCTAACAACCAGTCATTCGTCGCGCCACATGCATCTGTGTGACCAATTAAGCTGCCACCACACCGGGCTCGAACGTTTGCGAGATGATGACAAGGCACTAACGCGTACGGTAAAACCCACAATTTTCCAAGAAAAATTCAGTATATATTACAATTAGCGTGTGGTTGACATGCATATTATTGTCTACTAAGGGCGTCCTCAACAAGACGATTTGGACTGGCGTTTTGGTGATGATTAGACTAAGGAATCGGACGTGGGGGAGAGAGATGGAAAATTCTCGCCACTATCGCTTCACCCGTCGCCTATCTCGCACCGTTCCCGAGACCCTTCCTCTCACCATGCATAAGTCCGGAGCACATGCCATTTTTCTCTCTCCCCGTTGTCGTTTTCTCTCTCTTCCATGTTGCTGGCGAAGTTGTCTAACGAATGAAAATGGACAAAAGAAAAGGGCTCGAGAAAATAGGTAGTTTTCACCATACTGCACAATATTCATTTTGACTAAAAAAACCTATTCATTTTGATAGGATGTACCAGTATTTTACAACACGGATGCATGTTAGATTGAGCTTGTTCCCTTTTCAGAAAAGAATAAGCTACTACGTATATCCTTTCATAAAAGAAAATCTGCTAACATGACGGTGTGAAGAGTGTGATTCTCGTGTTCATGATAGCCTGATGATCTGGTGACCACAGCCCACACCGGCCACCGTACGTTGTTATCCGATAACGGTCGGTCCTTTTAGCAAACGCAGCGTAGCCAGACGCTCTTCAATCCGATGGAAATAGTGCAGTTCCTTTTCTCCCCCTTGCAAACCTTTTTCCAATTTGCTTTGCAACTGGCCATATCCCGAGACAGTTTTAGGGGACCCACGGCAAATGAAATCTTGGCGAACCATTTCGATCTTTTCATAAGAGTATATCCATATATATAGATCATCAGTGTTCACTTTTCTGGAGAAAAAGAGGTCAGATATCTTTAGTTCCGCTTGTCCACTTTTCATGTAGCCCTACCAAGCGTTAACTTAGTATGTTTGTTTGATGGGCAAGATGGCAAGATATACTCCTATATCGACAAAGAACCGACCATAGATGCATCAGTCTAGCATAATGTGTCGATGTCCTCAATGGCAATAAAAGGAGTTTCAGAGATATTTTTGTTGGCACTTTGGCAGTTAATCAGGAATTTTAAGTAGAGGGGCCGGCCGAGCAAAAATAATTAAATCTCACTACATATGAGATATAGATATATATTAAGACGTGCTTTCTCCATTTTAAATATACAAATATATCAAAATATACCCCTTTTTTTCTAAATTATAGTCGAATTTAGCTTCATCTTAAGTCAAACTAACTACTCGCTAACTCTACATATGCAATAATTATCTGTTCATCTTCTTGTGTTATCATTTTAGCACATAATTTTTAGTTTGTTTATGTTACACAAATTTAATACATATAGATGGCTTAATAGAATCCGTTTCCATCTAATAAATTTCACACATCGACACAAACCATATACTCCCTCCATACTCGTAAAAGAAGTCGTTTTGGACAATGTTTGAGTCAACCATTGAGAATGTAAATCATGAATATCTTCTAAGTTATTGAGTTTTAAAATGTGAAAACCTTATATGAACATATTTATCTTGGAAAATAATTTTAAAAATATAAATATATCAATTTTTAATAAATATTTTTGTTAAAACAAGAAGTCAAAGTTATGTTTTGGAGACTGTGTCGCTGTTTTAAACGACTTTCTTGAGTACGGAGGGAGTATGTATGGCTTAATGGAATCCGTGTGCTCCCCTGCTCCGGGCGCGGAGGGCGGACGTGAGATGCAGAGATAGTGATGCGCGGGAATAGTAGGCCGGGAGCTGCATGCCGCCGGTTTACCGGCCGGCTGTCCGAATATGCATCGCGCCTAGGAAATATCTCTCTATGCATCACCGGCGCGGATGGATCGACCGGTGTCGCGCTGGACGCCAGCGATGCGGCGCATCATCTAGCTGCCCCTAGAAGAATGTGGAAATAATGGCAATCACGCATCATCCGTTACAGGGGAAACAAGGCAGAGGTCAAGCCAATAAGCTAAGCTAAGCATGGCCGTCGCCGTCCCGACGCCGACGCGAGAGCGACCGTGTGGAGGTCGGACCCAGCGCCCAGCGGCGGCGGCACTGGCACGACTCCTGGCCCTCCACCGCGACGGCGACGGCGATGCCACCTAGCTAGAGTATGCCTTGGGCGATAAGACAGCCGAGCTAGCAGGTAGCTAGGCGCCAGCGGGGCCACCCGCCGCGCGTCACTCCTGACGCGACTCTCGCGTCGGCATGAATTCTGACCCATGTGTCCACGCTCCGTCGTCGTCAGATACCTGTACTGTACATGGATGAATCCATCCACCGTCCGGAGTTGAGGAACCTGACGATAGAGATACTGTATCTTGCAAAGTTAAACAGCTTCACGCTAGTCATATATTACTACTGTGCTGTAAGCCTGTACGTATGTTCGATCACAGAAACCTGCTTGCTGCATCCAGAGGTCCAGTAAAACTCGGCCTATGGGCTTCCTTCAGTTAAAAAAAAAGAACTTGATCTGTTCATTTTGGCAGATCAGGGCGGGCGCAAGAGCAAGGCACGCACGGTACGTACTGTATACGTACGTACATGTGCACTGTATTTTGTGGTGTGACCTTTGCTGTTGCTGAATGCGATCCTCTACGGACACCTTTTTGTGGTTTTCCATCACGGCAGAATTGATTGTGCCATTGCGATTTTTAAGATGGTCCAGTCACTCGCTTGTCTCGCGTCTATTAATGCGATGCGACGACTACTCCGGCGCGTTCATACGAGTATACGACGACGACGCCCCCCTCTCCTCCCTGAACAGTGTGTGGGTTCAGACATGGGCCGGCACCACTAGCCCCAACACAAATTAAAATGGGCTGTGTTTGGGCCTTTGTATGTGATGTGCTTTGTGAAACAGTCCGTAGTTGGACCAATAATTTCTCTTATTGCGAGGACACTGTATCTTAGACCTAGTAATAATAGCCTAGGTCAAACCCTGCTTTCTACTCCATCCATATCGGTAAGGAAGACGTTTAGGACAGCGACACGGTCTTCAAAACACAACTTTGACTTCTTATTTCTATAAAAATAGTTATCAAAAAGTGATATATGTATACTTTTATGAAAGTATTTTTCAAGATAAATCTATTCATATAATTTTTATATTTTCAAACTCAACAACTTGAAAGTTATTTATGCATTTATATTCTCAAGGTTTGACTCGAACCTTGTCCTAAACGTCTTTCTTTACCAATATGGAGGGAGTATATATCGTCACATCCTGTCTTAGGGCGTGTTTAGTTCCAGAAGAGAGAGTGAAGAATAGAGAAAAATTATGCATTAGGAAACGTGTATTGTGAAAGAGGGGCACGAAAATCGAGAGATTTTTTCTTTTGCAAAATGAAGGAACTAAACAAGGCCTTGATCCTCACCATTATTTATTTCTCTTAACCTTAGCTTGAAGCTATTACCGTCCGCGGCTTCCTTTGTCTTCTTTTTCTCCTTCTTCTTCTCTTTGATTTCCTACTACGCCTTCCTCCATCCCTACACAATGTTGGCATTTCGCACCAACCATATATTTCATCTGTTGCCCTCAACCATCTCCTCTTGGATCCTAACCTGCTCCCGCGGCCTGTCACTTCACCATATATGATGTTTGATTATATTCGCCGTTTCTATTAACCAGTAGGTTGGCACGTGCCACAGGCACGTGTTATAAAAATAACATAAATTTAAAAAAATCTTAATTTTTTAAAAAATAAGTATGTAAAATAATGCATACTTTTGTTAGATCGCATATTAAAATTATTCAATAGCATCTCATATTAAAAATATATATTCATACATCGAAAGCTTGGGCCTCCGGCGGAAACAGAAGGAAATTTTTGTATAATTAAATCTTAAACAATCAGCAACATATATAAAAGAAAATATTCACGATACATGTATCCATGAGCAACTCGGCACCGCAGCCAGCTTCTTGATGATGGGGAGGCCGAGAAGGTTGCTCTTCTCGTCGCCGGTGTCGTGAAGCAACGACGCCACGCACTCGACGGCACCGGACACCGTCACAACGCGGAGCGCGTTCCGCTTCTACCTGGCTAGCTTGGACACGACAAGCGTCGTTGCCACCCTTGCGCCGCGCTCGACGCCGACGCCCTTGCAAAGAAATATGAACTCTGAATAGACGATGAGAATGAAGGGAGAGATTGTGTGCTTTGAGAATAAGGAGGGGCGCCTTATATAGGGGCATGAGGGCTAAGGAGATGAACCTGGACGCCCACGACTATGGTAAGTAATCGATTCCCTGATTGACTCCCACAACTATGGTAAGTAATCAAGTTTTAAAAGGAAGGAGACACCCGATTGCGCAGATGTCATTCCTTTTTTTAAAGGAAACCTTGACTGGTACACAACACATATATGGACGCTAGCCATCTACAAAAGGAAAGAAGGAAATTCAAATTCCTTGATGCACACGGCCATATAAAGAAAGGAAAGCGGGCGAATTTCAAAAGGAAGGTGTAGGCGCCCTGATTGCATAGGAAAGGCACGTTGATTGCATACGCATACAAGGAATGTGCATGAAAGAAAAGAGGAAATGGAGTCCTCCACGCGTGCATACCTTGCACGCCGACAAATTTCCAAAGGAAGGTGGAGGAAAGGAAAGGGACCTTTTTTTGGGAAGGAAACCAACGTATCTTTTTGCATACGAATACAACGAACAGAAAGGAAAGGAAAGCGGCGCCTTGATTGCATTATCATACAAAGAACGCGATCAAAAGGAAAGGAAGGCAGCGGGTATACAAAAATGCCAAGGTGAGAAAGAATAGGGGGCGGGATGGCGCCGAGGCGCAAAAGAACGGGGATGACGACCAAACGCGTCTACCCCCTGTCGTCCGGGGCCACCATTTAGCTCTGAATTGTGGGTCCTCTGTGAGGTTTAGGAGGGTAATTTTTTGGGTGAGAATCCGTTTCAATTGTGACACTCTTTATAGTATAGATTATATACCAGGTGAACCTTGACCCAGTTTCAATATATCTAGTTTAATTTCATATCCATCCCATAACTTCACCCTTTATGGCAGTGAGTTAGGGTTTGGAGATGGCTTAACAGAACAGTTGCTATCTAAGGGACAATCATGGGAAGCAGCACTATGCATGGAGGGGATCAAGGTGGAACAAGTAGAGGTTGTGCAGTCACCGTTACAACAACGAACAAGGTGAAAATATTGCAATAGTCTTTCTGTGCACACTCCAAGCATATTTATCAAATATAGTTGAAACATCTTATTATCTTAGTTATATATTTGTATTTCAATGGTTGGCAAATCGTACTGTTTCGACTTTTAAGACAGCATTGCTCAGACATTTGTACTAGTGCTTGGAACAGTCATTCCATGGACCATGGATACGACCCGGTCTAGTCAGCAGGCGGCAAATCTTGAAGCAAACCCAAAGGTGAGAAATCATTTTAAGCCACTACTCAAAATCTGTTACTCTTTTTCCTTTTTTTTTTTGCGAGGATAAAAAATGTTAATCGACTGAACATGTATACGACGTCGTCTTATGTTGGCTATACATGTAAATTTATTAGTTTAACCTTTTTTGTTTAAAAAAACAAAGATTAACTTGGAGACACATAGACATAGATAATAGTACATCCGATCGATTCTTGGAGACGCGCGTCTAGCTAGTACAAACGTAGCAACGCAAGCAGCTTTAATATAGTGATGACGAGAGGTAGCTTCCATGGATTAATAAGAAACTGATACAGCTAGCAGCACGTGCTGACATTGATTAAGAAACCGGTTAATTAACAAGATAGAGGAACTGGAGAGCTAGGCATTTTTGCATAATGCATTTGTTTAATCCGTGTCCGGCCACTGCATGCCTATGCCTGCGCGTCACTACGTCCATGCCAACAAGAATTGATTTGTCTGTCACGTTAATTATTTCCGCTCATCAATCATTACGACTTGTTGGCGCGGCCTACACATAATATAATGATCAACCACACATAGAAGTAGAGTATTTTTTTTTATACATGTGCGTGTACCATGCACGTACTTGTCATTTCAGTGGCACAATATATATATAGTAAGAGATTTTTTTTAGCGTGCTTTGTGTGTGTTTGATTCATTATATGTATACCATATATATCAAACCAAAGAATTAACATTGTGCTAATTTGTATGTGTTTTTAGTGTGTGTTTGTGATGCATTATGCTAGATTTAATTAGGCTTGCATTTTCTATATTTCCAATTAAATCAATAACATTACAAGGCCGTTACGTGTTAATTAAAAAAGCGGCCAGGCCTGAAACCATCTCTGGCTGTGACATCTCCACGGATAGGGAGACAATCAGATTTTTTTTAACAAATAACGCGATTGAGTATGGAAGACGCCCCCGCTGTATTTCATTAAGAGAAAGCAAACCAGAATGAGAGTACCAATTCGTAGATTAATTAGTTGGGGATATACTCTTGCGACATACTGTATATTACTGCAGTGTGATGTCCTAGCATTACTCCAATGAGACTTGGATCTTATTGTCTTTTCTTGTAATCTTTTTTCGCTAATTAAGGCCATTCGGAACACGAGAATTAATTCCAAATTAAAAAGTAAGTGAATGAAAAAGTATCAGCCTGCGGTGTGTGCCTACTTCATTCCTCAAGAGTAAAAAAATTAAGTACCACCCTAGCAGTACGTGTTTGCAGAAAGTGAAGTGGATGAAAATATGTAGACAGCTACTAGTACATAATTAATATTAGCATTACGGTTATACAAAGGAGTATGAAGTGCACAAAGACTTTCTGAGATCGCATTAGATATAATACACGCAAATACGTACAATTAACCCATGAAAAAGACTCATCATATATATACTTGTGTTAGGCATCACACATGCGCGCACGGATACATACAATACGTATACGCGCGCGTGGGCGCGCACCAGCACTATTCCACACGAACGCTAGCTAGCTTCCGCGAACCTCTCTTTGATTTTTGGCGTGCAGCACCACCATGCTGCGCGTGGCGTGCGCACGTACAGTTTTCCTGATGGCTTTGTCAGTTTGTCGCTTGCTACGTACCGCGTGCACATTTATATAGGAGTATACGATAATTCGGGTCATGTACCTGTTGTCTCCTTGTGTGCAGGGTTCTCATCCGGATCCAGGAATTTCATTGCATGCACGCATCATCCGTGCGCAGCCCGGCCCGCGCTACATCATTATGCCTAGCAGGTACGTGCACATATATGATTTCAGTATTTCACTGCATTGCGTTTGTATATCTAGTTTTTTGTTTCTTTCGACTTATCTTTCACTGCTATAATATGTTTGTCACTAGATCCGTTCTCGTGTTATATTTGTCTCCAGTTTTATCTTCTTCTTCTTTTTTCTTTTTTTTTTTTGAGGCAAGGGAGATTCATTCATATAGCAGTATCGGGATTACAGTCAGCGGTCACCAGGTGTTATATTTGTCTCCAGTTTTATCGACAAGCCTGCCGCACATATACTACGGTCACGGGCCCAATTTTATGAGCTGAGCTGCCACCTGTGCGCTTATAATTCTGCGATGTTTGGAACGTCATGATTTGCCTGTCAAAGCTTGCGATAATTACTATATCATCACAAAATCTAAACCGAGAACGGCCTTGTTTTAGTGCCATCGCAAGACCCTATTGTTACATCCACACAAGAACATGTAAAAGCAACAACGTGGAGACGAAAGTAAGAAAAGCAGTTGTGGGTGGGAGGTGGGCGGAGCAGGCAGCGGTGGAGCCCGACGCGGTTAGGGAATTAGAGTTTCTAGGCTTTGAGCGGCGGTGGAAGCCGACGACGGCGCGGAAGGGGCGACCGGACTTAGAGGAATGGTTGGGGGAGATTGTCGGCACAATGGTGGAGGCGGTTGAGACGACGGGGAAGCAGAGGTGGCGGGGGAACCCATCTTGGCAGTGGAGACGTCGGGGGCATCACAACAACGTCCCGTCAGTGCAAGCCACTGGAGATGCAGCAAGAGGGCGAGGCAGGTGTGCTTGCTAGAGGTGAAGATCTGGACTGAGAGGTTAGCGTGGAAGCGGACGAGACGGCGGGTCGGATCGGGCGGCGAGAGCCGTTGGAGAGAGGTAGGCAGCGGCGGCAACAGGGACGAAAGAAGGTGGAGGAGGAGAGGAGCAGGGAGGGTGTGGTCTGAGGAAGACTAAGATGTCGCGAACGGATCAGGCTGGATGGGAGGGCCTCATGGTAACGCTAACTTGAGAGGGGTCTCGAGATTTAGCATAGTCGTCGCGATACGAATTCTGATGGTTGTGGAAGATTGTGCGTCTTCACATACATGATCATAATATACATATACCACACAATATTTAGAAAATCCAACTCGCCATCAGATCAGGGTGTCGTCCCTTCGGAAGTTCATGCCAAAAAGTCTAAGAACACAGTCATTTTTTGCCGATTGCTTAATTGAGTAGGTACATGCAGCTTTTTTGTCATCTCGGATAGACACTATGTAAGACATCTTCTAAGGAGACATGGGTTAAGAGCCATAGGAGACGCATTTTTTCCGCGTCTCTAAATTTACGTCTCCTTTTACAAGTGCTAGGAGACGCGAAAAATCCGCGTCTCCTATAAGCAGGGTCATAGGAGACACGTTTTTGCCAACCCGCGTCTCCTATGACCTCTTAATAGGAGACGTGGATTGGCAAAAACGCGTCTCCTATAACCCTCATAGGAGACGTGGGTTGCCAATCCGCGTCTCCTATGACTCTGTTATAGGAGACGTGGGTTGAGAACCCGCGTCTCCTATAATCAATTAAAAAACAAAAAAAATAAATCAGGACAATATACCCTTATACACATCACAAATGCACATATTTTATCCATTATATATTTACACACATGACATAAGCTATGTTCTCACAAGGTGGATTATCAAACTATGTTCTCACTACATTCCTCCTAAAAAATACAACTGAAAACAAAGAAAAGAAAAGATTGCCATAGCTTGGACTTCCTTCCAATTGTCATACCTTGTTTGATCCATGTTTTCAAAGTTACAAGCCAAATTAAACAACTTTAAGACTTAAAATTTTGGAATACACTGTTACTAGTTTACTACAAAGAGAAGAGGAAGCAACACTAGCAAGCCCTCAACTAAACCTGTTACCCATGACTGCCTGTGTCAAACAGATACCTGCACTTAACTAAAATGCAGCGATGCCAGAGATAGTAGATATGGTGAAGTTGAGAGTTCTAAACTTTACAGATTTGCTGGTTTGTGGTTCAGTGCATAGTGTCCATGAGTTACTACAAAGAACCAGACAACTATAAATTTAATTATTTTGTTCTGAATGACGTAACACTTAGTTACAGTATATACAACTACAAAGAAATTGGAGTTAAACTACCATGTAAATTTTGGGAGCTCTAAATGTTCTGAATCTGAACCAAATAGAGAGACTGATGAAAGGCAACTCAAACAGAGAAGTAAATACCTTACCCAGGTGTGTGACAAACTCCCAATCATCCATAATATGCTTCTTCAGTGTTAAAGGAAAACGTGACACTAAGAGACTCTGATGATCTTCATTCCTTTTTTCTAAAAAATCATTTAAAATAATTCATATGTTACAAGTAGTATTTTGCTTAGATGTCTGCTCAATCAGATGATGAAATCTGAAATAAAGACATACAGGAAGTTGATACAGGAGTTGAAACCAACAGTACCATATCAGATTTGCTTCTAAATGACAGTCTACTTTTAAGTTTGGAACCGACAGTTGATACACGAAGTTGTGTGTACCTGATAGCCCACAAGCTGGAATACCAACTGCTCTAAGAGATCATCTTTGTCTGCTCTGATCTGCACTGAACCTGGAAATTACAAAGATACCACAAAGCTGCTATGTAAATATCATAGAAGAAAAAAAATCTGCTAGATTAAGAAAGGACTATTAAGTCTTCATATAAACAGTTATTTAGTATAGCAGGTCAATCATTGAAAAAATCACATCTACAAGAATCTGTATACTCCTTACAGATGCTATTCTTCAAGTGCTTACTATGCATCTTTTGCTAAAAGAATAGAAAGTGAACTCATTTTTTCTTCTTTGGTAACTTGTGGTCATAGGATAAAATTAGTGAACACACTTTTCATCTCTACTGCCATACTTCATGGGTCATTTTCAATTCTAGCATGGGTCATTGAGTGTTTTGGCCAGGAAATTATCACAATGAAAAAGGAAGATCACTAGCTACCTAAATTAAGCTCAAAAACAACATGCAAGTTTTCCTATTTCAGTAAGTAATATCACACAGATAGCAGACCTCACATCTTCCTAATAGATTAGCACATACCTCCACTGAACCATTTGTTTTGCTCATTCCAAATGTGCACTGTCAGCATGTGCAATAACTTTAGTCTGTAACAAAAAAAACTTTGAATCTTGAAATAACAATTTGAACAGAATACAATTCCACTTAATTTTGGCATTGTACTTAAGATACCTTCACACAAGCACAGACAACCTCTTATCCAGGTCCACTAACATTTACTCAGTTATAAATTCTGTGAGATAACCTCCTGATCACAAACCTGCATCAAAAAGCAATCTAGACTTAGCAATCTGTCGTCCGAAAACCTCCTATCCAAAAAAGAAATAGAGTTACACTTGTAAAGTTTCCTGGAAAGCAATGATTTGAGGTGTTTGTCGACTAGCTTAACTGTTCTTGTTAATTCAGCTTGTTAAGTTCCATAGCTGAGAGATCGGAGAATCTTGCATTTTACATTTTGATCGAGGTGGTTGAGAATGGTCACATGGAATGCATGTAGCCGGTACTGTGTTTCCTTGTGGCAATACGGCGCCGGCCAGGAGCTATAATAAGCAGCCCTTACGTTGTTCAAAGTACACTAACTACAAATATTCTCCCTTCAAGGTACAAATAAAGAATACATGCACAGTTTTATAATATAAGTACCTATGCTGTATATCCTTGGAACTTCTATCAACTAATCGTCATTATATTAATTCATCAGTCCATTTTATAGCAATTATATTGAACATGTTTGATTCATCCATCTTCCATGGGCGAGGGAGGGATCCATGGGTATCCATTGATATGGAGCAATGCACTGGTTCAACTTAATTAACTAACTTTTCAGTTTGAAATACACAAAATATTTACACAAGAAACAAATTGTCAAGAACCAGTAGTTTACTCACTGTACTCACTACTACTTTCTGTTTCCAGTCCAAATGAACCAGAGGGGGCAAAATACACAAAATATTTACATAGAGTGAGCACTTGGAGTTCAGATACAAGTAAAGTTCAGAGTGAGAAGTCAAGAGTCATGCTTCTGATGCAATAGAATGAACAAATAAAAAAATGTATGACAGGCATAGAGTCGAGCACCTTGCATGCTCACCTCGGTGCCCCGTCCTTCGAGTCCTTGAGTTGCATGAGGGAGGAGACGGACCCAAGGGCGTGTGGAGGCACGTCATCCTTGGCACCGCCCGCGGCACGGCCTCCTGGTGGCCTCCTTCGCACGGCGCCGGTCGTCTCCACCACGCAAGCAAACCCTAGCGGCTGGATCTGGGGAGAGAGAAGGGGAGGGACAGAGGAGACTGCCGCCATGGGTTCATCCTTCACCCTTGGTCGAGCGGGCCGACGACGGGTGACACAGAGGCGGAGGAGAAAGGGGAGGCCAACGCTTAGATCTGAGGAGGAGAAAGGAGGAAGGCGGGCGAAACCCTAGCTGCGAGGGGAAGGGGACGCCCGCCGGGGAAGGGCAGGGAGCGAGGCGTCCTGAGCACGGCGGTGAGGGGATGGGCCGGCCGGACGTGAACGCTTGGACTTAACCAAGTTCGATTAAAAATTTGGGTCCGAATCCTATGGCAGAGGAGACGCGTTACAAACCCACGTCTCACGTATATTATAGGAGACGCGTTTTGGTAAGACAGTGTCTCCTCTAATCAGAAATACAGGAGAAGCAGTTTCTCAACCAACGTCTCCTATATTATGGGAGATGCGTTTTCTCCACCCGCGTCTTCTTTATAGATATATAGGAGACACGGATTGTCTGGACGTATTTATGGGAGACGCGGCTGTTTAACTCGCGTCTCCTTTATGATAAAGGAGACGTGGGTTAAAACTGCGTCTCCTATATGTGTGTCTCCTTAGTAGAGTTTTACATAGTGAGAATAAGCTGCGGTGCTGTAGCATTGCATGTCTACATCTGCAAGAATATTATGGCATATACCATACTCTCTCCATCCCCTTATGATGAGACTATTTTCAAATCTTAAAAACCCTTATATAATATGACTATTTGGCAATTGCTTTGGGTCCGATGCACAATAATGTTTAGTCTCACTCTCAATTACTTCACCACTTGCGCACACGGAAAAACAAAAATGGAGAGAGGAAATGAGATTGGTTGAAACGATTTTTGATGTGGCCATGGTGTTAATGTTTCGACACCGAGGAGGTTTCATTTAGATTTTGTGATGACATATTTAAATGAGAGATAAGTAAGGTTATTTTCTTGGTATTTGAGCCAAGATCAAATAGTTCTATCATAAGGGGATGGAGGGAGTATATAGGAGCAATTAAGGTCGTGGCTTTTTTTTATTCTTGCTGCCTTGAATCAAGCAAAACGCAAATAATAGAAGAGGTACTCTGTTGGGTCTGGTTCAAGGCCAAAAATTTCCACTCTAAAATTTCAAATAGATGTCAAATGAGCTCCCAAACTATTTGTGACTTGACTGAAAAATAATTGGACAGGCGACACCGGGAAATTTAACGTCTTCAAATAGCATTGCCCATTTTCTCATGATGAAAATTTTGTTAACTACTCCAATCCAAGTCTTCAGTAAAGAAACCATATATGGTACTCGCTACAGCTTCATTCTATATATATACTAAGTCAAAATAATAATATATCTCAAGAATTTTTTACATCATTTTGTTTTGCATCCAACCCACATGGTTCAAATGCGCTGGTTTCGTGTAGTGTCGAATTTGCTAGAAGCTTTTTCAAAAGGTTAACACAAATTTTATCCAGAACCATCCAGGAGATCGAGTGGGCGCCTTGCCTACAAAATACAAGACATCGGCTACCCGCATGCATGGACCACGTACCAAATGCAAGCAATCTCAAAAGAAGAAAAAATCCTCCTTCCTGCCAGTAATTCAAGAGGAGAAAAGGTAAATACAAAAGTGACACCCAAACTTGTTCTGTTTTAAAAAAACAAAAAAGTAGTTAGTTTCTGACACGGTGAGTTTTGTTTTGGCAAAGATTTATCCTGATTAGGGACAAAATTACGAGGAAGCTAAGTTGCCACCAGCTTAAGATCACATATTAAAATTTTCAAGATATTAACTATGTCTTTTCATAGATTCATAGAGTAGTTTGCCAACTAGATTTTACCTCATATGCACAATAATAATGTTATACTGTGTCATCTCTGTGCAGTGTCTCTCATTTGCCATTGATCCTTATTCATACAAATCCTTTCCATCCCCCTGTTGGTAGTAATAATTATTAGTAGGGACATCATCAGGTCAGGCACCAACTCAAGTCATTAGCTTTCTATGATGCTCACTGAGTCGCTGTTTGGAGCTGGGGGTCAAGCATTAAGGCATGCAGCGGGAGACATCAAATCTAATAAGCCGATGCAATGAGCCAATGACCAATACGGCAATACCAAAAGGCGAGCAGCAAAGCAGTTTCACACTTCACTGGACAAAGGGAGCGCTACAGCTACAGTGTTTGCAGAGTAGCATGAGCTCCTACACACCTGTGGGCCAGCACCAGCTGATTGATTGATGTGATGGGAAAGTTGAGGGAGCCATGGGATTCTCCATCCCCTGCAAGTGGTAAACGCCTTTTGGTGTGGGGTGCGCAGGGGCAGAGGCCAGAGGGGGCCAGGGACATGGGCATGGTCATGGACACGCATGCATGGTCCATGGGGTGGGTGTGCGGGCGAGATGGCATCCATCTGTTTGATTGCTTCTAAATTACTGCTGCACATGCACTGATACACACCTGATTTCTCTTCTGAATCCTACCGATAGATCGGTGGTCTCTGCTTCTCTTTCACTTTCAGTGGCATGTTAGCCTGGAACAGAAGTCCCAAAAAAATCAGTCTACGGAAGAATAGTGTGTGTACTAGGGCTTTATATGTTTTCATATACTTAGTAAGTATGCGGTTCGTTGATTGGCGCTGCATGTATAAAGGCGTGTACAATCTTACACTGATGTTTTCATTTTGTCTTGGATTACATATTACTTTTTATCCATTGAGTTCAGATATTTGAAAAAAAACCTAGTAAATGTATATTGGAAGCAGAAGAGAGGACAGGGGGTGGGAGAGGGTAGCTCGATCGCAACACCAATCTTTGCGCTTCAAGACTAGAAGCAGAGATGAAAAGAAAGTCAGAACCGGTTAATAATTGGTATACTTTGTTAAAAATATTATCCACTTCTTGGTTTTTAAACATATACCATTGGTTCACAAATATAAGTACTTTAATTAGCACATCGACACTGTCTGCAATATGCTATATACTTTGGCCAATGTTTGAATTAGACAAAGTTACATGCATGTCACGGTAGTTGGTTTCAAGATATATCTAGTAATATCATTTTTACGTTATATGAGTCTTGATGAAATTTCTGTCGTTAATGGTTAAATTAAGTTGAAATGATTTGACTTGGGGCATTATTGTCTTTGAGCATTGGAATTTTGGAAGTAGCGTTTAGATCGAATAAGACAAATTTAGTAAGTTCTAATCAAAATCACATTCAGATCATATCGCTTCCGTTCTCGGACATACTATTTACCTAAGGGATTTTTTATATACAAAAAACAGTTGTCTCAATATCAAAATGCTACTACTACTGACAAATTGAACGAAACATACAGATACAGTCATATACACAGAAAGCGTCACATTCAGATCTTATTGCTCGATTTACGTACACACAAGTAATATCGATCTGGTAGTATTTTCTGACGTACGGTGTCGTCCACATGTAAGCAAGCATGTCTCTGGTGCAAAAACTACTCGTCTTTGGACAACAACTGGCAATTCAGAGTACTGTGTTTCACCGTGTCCGAGATTTCGAAAATGCGATGCCCAATAATGAGGGAAGCAGATGCCGTTCTTGTGGCGCCCCACCACTTTCCAAATAATGCAACCCATCTTTGAGTGTTGTTTTGAAGAAACAAAAGTGCAAATGCTTCTTAAAAAGCACTTTTAAGTATACATGTAAGTCTAGCAGCACGATCTTTATTTTTCTCTTAATATATGACAAACATGGAGAATTTCTTATCCACCAGCGCTAGCACTTAATAAGAGTACATTTCATTTAGATAATCAAGTCAATGACACATGTATAAATGAAAATCACACCTCGAGTGGTGAAACAACATGGATTAATATAAGGATATACTAAGTTGTTTGTACTAATCACATGGATTAAGGATATGGAATTATGGATAATCTGACTCTATGCTAAGCTTCCTTTTTATTCTAGGGAAAAAGTACCGTTTTCACCTGCAACTATATTGTAAAAGTATAATTTTCAATCCAGAACTATAAAATCGGACAGGGAAGACCATCCAACTATTAAAACCAAACAAATTTGGTCCTTTTGGTGGTTTCGAGGTGCAGTTTGAATTTCTAGAAAAAATTAAAAGTTTTTGTTTAATTGAAAAATTCATAGTTACTTCATTTAAAATCGGAAAAAATATCAAATTGGAATCAAAATGTTTACAAAAAATACAAAGTATATGTTAGTGCTCTATTTGTTATTATTTGAATCTAATGTGTTCATTTTTTTCTTATATATTATTAAGTGTAATAAAACATTAGGAATAGTAACAACACTCCTGCATAGACTGTCATTCGCGCCACCGTGAAACCCTCATCCGCGGTGGTGCTAGGTTCGCTTCCATGGGGACGATGCGAATGGGGGCGCTATTCGAGCCGATGATATAACCGGCACCATTGACCGCATAAATATATTGGTGCGCGTCCGCATAGCGTAGAATAGTCCAATATTTGAAGCGATTGTTAACTGGGTCACGACGGTTGTTAACCTAAAGCAACCAGTGTGAGTTAGTGCCAAATAGAATGCTCTAAGCATGTTAAAAAAATCAGCAGACATACATTAGTTGTTTGACCTCGATTGAATACTAGGTATATATGCATCGTTATGAACAAATTGCACACACAACAGATTCACATTCAACTGGATGTGAAAGTATATGTGCTAGACGTTCATAACAAAATACAAGTACTCGATCAGTAACATTCACCATCACTTGGAACACAATATATATATATATATATATATATATATATATATATATATATATATATATATATATATATATATATATATATATATATATATATATATATATATATATATATATATACATATACATACATATATATATATATATATATATATATGAGAGAGAGAGATTGAACATCAGTTGCATACACAATAGATATATATAGATTGCCATTTCATAAAATCAGATATGAGTTGCAGAGATCTAAACAGAAAGATATAAATTTAGCGACAATTAGCGGTAAGCATCAATGCAACTAGATCTAAGCATCAACTAGAGCTAATCATCAATTGGATAGACAACTAAATTAAACTACACAGTTCATCAACTAGGCTAAACTAAGCATCAACTAGATAGTGGTAGCAGTTACTATATATGCATAAAGAACGACAAAGCCTAGCTAGTCTGATCAAAATGGGACTTTTGTTCATAACAAATATAGGTAATATAATTCACGACGCTTACATTGTCTGATTACACCGCAACAACAGAGGAAGGCAGAGCCTCCGCGTTTGCCACCACCGCGAAGGAGGTGATGGTCGAAGGGGAACCACCGGCGTCTCGTGGTGAGGTCACGCTCCAAGGCTGCACGAGCATGGGCTTTCTCCGCAGCCAAGGCCGCATGTTGGGGATGTAGATTTGGCACGTGCCTCGAGCATGGCATGCCTCCCAATGACTATGATATGGCGACCACATCCGCAGTGGCAATTGTGGCAGAGGAAAGGGCTTTCCATGACTCCACCATAGTTCAGGTCAAGCCAGATGCGGATCCGGTGGCGATTGCGGCCAAGGAACGGAGGAAGGCCTCCCTCACCACCACGGCAATAACCACACGGGTTGGCAAAGACATGACATCTTTGGCCTCGCGCCTGCTCCGCGATGGCTCCATTGCGGTGGAGGTGTGGACGACGATGGAGGCGGAAGTGGAGCTGTGGACGACGATGGAGGCAGAAGTGGAGGCCGGTGTGGACGGCGTCATATATATAAGGGCGCAAGCGTGGATCAACTTGCATTGCACGGCAAGATGGAGTGGTAGTGCATGGTTGATGACTCTCTCTCGATTTCACACAACACCATTGATGAGAGCAGGCGTTTGGCTGAGAGCGCACTTCAACTTCCCATGCTCCACATGCCTATCATGAACGGTTCAAATTCCCAAATCAATCGGCGTAGATTCCAATCGCTACACTTAAAGCTTCAATCTAGCCAGTGGATTGTCAAATCGATTACCATATTCAAATATATGTGACGGCTTGGTATGCACCGGCACATTTACTTATATGTGCCGACCTTAAGTCCACCAGCACGTATGTGGCACCTTTTCACGCCAATGTCTGTTCGAGCAGGTGCTTTTGAGTTATCTGCACTAGTGCATCATGGACTGAGTGACTGACACTTGTGGGCCGATGCGGACAAGGGTCTCTAGAGTATATAGAGTTCCAACAGATAGCCTACACTTTTAGAAAAAATTTGGTACTGATTTCATAATTTTATATTTTGAAATGAATTAGTTATAAAACTTTTTATTGAATCATTTCTTTTAAAAAAATCTAGAAAATACAAAATCACCTTTAAAATTATGTAATGCGACTAAATTTGTTCGGTTTTGACAGTTATGTCGTCCCATTGTGCGGTTTGGTTTTATTTTGATTCAGATGGTGTTTATTTCTGGTAAAAAACTTTGCAAATGTCACATTAAAGAGAATCTTGTTATTTAAGAGTAGTACATGTAGGTTAATAATAAAACTAATTACAGATCTCGTGAGGAAATTGCGAGGCAAATCTAATGAGGTAGTTAATTCATAATTAATTAATGATTAGCGGATGGTTACTATAGCATCACTGTTGCAAATCATGGATTAAGTAGGCTCATTAAATTCGTCTTGCGAAATACACTCCATACATGTAATGTGTTATTTTTTCCATCTACATTTAATACTCCATAAGATTCTCTTTGATGTGATGGGAGGTGAAATTTTTTAGAGAAATTAAACGGACCCAATAACAGTTAGGTCGTGTTTAGTTTTAGGAGAGAGGGTGGAAATTTTTCACCTAGAAAACGTGTCGGTTTCATTTTTTCTCTCTATGCACGTGGCCCAATGCAAAATGTTATCACCTTTCATCACATCAAAGAGGGGGTGTTTAGGCCGGTCTTAGTGGGGAGTGCCGTGCACGGTTGTCAAGGTTAAAAAGTTGAGAACCGTGCCAGTAGAGTGTCATGGGGATGACATCCCTCTCTCATACCATGACACTCCTCCTCCTCTCTTTTCATAAATGAATCTGCCATGTCAGCAAATTTGCTGATGTGGCATGGTATTTAATACTCATGACACTCCCATTGAGACTAGCCTTAGATGGGTAAAAAGAGAAAAGGTGAAAACTTTTTGTATTGGGTCGCGTGCATAGAGAGAAGAAATGAACCGACACGGTTTTCTAAGTGAAAACTTTTTGCAAAGTTGGGAGAATTAAACACGCACTTAGGCCTTGTTTAGATTCATTTTGCAAAAAAATTAGAAGAGAAAATTATCATTTAGAGATAATAAACGTAGACTAATAACAAAACTAATTACATATTTTGCCTGCAAATCGCGAGACGAATCTAATGAGGGTAATTAGAGAGTAATTAAACCATGATTAGCAGATGGTTACTGTAGCATCACTGTTGCAAATTATGCATTGAGTAGGCTCATTATATTCGTCTAGCAAAATACACTTGATCCATATAATAGGTTATTTAATACTCCATGCATTTAAATTTCTTTTTAATGTGACGATGCGACGAGTGATTTTTTTGGAAAGGAACTGCACACAACATTAGTTTTTCAAAATGAAAGAATAGTTTGATTGATGTGAGTGATGCGTGGAGGCATGAGCCTGATCAATTGCTTTTATTGACCGCAACATTCTTGTACGACACTTTTACCCGCCGTGTCATAGACGCGTATGATTCTCTGCGGCCCAGTGCTCCCGACTTCCCAAATCTTAGCGACTCATGCTGCCAGACTACTAGCTACTGGTGCAAGTAATGTGCAAGGACTTCTCCCATAGCTAGAGACAGCTAGAGACAGCTAGGTGATGGTATTGTCTCTTCTTGGTGCGGGGAGATAAGAAGAAGATAGTGCTAAGTAGTGACGATCAAATGACCAATCTATTTTTATAAAAATAAACTTATAAAAAGATAACATGTGGAATCAACCGTTCACTTAAAAATACTTAAAATATTTTTCTCTCATAGCTATCTCAACTTTTTAGATGATGGAAATTTCCAGCCTCTACGGTTCAGTGTACGCAAGTTTCAATTATTACATAGTCCTAGCTTTAATCACTGAATTAAAAGTAGAACCAGAAGCAAAAATTAAGCATGACAAAGTCTATTCTTCTTCTTCCATCCATGACTTACAAATTAAGGCTACAATCTCCAAAAAAGTGCTCGCCTTCATGAAGAGCTCCACTTTGTCTTCTCCTCATGTTGTAGCAGCGACCAAAATCGCAGCCAATAGGTTCTCCTAAAAATAGCCTACATAAAGGATGAGTGTTTAACATTATAAAAAATAATATCATTATGACAACGTCATATTCCCCAACACAGAGCCGCTACCCCTGTTAGAATAGTAATGTCCACTTGAGCATTAAAATTTTAAAGCCAATTTATTAACATATGGGATACTTATCTATGTGGGGTTAAACCAGTAGCAACAAGGGTAGTCCTTCAGATCGCCTCTGCATGTTGGCAATCAAAAAACAAGTGTTTAATCGTTTTATTACAATTGTAATAGCTATACTTTTGACTGCTCTTCCAGTTTCTCCTCAAAAGATTGTCCTTGATAGAATGACCCCCTTTTTAGGTACCAAAAGAAAATCTTAATTTTAAAGGAATTTTAAGTTTTCAGATGAACTTATGACGGAAAAGAAAATTATGGTTGATCAGATGAAGATATATAGAGCGAACTGTAAATTGTCTGCTATTAGTTAAGTGTTATCCAAATGTATCACTTCCTTGAATCAGATAGAAGTTGGAGACTTGTCCTACTAGTCCCATTCGTTTAATTTCTCACCACCAATGCTCTTCGGAAAGAGATGTTCAACAGATCGTAGCATACGGATGGCGACTGATGTTGTATATATTGGGGTAAAGATTTTTAAATGGCCGATTTGATGTCCATATATCTTCCTAAAATCTCGCTTGTGTTCCATCCTTTATCCGGAAGGAGCCATTAGCTAAGACCTTGATTGTCTTTAATTTTCATAAGTCCTGTCTCAACTTGTGTTAGAGATTTGAAACTTAGGTATTTATTTCTAAGTAGTGTTTGCCATGTCCCTTCACCATTAAGCAAATTTATTATCCATTTACTTAATAACACTTTATTCTAGAGTTGGAGGTTTGTGATGCCAAGACCCCATTGATCCTTAGTACGGCAAATAATGTCTCATTTTGCTAGGCGGTATTTCCTCTTATCTTTCCCAACTTTCTAAAAGAATCTCGATCGATATTGATCAAGTCTCTTTAGTACCTCCTTTGGTATCTAAAAAGGACATCATAAATATGGGTAAACCGCTAAGCACAGAGTTTATGAAAATTAATCTATCTTCATACGGCAGGTGACTAGCCTTTCAACAAGAGAGTTTCTTTTCTAATCGTAACTAGCTAGGTACACGTAGCTAATATCATTGCGGCGGCAAAACATTATATTAGTAATGGCTAGACCCGGTCGTAGCCACTTACGCTTTGCTACGGTACGACTATTATCCTTCTCTTTTATTGCCTGTCTTTTTTAATAACTGCGGATAGGCAAATTTTCGGCCTGTTGCGGGCCGTGATCGATCGCCTGGCAGGACGCATATATGAGCAGCGGCTGCAGCGCTGAAAAAAAAAGTTATCAGATTTCGGCAACACAACGTGGCGAGAGTGCTGTCGCGGTTTTGCTTTGGTAGTTGTGTGCTATCAAATTGGTAATCTTTGAGGTACATGCGCGCCTCACTAAAAGAAGAGGAGGTACACGCGCGCCTCGCTAAAAGAGGTAACAATCCAAAAATAGAGTTTTCTTTACAAATAACTTCTACCACAAATTGTTAACGCATCTTTTCAAAAAAAAACTTATTAAAGCACGATGACGTTAAAGTAAGTTTCCAGCTAGCACTATTTTTTTAAGAATTACACAGTACAACACAGACGCTCACAACACGCACGCACAATCACCCGTATGAGCACGCGTACACTAATTCTAGCCGTATGAGCACCTTTGAAGGTCTGAGCACCCGACAGATCTGGAGATTTTTGAAGTCATCATTGACGTCTCGTTGTTGACGGGAACGCCGCTTACCACTTAACGCATAACGCCAGTAAATCCTGAAAAATCTCAGAAAAAGATGCGAGCACTATTGTTGGCTTGGTTAAGTGCCATATCTTTTTAAGACACTACTACAGGTATTGTTATTTATATTGGCTCATACATGCCGGTGCGTTTGATCCACTCGCACGGACGCGCGGGCAAGAGATGACACGAATAAAGATATAATCATAGTGGTGTTGTTTCAAGCCGGCATGTTTACTTATACATGCCGGTGCCTTTATGTACCGGTGTTGAGGCTGACATTCTTGTAGGTTGTTTTATTATTTAATTTCGTATGTTAGTTTAAATTTTGTGTTGTATCATGCTCTTGAAAAATGAAATATCATGCCATTGAATAATGAATATCCTACTATTCGAATTTTATTTATTTATTTACATTTTGATGAAGTTTATAGGTTAACTAACATGACGGTCTAATTGAACACCGCTACGCCTAGCACCGCCAAACGCATCGATGCTAGCAAACATTGGTAGATTTAGTTACTCAGGCCAGTCTCAGTGGAGAGTGTCATCACACGGTTGCCAAGACCGAAAACTTTAAGAACTGTGCCAGGGAGTGTCATCACCATGACATCCTCTCTCATCCCATGACACTGCCCTCATAAATATGGCTGCCATGTCAGCAAATTTGTTGATGTGGCATGATATTTAATGCTCATGACTCTCACCACTGAGACCGGCCTCAATCGTTTACCGGCTCTCAGGTTAAGTCGATTAGAATAATAAAGTATTCTAGTTGGCACATAGTTTCACCGCCACATTTAGTAGGTTATTTCGCCGAGTCCAACACCAGAATAATGGACCCTCATTCGTATCGGCCCGCGGTAATCACCAACACGAATGAAAGTTTCACGTCAGCATGTATAAAGGTCGTTGCAGTAGTGATCGATCTGAGAGTCGTCAACGGGGGCTAAGATCTTATTAGCCCACCTGAACATTATTAAACCCTCAATCCTTCCCCTAGTACAGAATATCCTAGCCTTCCCCTAATTCTGAATATGAGAAAAGCTTTTTTCCCGTACAAACTTCATTGAATATAGTGCGTTATCAACTTACACTCCTTATTTTTGTATCCTTCTTTTCCTGCGCTTTACTCTCTGTGCACGTGGCGAGGTGAGGAAAAGTAGCAGCAACGATGTGCAAAGACACGACAAGAAGAATGAAGAGGAAAACAAATTGAGAGAAGATCTGGACTGTATAGATCCCAGATCCAATGGTTAGAAATCCAATTGATTTTCTAATAATGAACTGTCAGAGATCATCTGGGCCTGTTTAGTTGGGATGAAAAGGGTAAAAACTTTTTACATTAGATCGCGTGCACAGAGAGAAGAAAATGAACTGATACGGTTCTTTAGGTGAAAATGTTTTACGTTTTTAGTGGAACTAAACAAACTCCAAATGTAGATAGAAACCTTAATGAATTCCTGTAGATAAATCATCATGTCTCTTTTGGCTACCACACATACTTTTCGTCGACCGATGAAAGTCATTACGGGAGCACTACGCTCGCCACACGGCAAAGACTCTGTCGCACATGGCAAAGGCTTTGTCGTGTGCCGTCGACGGCAAAGCGACGACGGCAAAGCCAGCTTTGCCATCGGCCATTCTACGGACACACAACAAAGCCTTTGCCGTGTGTTATTACGAGGCACACGGCAAAATAAAAGTGCATAATGGTGCACGCTTACACGACGCGTCCTAACGGTCACGATGACGGCACGAATTTAAAATTTTGCCGTGTGTCGCAGATCCGGGCAGAAACTTTGCCGTGTGCCACAGATCCAGGCACACGGCAAAGATCCAGTTTCCTGTAATGAGTTAAGCCCCGTCCGGAACATGTGTTTCACTGGAAAGGTGGAGGGAATCGCAAAAACAAAGAAAATGCTGGTGTGTGGGTGATTGGAACAAAGGAAATTGTCAAATATAATCCTTTCCTCTAGAGTCCTATAGGATCCGGTAAATTTTGATTTGAAATCACGAAATTTTGTTGTTTGCTAATTAAATTCAGCTTTGTAATCACGTACGTACTGTAAACTGGAATAACAATCAAGTGGTTGTCTCTCATACATATTGTGTTTCGTCATTCCTATATTATGAATTCTGCATTCCAAATGCCTCTATCTTTTTTTGCATTTTTACAATCCTCTGTTTTCACACAACACACTTTTCTCATCCTTGTGGATTTTTTTCCTTTCCTATGTTTGACATTCCTTTGTTCCAAATGGGCCCAAGATAGAAAGGTAGTGTGATCATTTCATATACATTCTCTCGTTGCATATGTGAATGGCTGACACTACTCAACATGTTGACATCATAGCCGGTTTAGAAGGCTCAGATTTTGAGGGGTGGCTGTGACATCACATTCGGTTTCGAAATCAGTTGTGATGCTCAACAAAAATAAAAAAAACATGTTGCGATGCCGCCTCTGACCCTAGCGTCGTGCCGCGTCTGCCGCTAGTCACTGCCCCTGCGTCATGTGGAGCCCACTGCCCGTCACCGCCCCGGCGCAGTCATAGCTCGCTGGTGCTAAACTGGGAGAGAGATCAGAAGTCCAACCTACTGGGAGAGAGAAGGTCGTCGTGCACTAATGCCACCGCCACACCGGATCCCGCTGCAGCCCCGATGGACCCTGTCGTTTCTCATGTGCCCTCATGCCTACGCCCCCTCGCACGTTGCACTGCTGCATCCCGCACCTCGCCCCCATGCCCCCGCCACCACTCGTCGCCCTGTCGTCGCTCCTCACACTGCTGCCACTGAGGGGCACGTGTAAGGGGAAGGGGAGGGCAGGGTTAAAAATCCCGACCGCTACCGGTCTGGATACCGCGATAACCGGTCAAACCGGTCCGGACCGGTAGCGGTACAGGCCAGTTTCCAACCGGCCAAATTTAAAATTTTCAAATTTGAATTTAAAAAATTGAAAAATTAAAAAAAATCTTAAAAATACTTTAAGGTGAGTAGATTGTAATGGTGTCAAAAATTTTCAAATATTAGTTCATTTAGTATCTTTTGTTTGTATTAGAAGTTCAAACAGCCTACTAAATCAACACGTTAAACTTCTAATGCCCTTAAACCGCTACTTAAACTTCTTAAAAATATTCTCTTTTTGACACCATTAGATTCTACGCACCTTAAACTATTTTTAGAATTTTTTTTAGAAATTTTCTTTTATTTTTTATTTTTAATTAATATTCGAAAATTTGTCAAACCGCTCAAACCGACCGGCTAACCGCTCAAACCGGCCGGCTAACCGTTCGAAACTGGTTGAACTGCGGATTTAATTTGATTTTTAAATTTGTCCGGTTTCTATCGGTTTCCGGTCAAACTGGTCCGGCTAACCGCTACCGGTGGGCGGCGGTTTGGCCAGACCGGTCGGGAAAAAAAAACCCTGGGGGAGGGGCGGTAGAGGGCGGGTGCCATACATCGTTGCCTTGCTGGGGGTGAGAGGGAGACGGGGAAGGAGAGCTGGGAGGGGGGGGGGGGGGACGTTGAAGTGGAAGGAGAGAGCTGAGAGAGATGAGGTCGAGAGAGATTTTTCTTCTTGAGATGCACGCAGGCCTGACATGAGAAGTTAACTCCAATTGATAGAAATTTCAGGTCCAGATGTCTAACATTCACAGCCAGCTTAAACTATAAGACATTCGTGAAAGTTATTACAACGGGTTTGTCTTTGGAACCGGCTATGATATACGTTTTCATAACCGGTTTAAAAATCCATTACACCCATTTATTTAGAAATTTATTCTGAAACTTTATCACGACCGGTTTCACTAAAGCCGGTTGTGATGAGGCATGTTTGTGATTGCAGGTTGTGGAGTAGTGTGGCTGCATGTGATCAAGTTGCGTCAGGCTGTGTACATGCATGTTGATTATTACAACAATTTGTTGATCTTTACCAAATAATAAAGCAGGGAGTGTCTCTGCCTAATTTTGGTCTGTCATGGAACCCACTTGTCTTTTTTAAAAAAAAATTAATTTCCCTTTGTTTTGAGGCTCGGTCTCAATCCAGCCGCCAAAAAAATCGGCGCAAAAAACTAGCGCCGCACAGAGTTCAAACCGTGGCAAACAAACTGAACGGTAGGGGTTGCAACCGGTTGGACTACAGTTCACATGTGCACAAGTGTAGGTTTTAATTTATTTGTAGTTATACCTCTCAATAACCAAGGAGGGTGTTTAGTTCTCCCAAATTTTGTGAAGTTTGCAAAAAGTTCATGCATTTGGAAGCGTGCTCGAGAGAGGGAACACATTTCCCAATGTAAAAACTTTTTGCAAACTCTGCGAATTTAAACACCCAACAACATCTATATTCTAGTCAATTAGTAAATAGGCTATTAAGCTATTAAGAAAAAAATACATCTATAATAATGTAATTGTTGTGTGCTATTGATCTACCATGACATGTTATTTTGCTAAGACTCCTCGACATCAATTACGTAAAAGAGAAGTGAGGCAACATCGTAGTGCAATCCCGACACAATGGAGGAGAACATTGCGGTCGCACCCGAGGCAATATTGGATAAAAACTTGGGCAATTGGACTTGTTCAATGGCTTGCATGTGCACATGTGACGGTGGTTCCTAATGCCTACCTATTTTGCTTGGATCTCAATTGTTGACAAATCTGGTCGTATGTTTTGAGGTGACATGGCTCAGATAAGTCTGATGATATTTTAACGGATCAATTTCAAATTATTAGCTAAGGGAATATTGTATTGAAGTGTCAACCATTTAATGTTTTTATTTTATAACTATTACATTATCTATATGGATATCGCCTGTAGCAACGCACGGGCATATATGTTTGCTAGTGATTATTATTTCAGTAAAGAAATGACTTAATTCCGTGCACAACTATTGCAAATTAAACCCTCGGACGTTGTGCGATCGACAATATGTGGATATTTGCATTGATCAGGCTACACAGAACATATTCTAACACTATATATGCATATGTTCCGGTACTCGAATAACATTCTGTGATTCTTGCAGAGAGAGAGAGAGTAACAATCTAGTATATGCATATGCAAAGTAACTGTACTAGTTAGCTCCGCGGTGGAGGAAGTCCTCGGCTTAGAAATCTTTGCTAAGAATGGATAGACAAGCAATAATAGGCATTGCTTTTAATTTATTTCTGTCGTTTACGTACTCTTTTATTATTATTTGTGATAAGCTTATGAGCTGCGAGTTCTGTAAAAACAAGGTTGTGTGTGGTCATAGATGCCAAAAACATTTGCTTTTTTTTTAAAAAAAAGCTCCGTGGTGGCTACGTCATTTTAAGGTTTGACGATTTATATGTTTGGATCTAAATATTACAATCTTGTTATTACATATTATTGCAAAGTGGTATAAAGATTCCATTATATTGTATGTTCAAGGGCACACTTGAGAAGACGTGAAAAGAGGAAAACATTAAGTAAAAAAGCAAATTGAGGCAATTCTACATATACTCTCCCTATATCGTCATGAAAATGCACTGCTTCAATGTTATTATGATTTTAATTAATTGAATCTATACGAACAATTAAGCAAAAAGTACTTAGTAAGATACATTAGTATGTGGTGCATATTCGTCTTCATTTTTGCGCCGTATATGCAGTACCACTACAGTACTCCCTACACTGGCATGATGTGTTATGCGAAAATTCATCTTGATGAGTCATGCATGGTGCATTTTCACGACGGTGATTAATTAAACCTTTCTATTCGTATAGGAATACTGCCACGGTACCACTGTACTACTATTATTACGAATAAATTAAGTTTTGTAGAGCCAGCAGCCTTAATTCATATTCTGACATATGCAATGCGCTTGTACGCGTTGTCAGTACCGTATACAGTATACAGTTGAGTCATACAGTACGCGCTCTAGTAGAAATTAAAAATATGCTACAGATATCCGATCCAGTTGTATATATATGTGTGTGATTTGTTGCTGCGATGTAAGTACATATATATTTTTTTACACGTACTTACATATATTATTTTGCATCTTTGCAACGAAAATCTTGTTTTTTGAAGGACTTGCACTTAGCAGCTGATCTCTGGTACTGTACATGTTAACTGATAGTGATGTGGCTGTGTAGGACGCTGATCTCCCAGCGGTCATCAGCAGTTCAGCACCAGCCTGAAGCTAGCAGTGCTGCGTTTATTCACACTGAGTGCATAGAGTGGCGCGAGCTGCTAGCGCGCATAATTCCATGGCCGCATGCAGAGGCATCTCGCTCGGCTGGGATCGCTTTCCCTGCTGCAGCCTGCAGGCCCCCGTGCGTCGGCGCAGTGATGCCTGCCCAGCTCATTTGGGGGCAGGGTGACCATGGAAATGGCGATGGTATTGGCGCCATGCACATACCCATCCACGATTCAGGTCAGGTGTCAGCCTAATCAATGGTCCCCGCCGGCGCTCTAGCTAGCTGCTCCCTCGGCCCGCACCACCAGCGATCCATCGATATCCTCACCCTCTTTATCTTTTTTTTAACACAATAAGTATATAGTCTACTTTACTAGCTCATCACCTCTCGTCCGGGTAAATTTTATGCCATCTTTTCTATGCTCAAGCAATTCAAGTTTACTTCTTCCGTTCGAGCAAGTTAATTTGCGTCTAAACAAATAGTAGGAGAACATCAGCTGAGAATGTCCCATTTCAAGTGGGCGTGCTGTTAATTTCATCGCAAGTATTATTGCACATTGTGTACCCATTGTGGTTAAGCATGTAGGACTTGTTTGGTAGCTTAGACGCTCTCTTATCCTAATTTGGCTTATTGTCGGTACATTCTATGTTCGTCCGCCCAATATAGCCAAGCATGCTTTTTATTTGGTAGACTGTGTTTAATTGTCAAATGTTCTACTCTCTAGGATCATGTTTGATGTGCTTAATCTAGCTTATTGCGGTAAACAAATATGGCAAGTGCCATTTTATATTTCGAGCAAAAAAAATCCAAACAATGACAAAGCAATTCATTTTACCTCTACATAGGTCCACACATCGTTTCAAAAAAAAACATAGGTCCACACAAATCCTTGATTAACTGACCATACACTTAAATTCAATTGAACAAGCATGGGCATACATATTTCATGGGCTTGGCCATAGGGCTTTCTAACCACAAGCCGCAGTGGCCAACCATTTAGGACATGTTTGGTAGCTTATTAGGCACCAACGGGTTAATTTGGCTTATATATTGTCGGTATATCCAAGCCCGACTCGCCAACTTGAGCCCAGAGAGCTTTTGATTTGTTTTTTAGATCTAGCACATTACACTGGTCCGTTTACAAACAGGAACCCAAAGAAAAGAAAAATTATAACGAAGTTCAAAACTCCTTATCATCTTCCTCAAATCCCTAAGGGATCCGTTCGTCACCGCCGCCGAAGCCGCTTCCCAATCGTCGCCGGACGCCAGAGCCAAACTCCACAAGGTGAAGGCCGCAGAGGAGGGCTTACTGCTAGGCGAAACAGGCGAGTACGCTGCCTCCCAGGCACATCGGCCAACTCCGGCACCCACGACGCAACCTTCGTTTCCAACGCCAGCAACCCGAGCAAAGCTCAGATTTTCACCAAAGATCATCTTCCTCGAGATTAACAGGGTTAACAACATCATCACCTGAAGAAGATGACGATGTGCCAGCCCCGGACTCCTAGACAGGTCTCCCCAACCTCTCCAGTGGCGTCGGAGAAGATCGCCACCGGAGAACGAAAGAAACTGGGAGAAATTATTCCTCTACAACGCCGTCGCTTCCGCATCGCCGACGCCGCCAGGAAAACCAAGCCGCAGAGGAGCCACCCTCCTCCGGCAAAACCTAACTCCACCGCCGAACATCGACGACGAGCAAACCCTACACTTAGATGGACTCGATTAGGATTCGATCTACTAAAAGATGGACCCCTGCTCCCCTCGTCACCGGCTGGAGGCCGAGGACGAGAAAGAACGGGGCCCAGAGGCAAACGGCGGCGGCTGCGCGAGCACGCGACGGCGGCGGATCCGCCCGAGTCGCCCCTGGGGGCGACGCGGGGGACAGGGTTTGAGTTGGGCTCGAACGCGGGTTAGCGCGGATATATATCTAGCACTAGATGACCAAATGACCTAGCACTCTTTCTTTGGTTTGGTTATGAGTTCACTTAGCTTCAATGTTAATCACAAAAGACATGCATTTTTTTAAAGAAATGTACATCGTTTCAAATTAAGATATAAGCATGGAGTAAAAGGAATACGTGTCGAATCACTCACTATAATAGAATGCAATTCGATTCAACTCTAATGGAATGACCCTGTTTGGATATGTTTCTCATAGCTAGCTCCTTTTCCATCTAACAGATCATATATGAATCCATAAGTGAACACATGGAAATGCATTATACTGTAGAGCTTAATTAGAGATAACATAGGATACTTGCACTCTTGCAGTATGCGTGCAAGACACGAGTTTCCTCATTTTCACTTTGACAATGGTTGACAAATCATATCTCTTCACTACTCAGCCACTCGAGTTGGATGACAATTTGCAAGTTACTGGATTTGGAACAAACAACCGAGCAAGATTCATATAAACGTATGGCACGATATTCATTGAAGTGAGTGAATTAGTTATTTCTATGAAATTTTCTATGTTGTAAATTAAATATACATAAAAAATTAAAGCCCAGACCTGATGCGTGTGTATGTATATTTCGTGCTGATTTGAATTACATGCATGTCCCTGTGGGTACGATCTGATGTATGTACAATCATAGCAAATATAGCATATGGGTGGACGCCACCGTGTAGCTACCAGACGCCCGTACGAACGGTTTACACCGAAGCCAACGGTACGGTCCACGGATGCGATGCATAATGGCACGTCCGTAAGTTATGACGTGTAGTAGTAACCACACTAAGAACAAGCCGCTGCGTTTGACCGTTTTCGCATGGAAATAAATCGGAGTTCAATTTATTGGGCTGACGGAGGAATAATTCTATGGTCTAACAATTCTAATTTCAAAGCTGACATCAGACGCGTGTGTTATTCTTTAATCTGTTAGTGGTGGGGGGGGGGGGGGGGGGGGTGCTATACACATATACAGGTCACAAGCTAGTGCATGCGTGTTTATGATTTCTTCAACGCATGTACTCCAACCACGCAAAGATGTTCACCAACCACGCACCAACTATAGATCACCGCATGAAATAACAAACGCTGAGGGTGGGGGCCGGCCGGGGCATCGTCGTGCGCATACAAAAACTTCTCGCTGAAACTTCCAAAAACTCCATAGGAAACACACACGGACAGACCAGCTGGGTTCTTTCCAATTTGATACTGATGGGGGCATCTGGTGTTAATCGGAAAAATTAAGCAACCAAGTAGTACTACTTTCCACGAGAAGATCTATGATCGGATTGGAAAAAGATAACAAAGATACATATATACAAAAACAAGGAATGAAAGGTGCAAATGCAAGTTGGCCCGGACACAGCTGCAGCAGCAGGGCCAGCCAGACAGGTAGTCTCGCCCAGCAGACAGCACGTACAAGGCGATCTTGGCTGCAGCCCCAATCGGATGCACGAGACGGGAATCTCCAACCAGGAAACCACGCAAGCAAAGGGGAGCCAAAGGATGGAAAAAGGAAAACAATAAAGAAAAAGAAGCACTCTCACATGCCACAAGGGTGAAGCCGTGAAGGAAGGAGAGAGATAAAAAAAAAAAGAAGAGGAGAGAGAGAAAGGGCGCGCTCAAGTCGGATCCTTGTCGCCACCCGCTAGGCTCGCCGACAACAGGGTACAGGGGCCCACACACGGCCTGGTCCCACTGCCCGCATACCATCACAGTACGCAATATAATAGAGAAACCGTGCTTATTGTTACAGGTACCCAGTCCGTCGCGTATACAGTGTGCCCAGGTTGTTTTATGAGCACACATATGGTTGCGAGATACGCTTTCATCATGATTGCAGATTTATTTTATAAATTAAGAAATTGATTCAATATATGAATTTAGTGTAGATAAAAAAAGATATACTATCTCATAGAGTATTTGGTGTGCATGCACATTTATTATAATAGATAGAAACGACGCGGTTTCCAATACAAACGCCCACGGAATAGGACGGTTGTTTCCCAATCGTGAAATAAAAAAAGAATCAATTCACATATCCGCTATCAATACGAAATCTGTAAATTTAATAATAAAAATATAACATGATATGAATCTTGTAAAACATATTTTGTGTCCGTATTTGTTCTATTATATAGAATGACGAGTCTTCTAATATGGACCGCTATTGATCTAGATGGTAGTTCTCATCATAAAAAACAAATAATCAATTTCCAAATCTTTTATCAATCTATTTTTCAGATCATTTCATTTCTATCACAAATAAAATGTAGAAACGAAGCTTTTTAGCCCCGGCCCTCTCTCGCAATGTCCTCGTGACAAATGCTCACATTTTTCTTGACCATTTGTTGGACCATATGATATAATTGTTAATTATCTTTTCTTAGCTGTTTTATCAACTCATCTGCCATATAACATTGGACTCTTAGCTGTCATTTTATTTAATTTTACCTTACCTGTCACCCAAACTTGCGCTGTCATCGATTGTCTCTTCTGGAAAATCTCATCCTTGTCGCCGTACGTGAACCATGCATTTTGTGAGTGCCGCAGTGTTTTCTCCTCTTGTTGATGATTCACCATTTTTTTCACCAGCACCACTCATTCCCATACATAACTTTCACATCATATGTAAATGTGGAAATAGAGCAATCTATGAAATCTAATAAAGGCAGGCATAAAATTGTAGATATCTTGTAGAACATATTTTATGTGCACATATATATTTATTCTAGTACATAGAATGACATGCTTTCCAATGGAGCCCACTATTATAATTGTTCCAGGCATGCTATTATATTGTGGTGGTAGTTTTCTATCATGAAATCAAATAATCAAATCCCAGATCTTCAATCAACTCTGATTTTTGTTGTTCCTTTTCCAAGACCATACAAAAAATGCGAACAGAAGCATTATTCGGGTTAATTAGGAGAGAGAAGGAACCTGATAGGGAAAGGAGGAAAGCATATTTAAAGGCCGCAACAATTTCCAAGTAATAAATAAAAATTTTGTTGTTCCTTTTGCCAGAATTTTTTATCTCGTTAATATGTTGGCGAGCAAATCTGCGATGCGCCGATGCGTGTGGTTTTCACTGCTTTTCACACAACAAGAGTCATTCGCGGTGTGTTTGAACCATTTTGGAACGGTTCGTTCCACCACCGCTGCTTCTGTGTCGCCGTCACATGATGCCACAAGCCAGCCAACGCTCCCGATCGCGCCACGTCACCTATCAATAGTCTATAAAAAAAAATCCCCAGTTGCCCGCTGTCCGTCTCACGTCGCTGTCCACCCTAGTGATGGAATGGTGGGGTCCAGCACGACACCAGGACCAACCAAGCCATTAAAGTAGTAGTAAAATAAATGAGGAGCGCCAAGAAAAAAAATATTGGCAAAAAGGGGCGGGAAAGTGTAATTAATTCGCGGCGAAGAAATCGAAAATTTCCCCATTTTTTATTTATTTCCTCGAAACTGTTGGCCTTTAAATACCCTCTCGTCTAGTCTCTCTCCCCTCCGGCTCTCTTCTCTCTCCTCTCTCCTCGCGGAAAACCCCACACGCCTCAACATCGGCTCGCCGCAGATTCGCGCACGCCGCCGCTCCCGTCCCCGCGGCCATGGCGGCCGCGTTCTCCATCAGGTACGTGCTTCCGCTCCGGCCCCCGAGTATATTTTTTCCCGCCCCTTCGTTTGCTGATTTGGTTGGGTGTATCGGCGTAGGCGATTTGCGGAGACGATGCGAGGAACGCCGGCGGCGGAGCTTGGCCCGTTGGAGCTCGCCGCCCGGGATTTGCCGCCCATGGAGGTCCGGTTCTTCCGATGGTGGGAGGATGAACTGGCGGCCGTCAAGGCGGCGGCGGCGGAGGAGGAGGAGGAGGTGGATGCGGAGCCTGTGGCGGAGGTGGACGAAGAGGAGGAGGAGGCGGCGCCGGGGAACGGGCGTACCCCGAAGAAGCGATCCATCTCCGACCTCATCGCGGCGGTCCCTGCTGTGGACGCCGCCGTCGTCCCCAACCCCGCTGTGGACGAGGAGGAGGTCCTCTACTCCATCGTCCGGCGGAGCAAGGAGATGCGGAGGAAGCGCCGCCTGGAGGAAGCGGCGGCGGACGAGCCGGAGTCCTCGGCGGCGGCGGAGCGGCGTGCGGCCGAGGGGAATTTCGCCAGAAAGGTATGTGGTCCAGCCCAGCCCGACCCGACCCGACCCACCCCACCCCGTGTGCCTGCATCATGATTCCAGTCTCGTCGGGTTCCAGTCTCCTGCTTTTTTTTTTTACTACGATTATTTTCTGGCGATCGATCTGCACCTGCTGCGACCTGGATTTGGGCACTGTCGGTAGCATCGGAATCGTTGGGTGCTCAGCATTAATTTCTAGCCATCTCTATCGCATCCATATATGCTATGGCCTGATATCGCGCCGCTATTATTACCGGCTGATTTGGTTAGCATTTGAGGAGGGGCCAAATATTACTTGCTTTATATGGGGACGCGGCGCAGGATATTTTATGTGCGGATTATTTTGTGCGCCGCGCAGATTGGCGAATCGAAATCTTGGGGGGCAATAACACTGGGCTTGCTTAATTAGTTCGTGCACCAGACTTGCTGAGTCCCTTCTCGGCAGATGATTTGCTGGTCAAAGCTGTACGTGTCTCGTATTGCTAAGCGTTAAAGTTTGTTGGATGATTGTGTTCACTTTCCTGCTGGGCATGATTACCTTGCTTAGTGCACGACTGTTTCATGCGTGACCAGTGTTATTTCATGCTGGATTTGTCGGTTCCGGTCGATCGACACGGGTGCCACCGAGGTTCGGCACATTGATGATAAGAATCTCTATGGGTTGGGAGATTTTGTTGAGACGCGCTTATGCAAAGATTAGCTGTTTTCCGTGGCGTTTATACATATATGGCTAGATGAACTAGTGCTTGCTGGGGACATGCACAGACCAGCTATCTCTGGTACTATAGTACATACACCATGCATCTTACAAATGGTGTGCCGTGTTACCTTTCTCACACAACATGCACGGAAGTAAGCTAGCTCCTGCATGTGTGATGCCTACTGCTCCGTGTCCGGCCGGCCGGCACATTTCTGCTGGGCCTGGACCCATTACACACGGGACCTTTATCATAGGAAATGGATGCGATGCAGGGCATTTACTAGCTAGATCGAGATCTTCTGCATCATTATTCTCTCTTGGGCTATATGAGACTTCATCATTGCTTTGGTATGTTCACTTGTTCCCGTCCAAGAAAAAAAAAAGATGTGTACTAATGCATGCATGCGTGTGTATCACCTGTCTGGAAATGCCTGTGCCGTCCATTTTACAAACACGGGAACAGTTTTAGGTGATGATGAAGTTTTTGAATACATGTGGCTTTCAGCGTATGCATGTTACGATTATTTCTGCTGCTCGTTTCTACACTTGCAGATAAACTAATGCACTACACCTGCTAGGTACTTAATTAGTTGACCAAGTGGATTTCTGTGTGCATACAATAATATAGTTTAATACTGCACATTAATGGTTGTGACATTATCGACTCATTTGCCATTGTTTCTCTATAGCTACGACAAGGTCTATCTTGAATGTGTTTATTTATTTCATTTTTTATTTCTAAGCTAACTGAACCATCATATATAAAATGATTGCACAAGATTGCACATGATTTAGGGAGTAATTAAAGGTCGGTGGGGGTTTGAAACCGGAATTTTTTCCATTGTCTAAAAAAGTTGGGTAGGGGTAAGAAATAAATTAAGTGTAGAAAAGGAAGATTCGTTAAAGGGAGTCCTTAATTTTATTTTTTTGGCTCCCATTATTTTTGCACGGAATGTAAATTGAAACATGCTCAATGCCTATAGTTTAAATGCATATTGGCTTGTTTGACGTTAGTTAATTTTATACTTGATGCTTGTCTGGTCAACATAATATTGCATAATTTTCTTCACTGGTTTCTGGTTAATTAAACAAAATATTGCATTGTAAATGTGCTCATGCTTTCAAGTTGCTTTTTATTTTCCTTAGTTTTACATGCTACACATCTAGTCGAGTGTGAAAACTTCCATTTACACCCTAAATTGTCATGTAAGTACTATCTTTGTTCCAAATTATAGGCCATTTTAGATTTTGAAGGTTCATAACTTTTGTTAGTTATGTCTAGATTCATAGCAAAACTTATGAAACTAGAAAAGCCAAAACGACCTATAATTTGGAACGGAGGGAGTATGTCCTAAGTCAATTTGGTCACATTTATTATCACTTACCTATTCACCTAACTCCAACAACTCTATGTTTGCTACATGTTAATTTGTCTCTACATTCACCACACGTGCCATGCCGAGATAGCTCGACTCAGCTCTTTATATAAACAAGCTAAAAATCTAGCTCAACTTAGCCGTTAAGTGCCTTGTCGTCTGGTTCATGAACGCCGTACTGCCTTGGTAAATATGAGGTTCTAGGCGATCCCTTTGTTCTCCCTTTCACTAGCATTGTCCACTGTCTCACCACATTATGACATCACTACAAGTTTGACCATCGTTCGAGGCCTTCCTAGCTCCCTCTAAGCTTGTTGAACACACCTCCTTACCATGAAAACTTTGTACTCAAAACAGTCCTTACCTTTTTTTTGGAACCGAGCCGGCAGGGGAGTCCCCTACCTTTTTTTATATATAAAAGGAATATGTACAGGTTACAAGGCCTCATGCCCGAGGAAAAACAAGCCTTACCTTGACCCGCTACTTTTGGGTTCCCCTGCTTTGTTTCTCCCTCACCATTCTTTTTTCACCGTCATACACCTCGTTAGCTTGCTAGTCTTTGTTTTGGATCTCGAGTGGCACATTTAAAAGTTTAAGAACCTCAATAAGCACATTGAGAGTCAATATGACCCAGATAACACCATGGGATAAGTTCAAGGACTGTCAATGTATTGAAATTTCAATCATAATTATAGTTGTTAGATGAGTCTATTTTCGTACTAATATATTTAACGTATTAGAGTTAGGTTTCCTCAAGTATGGGATGTCGAGTCAGTACGTCCTTATTGAAAAGACTTATTGACAGTGAAATAATGATGTAAAGTATCTCTTCCGAAAGTTCTTATCGTAGCAATCATGTTTGCTAGACTCTATGCATGCACTTATCTCTTACGATTAGTTGGCACTACCGCGCTAGAGCTTCTGGCCATAACTTTTGTGTAATGGAAGATATTGTGGAAAACTTGGGCTCCACCCAAAGTAAGGTTATCCTTATCTAGCTATCTGAAAAAAATGTTGGACTGCGCATCGCCTAGCACAAAGGAGACCCCCCCCCCCCCCCCCCCCCCTCACTGCTTAGAGCAGTGCATATTATGTGATCAAGAGGATGAAATGGTGCAGCACATCCTCACTAGTGTTTTTGCTCGGTAGTTCTAGTATAATGTTCTTGCCTCCCTAGGATTGGAGCGCACTATGCTAAAACATAATGAACCAATCCTGGTTGAATGGTGGAGAAAACTAGCTAGAATATGAAGACTCAAGGAAAAGGGTATAGTTTTGTTGTGATCTTAGGCTCGAAAATATGTTTTTGAGGGAACCATTCCTTAATTACTTGCCAGCTGCCCTAAATTTCTTCAAAGAGGATTCAAGACTTGTGTATGGCTGGAGCTGCAAAGCTCTATGACCTGGTTATGCGTCATGTAGAGGATCTGGTGTGAGGACCCTACATAGGCTGTAGTTTCGTGTGTCAACATAATAGGTGACCTGTCTCTGCTGTAGTGTTTCCCAACCTCTTGGGGGGGGGGGGGGGGGGGGGACTCTGCGGGACCCCTTTTTCTCTCTACAATATAAAGATGCGCAGCAAAGTAGTTATCCAGGAAGAAGGTTTTACGACCATCCTATCCATGTTGCAAATTAAATTCATGTTATGGCTAATACAGAGCTAAGCAAGTGCCATGTGTAGGAGTAAATACTAGATTCGCCGATTTGCACGTCTCTACAACAAGAGTTGTACTCATGTCTCCAATACCCTACACCACATAGTTCTTTTGTTGACACTGTGCCCATTATTGTAGCCAACCGCTGGTGTTGTTGTGCTGGTCAATGCCCTAATGTGTCCATATCGAGTATCGGCATATACATAGGGTCAGGATGGTACATGAGTGTGTGGTTGTAGTAACTGACGTGTCATACCGAGTGTTGTCAAATCCACAGAGTAGTACATGAGTGACAGTGCTTTTGCCCTTGTTTTTTTTAAATGTATCACCAATATTCAACAGCAGAGCGAGTTCTGAAAAATTCTCTAACATGTATCAGAGAAATCTTGTAGCAAGTGTTAGACCATTGTTATTGTTACCCATCCATCATACTTCCAATATGTCTATTTATAACGCAGTGTTGGTCGAACATTGTTCTAGGACTATATTTTCATAAAGTCGCAAATGACATAAAAAACATACATCGCATTGGCGAAATTTCAAAAGATAAGTTGGTGAATCTTGCAAGTATGTTTATGTATGGTGCTTGTGTGCTACTTCCAAAACATAAATACATTAATATTCAAGAATTGAATTAGTTTCTTTTACAACCTTTAGTTGGTTTAATATTGCTCCCCGTGTTTCAAAATGTCTGTCCAGGATGCATACCTATATGACTCTATATTAAAGCAATATCTGACAGGATTTTATCAAATTTGTTCTCATAAGATAGATGAATATCTAGTCATGACAAGAAAGGTGCGTTTCTATAGAAAAATGATTAATTGTGCCTCCTAGGTATGCGAACTGGATGAACATTGTGACATTGTAGTATTCAGTTAGTTTTAATGATTGTGATCTTGAATTGATTCATCCTTAGATAATGAACCCATTTTTCTGGTTCATCAGGAAATATATATGCATTTTTCAATTGTTCTGTGTGCTCTCCAGTTATATGCCATTTAATATTGCTCAATTATGCAGAAATCGCTGGACACAAATTTGGGAGACAGGCTGCAAACTCCTGATGCATCCGAGGAACATGACGATGAACATCATCTCAGTACAGTCAGGGAAAAGACCCCAGATCTTAAGAGAAGGAAGCATGGAAAACTCAATAATAGCTTACAGAAGAAGAAGGCTAACAGGATGAAGTATATTGGGAGTACAAAAGCTTTTAAGATGTTGAAGCAACGAGACATTAAGAAGCTCCCTTTGCACAGCATTCTGAAGAAGTACACAAAGCATACATCTGTCAAAATGGTGAAGGAAAAGCATGGCAATTCAAAAGGCCCTGGAGTCATTGAACTTTGCTGCAAATCAGTTAAGTGTGTCGAAATCTCTGGAGCGAATGATGCACTTGGCAGTAAGAAGCAATGTTCCAACAGCCCCGAAATAGAAACTATCTGCAAGCTATTATCTGATTCTATGACTTCTTCTTCATCATCCATAGAAATGTCCAGTGAAGAGGAACACATTATTGCAAAGAGTAGTAGTTCTCGCATGCCTCAGAAAGTCTTCAGTATGGCCAAGGGTTCAAATGATAACACAAATTGTGAGAATCAATCTGAGCGCAGTAGTACTGGAGTGACCACTGGTTCATTTGATCTAAATGAAAAATTGCCAGAACCTGCTGACTTGAACAGCCCTGATGTTCCAAATTCAGAGGAGCCATGCCTTCAGCATACCCAGGTTGGAACTCAGGGTATGGATCAAGTTATTGAAAATGGAAAAACAAACCATAAAGAGCCGTCTTTCAATCCATATGTACAAGAACAGCAGCATGCTATTGGCTTGGACAACAGAATGAAGTCCCCTTGTACACTGCGAAACCAAACCGTTCAGGATTCGGTTCAGCTGCAAAATTGGTGCTCCATGACTATGCATCGTGGTGTCTCTCAGCTCTCAACTGGAGGTGAACCTTCTTCCTTTCAATTTCGAGGATGTAATCTATCACACAGTGAGAAACAAACTTTCCATTCAGAAATGAACATGCAACAAGGATCTAGGCCTTCTGCAGGACAAACCTTGCGCTTGATGGGTCGTGATCTTACAGTATCCAGTGGTAGAGTTGACCATTTGTCTGAGGCAGCACAGAAACAAACAAATCCTACTGAAGACCATCTTACCACCAAGTTGGTGTTGGAACTGCCACGACAAGGTCAGCCTTTCCTATTATTACAAGCTCAGAGTATTCCCAACGTTTCTGCAAGTACAGCAGCTCATATTTCAACAAGTTCTGGGAGCACAGCTCAGACGCATGTTAGACACAGAACCCCACAAAATGTCAGCCACCCTTTGCCTTCTGCCAATGTGTTCTCTGGTGATCCATCAAGATATGAAGACAGGTGGAGGGATTTTACAAACTTGCAATCTCATAGAAATGTTCTATCGGGATGTCCGCCTCCCTCCAATCATGGCAGTGCTGCATTTATTCAGAATTCGCCACCTCCTTGGCGTTATTACCCTGATCATTCCACTGTGACAGATTCGCCCTCAGCACCATTTTCACCAATAAATGGGGAGCATGTGCCACCGTCTTCAGATTACCGTGCCAATTTTCCTATGTCATATGGTTTGTACTCTGCAGGCTCATCAGTTCACCCTCATAACTCTGCAAGTTTCACATGGAGCCACCCAGACCAGATAGTCCGAGGAGTTCCTGATAACAGAGCCTCTGCAGCCCTTCCATCCAGAAATGCAGGAACTGGAAAGGCAAGAGCTAATCCTGACGATTCTACTTCATCTAGCAGCCGTTTTGTGCTGAGAACAGGCCCAGTGAAGCTCAGCCCTGGGGCGAAGCATATCCTGATACCGAGTGAGAATACAGAGAATGACAATTCCGCACCAATGTATTCTTGTGTGTCCTTTGGTAGCAGCAATGGAAATGTTTCGGCAGCTCACCAGAATAAAGGAGCAGGTTCCCGTAGGTTCTAGTCCAAAAGCATCTGTTTCCTGAGCAGCTCCTGATCAAGAGGTTACAGGCTTTGAAGGTATGACTATTCATTGTTGCCGTGTTGTCTTTTATAACATTGCATTGCAGTTGCTTCACTGCAGTAACATTCAACAAATTGTTGGATTCATTTAGTTGTATGTAAATATTTTTTTCCCTCTCTTTACTATGAAGTGGCGTACTCTTTTTCTTGTATATTTGACAGCTTTGTGTTCCTTGTTTCTAAAAAAATGGATGAAGAAAGCAAATGGGTTCTGAAGTATTTCAATATGTAACTTGTTTCTGTTAAAATCCATTCATGTTAAAATTAGTACAACTTTATTACTGTGTGGTGCTAAGCATGTTTTTGACGTTTTTCAACTAATATCATCAGCCGGAGAAGCTTTAAACATATGAAGACTCCCAAAGTGGGACACCTGATAAAGCGTCCACTAAAACCGACATAGTTTTTTTTAAGTGCAAAGGATGATACTCTATCTGTTTGAAAATCTATTCATTTTAGTTTTATGACTTTATCCTAAGTCAAATTTCTCTAAGTTCGACAATGTTTATAGAAAACTATATTAACATCTATAATATCAAATAAATGCACTTGAGTACATACTTGATGGTGGATTTAATGAAAATATTTGATGTCATAGATATAAATTTGGTCAATGCTTGAGAAGTTTCATTTACTTGGACAAAACAAAAACGGCCTGCATTTTAGAATGGATGGAGTACTTCATTTATAAAGCATGGCCATATGCTATGTGTATGTACACCCATATATACCAAAGTTCAATTTGTTTCTTTCATATCTACATTCGTCTGCCATCTGTAGCAATTTGCAAGGCCCAATCCCTTCGGCCCAGTATCCATCTCTGACTGTGAGACCACAAACAAGTGGTACTGGTGGGTAGGTAGATAGGCAGAGTTGTTTCCCATCTGGCCATCTCACGGTCACGGGCAGTAGGGCACGACCAAACTTGTGCTGTTGGCTGCACGTTTCAGCCTATAGATTGGTCTGGGTGCTAAATTAAAGCCTAAAATCCACTAGCCAGCTGCCCTGAGATTGAATTTTGGTAACATTGTTTAGTGATGTACAAAGAATTTGTAGCAAAATTGGCAATGAACTAAGAACTGTAAAATGTTGAGAACCAAGAAAAAAAAGTTGAGAATACAAACCGCAACGAGCTCGAGTCATGCCTTGCTCCTCCTTGACTTTCTGTTACTTATCATTTGGATTCTTTCATTACCAGTTTGTTTTTATGCAAATTTATTAACTTGTTTCCTGCTTATTGTATTTGAAGGAGTTGAAGCTGATGGCATGGGCAATCGATGACGATGGTGATGTGAGAGGATACAATGTACTGTCTGGAAGATACCTGATCTCATATGGAGGGTACATGGTTTTGTTTTGCGGCTGGAAGACATCCCTTTAGTTCTGCATTTTTTTATTCCCATTTTTTTAAAAAGAAAAGAGATGATTATTGCGCTCAGGTGTGATAAGCATGTGAGCTGTAGGTCATACCTGGAGTGTTTATCTAGTTACCGGTAACAAAGCAGAACCTTAATGCGGGTAACAAAGCAGAACCTTAATGCGACTCAGAAGTTGGTTGGTTGTAAACTGGTTGTGTCATCTAGAGGTTCATGGTTTAAAGGGTTGTCTTAAATTAGACAAGGTATTTCTTTTTTTTCGTATATCTAGTTACCGGTAACAAAGTAGAACCTTAATGCGACTCAGAAGTTGGTTGTAAACTGGCTGTGCCATCTGGAGTTCATGGCTTAAAGGGTTGACTTAAATTAGACAAGGTATTTCTTTTTCTTTTTCTTTTTTTGCTGCGGTGCTCTATATGTTAGTGGTAAATATCAGGTGCACAAAACTATATTGATGAACATATGCACAAACTTGATGACATTTCTTGGATTAAATCTGAGCAGGCTACGTTGGATGTGGAGTTACCCCTCCAAGGCAGCTTAGGCTCGAACTAATTTGTGAAAGAAAAATACATACGGCATGTTCCACTAGTAGATAAGTTTGCTAGCTGTGGCTGATTTCGGCTGTTTCAATAGTATTCTATTTCCTTAGGCCGCTGTGGTTCAATCCAATGGACGAAATTAAGTTTGTGCGCATATGTTTACCAATGGTCTTTATTTACACCTGATTAAATCCAATGGTTGAAATGCCTTTTTATCTTGTTTCTTTCCATTTACCTACAAAGTGTGTGTGGCCCCCCTTTGGCAAAATTTTCGTTCTGGCTTAGGAGGGTAAATTAGGATAAATGTCACTTTCACATAATCAAGCTTCGGCCACCCAAAAATACGGCTCTAGGTGCTCCACCATGGATCAATTACCCTTTATTCGATAGGTGCTACTATAATTTCGTTTCATGAAGGAAGATTTTGATAAATGATGCAACGGTAATGCCATGCGCGTGAGACGAAGAGAGAGAGAGAAAAACTCCCAAGAAGTGAATTACATGACATGTACTCCCTCTATCCCAACAAAGAGTGCACTTTTACCTATGTAGTATCCAGATACATAGGCAAAAGTGCACTTTTTGTTAGAACGGAGGGAGTAAGCGATAGTGTGGAGCACCTGGAGTGTCACAAATTGGAGGCTTATTAATCTAGAACAATATCAATTGGTCAACTTTGTCAAAGGGAGGTATGGACGTTATAAAAGATGAAACATCTTAGACGTTCATAGATAACAAATTGAGATGCACATGAGGGGTTCTTAACAAACCCCCTATTAGTATAGCTTATAAGGGAGTTTTCATGTTTTTGCTATTTTTATGCTGAGTGAGAGAAAGTAAATGAGGTTTGACTTGTGAGCATGACAAAACTTGGCTCTTGAAAGTGAGTCTATCATTTCCGCACGCTGCTGATCGAGTTCTTCCACGTGGTTTACTTGAATCAAATTTTATTCAATGCCTGGCCAAAATTTTAAATTACTTTAGCAGGTGGCCAATGAAAATATCCCAAAAGATAGTCTTGTAAAAAAATCTCAAAAGAATGAAATATATAAAAGTTTAAATGTGTTGGGGATGCGTTTAGCTCAAATTTATTACATTCTACCTTATAATTCAATTTAGCATCATATGACGTAGTTAGGCTTGTACGTACTTAACGTACCATCAGCTTCTTGCAGAGATTGAGGTTCGAGATACCGTCAACTTCAACTATGGGAATACACAAACTTTGAAGCGTGTAAACGGTACGCCGTGAATTGCAGCATAGATGTTCAGCATATATCCTGAATTATATTATGCGCCAGAATTCAGATCAGATGCTCAATTTGCACTCCAATTTTAGTTTCCCAGCCTACCGAAAGGGTAGGCGGCTAGAAAAAATTCTGTTCCTACGACTCACTGTAGCAGACGGTTGAATTTGGTACGAAATCATCACATCGTGGTCGATCACTGCTGCTCTGATTTCACCGGAAACTATCTGAATGTCTCCACATGCATGCATATTCCAATCTTTCGGTGGACATGAGGCGTGCACGGCAGCCGGTACGACGCCGACGACAGTCCGTCGGGGGAGAAAGCCACCTTGTCCTCCGGCGCATCGACAGGGCGTGGACACGGGCACCTCTCTCGCACAGTCCATGCCGTGGCCGTTTCCTGCGCCTGCTCTCCTTCCGGTACATGCCCATGTCACCGCCGGATCCGCCCAGATTTCCTTCCCCGATCGCCGGTCCCCGGCAACAAGATCAAGGGTCCAACCACCGTCCAGGATCTCCGATCCTGCCTAATTTTACACAACTCTGTCTGTCTGACACAGTACATTTTACAGTCAACTGGCCGGTGATCTCAAGTCACAACAAGATACTCACTCATCTTGCTGCAGGAGCAAAGGTCAAACGGCAAAACTGCGAAGATACCTGAACTCCATGCATCCTGCTGCAAAAATTGTTGAACTGCCATATGGGATCCAATCGGTCGATATGATGCAAATAAAGGAGGAGGAATTATATTCTGCCTGCCGGGCCTGCACTTTGGCGCTTTTGTTGCAAGTGGAGGGCCGTGCAGGCTTTTGGGCACACCCTGGCCTTGGCATCCACCATGAGCCTCCTCTTTCCTCCGGCCTGAAGCCGCCAATGAAAGGGAAAGGAAACGGACATGGCCATGGACCACAGGAGTCTCGAGCACATATCTCCGGGGTTCCTATCAGATCACGCGCCGGGCGTCGTGGCCATTGGACCTCGCCTTTGCCCATCTCGGCGTGAACGCCTCCGCCGACCCGTCGACCACCGGCGCGGCGGCGGTGGTGCGGCCTCAACCGAAAGGACGAGGCGTGGTTCGCCGTCGTCCATCCGTCTTTTGGCTGGTCTTTGCAGACGAGGCCTAACTGATCCTTTGTTTGATTAAGCTAATCGGGCAGGCGCTTTTCTGAAACTTTTTCAGAGCGGTCTGTTTCTGCACTGTGCTTTCTTGGACCTTTTCTTCAGAGTCTGGAACTCTGAATAAATATTCTCTTTTTTTTTTCTGAAGCCGCTGCTGTTGTGATGAAGTCGAGAAATTTAGGCTGATGCTCTCGTCATTGATTTCCGTATCGACAAAAAAATAATGGATGCGCGGCACAAGCATTCGGCTCTGAACAACTGCAGCAAAGATTATTCCAAACTAAACGGGGCAGTTTGGATGCTTTTGAGGCGTACGTCATTTTTAATTGGATGTAGCCCGGACATTAGTTTATCCAGCTTTCTGGGCAAGCTGCAGGTCCTCTTGAGTGGCGTGCCTTTCATCGGCAAGATAGATAGCATCTCCGAGCACTTCCAACAACCTGAACATTTCCTAGCATATATAGGGTTCAGGGGGCACAAATCTTTGCCTCCAATACCAAAAACTTTCCTGTTGAAAATGGGTATAAATTGTTAAAATATAGTACGTCCTGCAGTTTAGTTGTATACATATTTCGGTGAAAATTCAGACATTTATTCAGGAGGTGAATCCAGTGATCCTAAAAGGCTGCAGCACGGCTTCTACACAAACTATGATGTGTTGAGGAAAGTGTCACATGTGAGGGCAGTTATGTGTTTAGGAAAGTGTCACATGTCAGTTTAGCACTATGATGGCAGTCCCTTTCGACCAGCATCCATCACTGTTGCTTGAGGGATGAGGCCTCCGGCAAGCAGATCAGGGTAGAGATCTTTTTCCTTCATGTGGGAGCATGCTCACTTGTGGAAAACAATCAGTGTGGCTGCCATGGCATCTCCTCCATAGCCTGCCCATTTGAGCCAAGGTTGTTATTACCTCCCTTCATTTGCTGTGTGCCTGTGATTGATGCAGTGCATGTACTCACCTTCTTTTTCCAACTAATAAAGCTTTGGTTATGTGGGCGTGCCTGTCGAGAAGATGAAGTCTGATGGTTAAGTTCTCTGAACCACTCATGACTTCATGAGTTTATGAGCATACAACAGCTACTGCACTGCATGTCCTTGGTATGTTGATGGCAGGATATATGTACTCTGTCCATCCCTGGCTCCTTCATCAGGAACATTCATATGAATGCACATGATATTGTACTGTATGCTAGTACATACTCCACTCTAGAAACAAACTGACACTTAATTAAGTACATGCTGCTAAGATACTTTGCACAACTGACATACTGTGAGTTTGCAGTTAATCTCAATCCAACATATATCTGGCTTACTTTACAGCAATTACATTTATGAGCTTGTATGAAACTAAAGGTCAATAGTGTCTTCACCAGCCTAAACAAGGTTCAGTGCTGCAGTCAGGCATGAGTACCAACCGATGTAGGCCGCAATGATTTCTGATGCTTGCAGTAAACCCCATTCCTTTCCAGTTGGGAACTAGTCCTGCATTCCCATCCGAACAACACTAGAATGTGCCTGGATCACTGGAGGCTGCCACAGTGCTCTAATAATTGCCCGAAAGCTAGCTGCAGCAGTGGTGAGCCCCCAACAAGTCCTGCTAGCTGCTAGTGCAGTGGGACTCGATCAAAACCCTGCACCCGTTGGCTTTTCTCAGACTTGAATGATGATGAATCGCACACGAGTACATGAGTACGTCGTCGTCCATGAATACGTGTCTCACGACACGTATGCTAGATACAACATCCTGACCATGGATTCATGTCATTCCTGTAATTCATATATTGCAGGCGAGTAGGCGATGCTGTTTATATTTCTGTCAGTGTAGTGGGCAAACTGAAAATATATTTCAGTATTTGTCCTTTTTCCTTTCTTTATTTTTTTCTTTTTTACAAATTTACAGTTTGTTCTTCCTTAATTAGATATAACTGTGACACCTCTGCAGAAGAGTGAACTGTTGACCGAAAAATGATGTGTGCATGGGACATCTTCATTAATTATTAGATAATTGTGGTGATCGCTGATACGATTTCATAATATGATGAACAGAGCGGAAAATTCTACTTTATATCCGATATATAGCGGCCCGATGAATTTTTCCTTGGGAGATACTTCATGTACCAAACTCAAGTATATGTTTCCCAAGAACCATAAAATTGCTGCTTTGCTTCAGTGTGACACAGGCAATCCTTATACTCAATTAATAATGTATGTAAGTTGGTTTCAGAAAGGAAGCTATTGGTTCTGAGTGGTCCAACAAGCAGTTCAGAAAAATGTTCACAGTAGTTTGTGTGGTCTAAAAATTGGCAGATTTAGATATCTTTGGAATCACACGAGTCCACAATGCAGACATCAATCCATCGTTGATATCAATGGAATCACACGAGTCCATGCTTACAGCTCGGATTCCCCACCTATGAAAGTCTGAGATTATTGAATGAGCCATCGTTTTCGGTGCCACAGGATCATCTAGTACTCGGGAATTTGTTCAGTCTTACTAATCTTAAATTTCCATTAGTCTATAATAACCAACTAATCAAGTAGAACTAGAAACCTACCAACCAAAGAACTTTGGATTGGTTGGTGGAATTCATAGATGGCACCAAAAATTTCGTTGTGTCAAGGCATGCACCTGTTATTAATAGCTTGGGTGCAAAGGTCAACCACCTATCGATCTGCAGTATTTGATTGGACGTTTTGGTTTCATATCACCATGGTTCAATCAGCTGTACTTTTCAGTCCTTCTGGCAATTACCCAATATAGAACGACAAACTTTTCAGATCTGATCACAGCTTGCAAGCTTGTTGATTTGATGGGATATTTTTATATATATTCTTGTTTTCTGGTTCTTCTCTCTGTCCTAATCCGAGGAATTCTGTTTAATTTTGTGAGTCCAATTAATTCCAAGTGGTTTTTCAAATACTCAGGTACCTAATACAATATCCATCTCTTTGATCGAAATGTTGTACCATTTGCTTGTTTTTCTTCTTCTTTTCAGGTACACAACTTTGGCGCCACGCATGCAAGGGCAGCAAGGCGCAACAAGGATCCAATGGCTTCAGACCGTGGCTACAAGACTTGCAGAAACAAAACATCAACCTGCATCTTGCTGAATAACTATGGCCACTTCTGAAACTCCGCATGACTTTTCTTCTTCTTGATACACAGGAAAGGGAAGCCAATAAAAGTCAGGTAGCTAGTAATGTTTAAAGAGATTGGTTTTAAAAATCCAGAAGAGAACAGATCTTTCCAACAAACTTTGAACTTTCTTGCTCTATTCCGAGAGGAAAAGGCCCTGCAAGTGCCACAGCTAGCAGCTAAACTTTTGCACCAAACTGCTCAACCCAAGCTACAAGTTTGCACCCAGCAGCTAGCCCACTGGACTGGAGTCAGGTACGTATATATGTGCTAGTGGCAGTAGTAAATATCACCCAAATGGGATCGTGTTCCCAACTCTGATGTATCCATGCCACCAACCTATCTTCAGACTGACTGCCGATACATGGATAGGATTAAGGTCGGGGTAGCCCACTGAGTGGTAATTAACTTAACAATATGACATGTCGAGTATGTGCTTCTGTAGGACCGAAAGTGGCACGACGTATGCGCAAATTGCACTGGAATTTCGACACGTAGCAAGGTTGATGACCGACCTGACGGTCGTCGAAGCAATGGCAGTAGCGTTACCAGCTCAGTGATGGTCTGATGGAGATGCATGGCCAGGTGAGTGGGAGAAGGGCGGTGGGCAAGGAAGAGCTTGATGCATCCACCGCATTATGTGAGGAGGGCCAGGGTTGAGAGGGGCGCTAGCAAGAGGGGCCCATCCCATGAGAGCAACAGAAATGGGAGCTGAAATAAATGGGATGTTGCATTGCCGCTGGAGAGTACTACTCAGCCATTATCCCTGCATACATGTATGTGCAAACAGAAATAGGACGGTGCTTTGTGCTGGTGACACATGGGGATTGGGGCATTGGGTGCACAACATGTCTTTCATGTAGGCCATATATGTTGTGCCTTCAGCTTTGATATCTGATAAAAAAACAGTGCCAAAAAAAAACTGATGGTGAGAACAAAAAGAATTATGGGCCGGGTAGCGCTAAGTACACAAACTAACACGTTAATCACTCACAAAAGGAAACATTTATGTCTTTAATTTGGAACAGAAACTCAGATTTGTTAATTAGTCATAGAAAAACTGCAACTTTGTTAGTTGATAAAAATGCGTTGTGTCGTCCTAATTAATTGATCAGACAGAAAAAGAATTCGGTAACACAGTCATGTATTCTGAAAAAAAATATGGTTTGACAGCAATTGCAAAATTAATCCTACTAATTCAATAAGTAGTAAGCCATGATTAGCTTGGCATGCACTAGCATTGTACAAGTGGAGGCAGCCTAGAAGTAGTACTAGCGTGCTCTTTCACTCTGCTTGGTAAAAGTGCAACCCTGAAAGAGCAAAGCAAGAAATAGCCTTGCTGCTCCATAACGGTTTTTTGTGGTAACTGTGTACCAATACAAACAAAGCAATTCCCCAAGAGTTACACGGATCCAGTTACAGGCTTACATGCTGACTGCTGAGGTAGATGGATGATGGATATATGTGGAGACCTGACAGCAGCCACAAGAGAGAGATCAAAGATTTGGTAAATCAAAAAATGGGATCTGCAAGGCAGAAGGGGGGAACAATGCAGCAAGGCCACAAGGGCCATAGCAATTGGCCACTACACAAAGCTGCTGCTGAGTGCTGACTGCATCACCTCACATACCTTCCCCTTCCTCTTCCCTCAGCACCGCTCTCTTTAATACCTCATCCCTCCTCTTCCTCTTCCTGCCCCTCCTCTCTCATCTCCTCTTATTCCCCTCTCTGGATCTCTTCCTCCAGAGAGAGCCCAAAGAGGCACTGCCATACCATCCATGCTCAACATGATGGTAATTACCTCTTGTCTTGCTCCTGGAAGTTAAAATCAGCTAGCTTCCTTTCTCTCTTTGCATCATCTGCATAGCAGTATAGGTGTAGTAGTAGAATCTTGGTTGCTATGTTGTAAGGATCTAGCTAGAGAGGCAACAAGAGGAACATACATGGCTGCTGCCTATGGTCTCTAATTTTTTTGGGAAAAAAAGACACGCCACAAAAGGCAAAGCGCAAGATAGGAAATGGATCATGTATGCCGCTATACTTCCTTTCGAGTGTGATATACAGACAGATCACAGCTACCTGCATGCATGCCTGTTCTCTCTTAGGAATTGTTTTACTAGTTGATTTCTTAGAGCAGGCCATTAATTTTCTATTCATATTATTTCTTGCACTATTTGTTGATCCGTTCCCGTTCAGACTGATCTGAGCTGCGGGCCGTCCAAGGTGAAAGAGCAGCCAGAGCCGACCGGCTCCGGCGACAAGCCGGGGAGGGGCAAGATCGAGATCAAGCGCATCGAGAACACCACCAACCGGCAAGTCACCTTCTGCAAGCGCCGCAACGGCCTCCTCAAGAAGGCTTATGAGCTCTCCGTGCTCTGCGACGCCGAGGTCGCGCTCATCGTCTTCTCCAGCCGCGGCCGCCTCTACGAGTACGCCAACAACAGGTGACGCAAATGCCATCGACCTCTCATTCTCTCAACGCATATATATACATATATGTAAATCTTAGATCCTACATGCTACGCCATGTTGTTTATTTTTTCTGTTCTCAGTTTCTTGCACTGTCCGAATTGGAGCAAGTTTGCTCCTAGCTTTCTCTTGGAAAAAGTGTGGGGAGGGTCAAATGGGAACTGCATCTTTTGTTGTTACTTCATTCTGTTATATCAACCGGTGTCTTGTTTATTTTGGTGTTCCTGAGGAGAGCAACAAGGGGAAAGGAAATTGCAACAGTTTCTTTCTGTGTATTTTCATTCCCCTCTGCTCCTGTGAGGCGAGGTGAGGTGAGCTAGATGTTTAGATAGATCTAGTACAGAGCTTGCTGTATGTGTAGTGTGTCCTCAGCCTTTCGACCTTGTGAGAGAGAGCCGAGCCTCTTTGGCCATGGTGGTCCTGCTCTTTTTTCTTGTTGCAGTTATGCCCTTTCCTTTCTCACTCTGCTAGCTCCCTGGCTTCCTCATGTGTGTGACAGAGCTGTTGAGAGAGAAGAGAGATGCATGCAAGAGCTTTAGATCTCACACACCTCATGGTATGAAATATCAAAGGATATTTGCACACAAAATATAGGGCATCTATGTCTCTGCCCTTGGGGTTCCCTTTCTCCCTCTTTCCCTTTTGTGTCTTTGCTTGTGTAGAAGCAGATCTAGCTGCTGCAAGGTTGTGTGGTCTTGGGGTTGCTCCTTCTTGTTGTACCAGTCGGTACGGCCGGTACAAGATGTGTCCATGAAAGCCTATGTGTGAGGTTACAAGAAGAGAAATAAAGGAGCTGGCTACTACCATATTCAGTTTCTCTCTTGCATCATCTCCTTCTGTTCCCAGAGCCAGCCAAGGGCTTCATCCCATGTGCCCCCTCCCGATTTCTCTCATCACATCACGTCACCAATTTACCATGTGTGTGACTGTGGTGCAAAACAATTGCCCGGGTGCCTTCACGGGAGTTGCTCATGAACCTGACACCAAGAGTGTACTTTTCAAGAGGACACAAACACAAACATTTTTGGTAATAAAGTGGTTGGGTACTTGGCTATGTGTGTGAATTTTGACAAATTTAATTTCGTCTACACAAGGAAGAGCATTTCAGCCTTTTGTGTGCATGCATGCAGGTCTCAAAGCACAATTCTTTCTTAAACTAACAATTAAAGTTCACTGCAAATGGGCTGTTATCTTTTCAGTAAACACACACGCTAATAGTATGATAAGAAAATAAACAAACCAGCTAGCTTCTCCATTTGCTGAAATGTTTCCTATAATTGTATGTTAGAAAATCAAGCAATACTTTCTTTAAAGAAGTTACTAAAAGTGAAGAATTATGTTTTGGAGTAATAAACAACAAGAGAAAATTTCATGCGAACAAGGACATCCGAGCCTTATGACTTCAAGTCTTCAACTACTAGCTGTTTGCGCCAAAAAATCAATTGACATGGATTTTATATATAGTAAATAATGGTTTGCTTTATGTATAACGGGTAGATAAACCACAATATGCATGTGAAAAGTAGAAATGGAAAACAATTTGCTGATTCTACCATGAAATTCAGAGATAATCTTTATTTATGAAATGAAGCTTTAGTTAGTAATAAAAAAATATAATTGACTACTCCTACTAGTTTCCATCCCATATCATTTGTTTGGGGGGGGGGGGGGGGGGGGGGGGGTCAGTGTCTCCCAATATTGTTGCTTCCCAAAGCAAAACAACAAAATTTTGACAGAGCATGTTAAGCTAGGAGAAACTAATCTGTGTTGAGTGACACGTGGCCATGCATTCACTGTACCAACTCTGAATAAGATGAAGCAGGAGCATGCAAGAGAAACCCTTTTACTTTTATTCATGGCTCGCTCTGCGTGGCTGGGAAGCCAATGGTATGGGCGCATAGGGCATGGGCGCAAGGAGCACTGAAGCACTGGCCTGCCTGCCACTGGGCCTGGACCGTCTTCTTGCATTGGGAGACTGCGCGAGGAGTAAAGAAAGCTGGTGGCTTGGTCAGAGTGGTTAAGGCCTGGGTAAAAGCCAAGGGTCGAGGGGCGTTCAGTGAATCAGTGGTGTGTTGAGTTGTGTGCTAAGTACTGGCTTGCTAGCTGCACTCCTTTGCCCATTGGATAAAAACACGCTCACTGTTCCCACCCAATCATGTGAAATCCTGTGCCAGCCGCATGAACAACACTGGCCGCCCAACAGGGTACTCGAGGATGCTAAGGTTTCATTTCTTTGGTCATTTGGCCAGGAGCATGAGAGGGATGTGAGCGTGCGTTTGCATTGCACTAGCTGATATGGTGGTCCTTTTCACTGGAGCAGATTCCTTGTGATATGATCGACATGCTGCTCAGATATTATTAATTAATTTGCCAACTAATGCAGCTCCATGTTGTTAAGTTATGGTCACTGAGGAATCAGGGAGGAGCTGAGGGTGTCTCTGATCCATGTATAGCAATTTTGTTCCATCGTTTATTTGTTGTGTATTTTATGCGGCATTGCACATATTATTTTGTGTGAATAAAAGGGCTTGATGTGGTGAAGAGACATGAGAGGATCAGAGTAGCTAGTCAATTTCCAGTAGTAAGAACAAAAGGGATCTCTGAAGAATATTTTGAGAATTTTTCTGGGATACGTTTGGTATACCTAATGCATGATCACTACCTACCTAGCTGCTGTTAGCAATACTGCATCCGTATATTCTGTTTCTATGTTAGGAAAGTACTTTTTTCTCCCTGGTGTTCTTAATTTTGATTCCTTGTTATTGGTCTGCATTACCACCCACCTTATATAATTAACAAACGAACAAAATGACATTGAAGTGTTAGTTTCTGAAGTGAAATAACACAGTAAAGTTAATTTTGCTCAGAAGAAATTAAATAGCAGGGGAATTAACTAGTCCGCTTCATGGGAATTGCCTGAGCTGAAAAATGTTTTGGAGTTCAACTCTCCAGAGGAACTGATCCTTGTTTAACTGCACTTTATTTGAGTCCCAAGTTCTGCTAATAAATATGAATTTGTGGGGAGCATTTTCAATTACAAAGAAAATATGTTTTATCGTATTTGTTCTAGTATTAGTTGCATTCTCTATTTAAAAGTGTTCATCTCCTTGAAGCTAATGGTTGTATTCATCACACAGCAAAATTTCATGCCTTGTTTTGTTCAAGAAATTAAGTGTATCCAGTCCCACTCTTTTTTTTTATAAACGTCTTGCCCAGCTTTTATAGAAAGCATTATCCAGTTCCACTCCTAGCTTGTTTGTCCAACCTGTGTTTCAACAATCCAATTCCATTTTCAAAGAGCGCACATGTGGATCCATACATAACAGTTTAAATATAATTGTTCGTTCTTGTTTCATTTAAACAGCACATGTCATTTCTGTATCCGGCGTTTCATACAGTGTGTGTTACCTTTTCAGCTTGTATAGGCCTTCCACACTTTCCTATTGTCGTTTTCTAGTAGCAGAACCTTTTGGGATGTGCCTTCCTTTTCTAGCTGCTTCTTCAGAAGATGAAAGAAAACGCATTAGTAATTTGTAGCCAGTAGCCACTACTACCCACTCGTCGTTAATTGATGATGCTTTTTTGAAAATTTAATTGATGATGTCAATATATATTATTAACACATAGAGCGAGGACGAATTACACATGGCACATACCAGCTACCTATTGTATTGAGTAGCCTGAAGACTGTAGTGTGGCACACTGTGCCATAGAGAAGCTCTGAAGTACGCAACGACAGGCAAAAGATTCTCGGTAAAGAGAACCCACTGTTGCAGACAGTCTAGTACTGTAGCTATCGCTTGGCTCGCAGAAGACTTGTGAGCTGTGCTAGCACAGGCTTCGGACCAATGTGTTCTTTGATGTTGTGTTCTACTGTTCGGTCTTCGGTCTCTTGCTTGCATGTATGGGTTTGCTTCACCTTTTACTCTTGAAGTCATACAAAGAACTGAAGAGTGCATGCATCCAGCCTACTGTTCTTTATTGGCCCTTTCAGTTGTGAAAAAGATTTTGAGTAATCTTATGATTATGTTGTTCTTAAACAGTTAGCTTTGTGTACGTGTATTATACCAAGTGATTGTATAATTTTTCTTCAATAAGTGTACTAACTCCAACAGTTGACACCTCCTTTTGCAGTGTTAAGTCCACCATTGAGAGGTACAAGAAGGCCAACAGTGACACATCGAACTCTGGCACGGTTGCAGAAGTCAATGCCCAGGTAAAATCATGTCAATCTTTTCAGTCAATAATTTTCGGAATTGACTCCCTGGATTCCAGTGGACAGTGGTCAGTTCAGAATCCAGCTAGTCTCATTGAAATCCTTGAGCACGCAAAAATGGTCATCCTGATGCTTGTGAGCAAGATCTTCAGACAAGGAATTCTGAGCATTGTACTATCCACTCCCAGGATCCTCTGTTCGGTCCAGTAGATCATACTACTTGCCTTTTGGACTGATGACTTACAATTTTATGCTAGGGAGGTATTGGGGATTGAGAAATCTTAGCCACAACAAATAAAATCTGTGCAAACTTTTTGAAAAATGTGTGCAAACTAGCACAGAAGAAGCTCGCCTATAATCTTTGTCAGTGTCAATTTAAGCACCCCCACTGTTAATACAACATTCACTGAGCTGTGCCGTCGATTATTATGCAAGGTCAATACACTAAATTTGACCTGGTATTAGATATGGTACCACCATCAATTTTGCCTTTTCCGACTCTAGCAGTCTCTGAAGGCCAACTTCCCTGACTCCACATGAAATATTAATATGTCATAGAAACTGCTTAGTAAAAGAAAACTGAGACTGAGCCATGGCCATATCTGATGATAATGGTAGTATCTGAATTTATATTATGGGCGTGTACTGAAAGTCAGTTCAGCCAAACCATATGAAAGGACATAGTGAAGTCTCGTACAATCATGTGGTTTGCCTGAACTGAAAGTTTTCTTTTGCATTTATAGAGCTCAGAGCCTCAGAGTGCAGTGCTCCCTCTTAAAACTTGCTAACTGCAGTCGACATAACTATATAGCCGATTTGGAAAATATGCTGGTGAGAATCATATGAGGAAATCCAAAGAAATGGCAGCATACTGCTTTTGTACAAACTACAAAGATATTCAGTTTAGATATATACATAATTAAAATTTAAAATAAGATTCAGAAACGATTAGGAGCTTATCTGTGGAACCAAGATGTTATAGTGATTTCACTTCTTCTCAGCTAGTACCAGCTAGTGGTACATCATGAATAATTCCTCTCGTTTCAAACAAGCCTATACATTTGATAGTGCTTAAGGTCAGTTATCTATATGGCAATTAACATAAGCTTTGTTTGCTGTGCATTCATACAATGAACTTGCAGCATTACCAGCAGGAGTCCGCCAAGCTGCGTCAGAGTATCAGTAGCTTGCAAAACTCAAACAGGTAACAGCTCTAAAACTATGCCATAATCTGCCAATGCATTTGTTTTTTGCCATTCATTTGTTTTTTGATGTAATTAACAAAAATAGCAGTATATGTTGTCTAACTTATTTAATTATCTAGTAGGACCATAATGGGTGATGCAATCCACACAATGAGCCTTAGGGATCTTAAGTCGCTGGAGGTCAGGCTGGAGAAAGGAATAGGCAAGATTAGAGCTAGAAAGGTATGTACATACAGTATCATGATATATCTGTGGTACAGATACATAAAACATCCCCCTATTTGAAAATTTGAGTAATGCATTAGAGAAATTTCTGAGAACCTAAACTAAATCCCAAAAATACCAATAAGGTCAGCCTCGCTTACTGAAAAGATGCATGCCTATATATGGAATTTTGGAAGACAGCAAAAATACCTCGGTTGAACAAATAGCTGTAACTAGTTTTTAATTTGTGCTGATGTTGTGAGCAATGTCTTTCTTGCAGAATGAGCTGTTATACGCTGAAGTTGAGTACATGCAGAAAAGGGTTAGTAAAATTCAGCATTCCTCTACTGGCAGCAGTACGTACTTTCCCGTTAGATCCAAATTACATGTACATGTGGCGTTCATGTTGTTTTCAGGAGATGGATCTACAGAGCTCCAACATGTACTTGAGGAGCAAGGTAAATGCAGTAGTATTACACTAGTACTAACCTGTTCATCAGAGCACACAAGTTCTAAGGTCCTGATCATTCTATCCGACAAATCACTGAAGCTTAAGCGATTTCTGCCGCATGCTGCAGGTCGCTGAGAATAATGAAAGGGGACAGCCGCCAATGAACATGATGGGAGCACCATCAACAAGCGAATATGATCACATGGCCCCCTACGACTCGAGAAATTTTCTTCAAGTGAACATGCTGCAGCAGCCTCAGCATTACTCCCATCAGCTTCAACCAACAACCCTTCAACTCGGGTATATATACACACACATCAGCTCTCTCCCTTTTATTTTGCACGTAGTAGCGTTACGTACTGCATATCTATACCATACATGTAGAACATGCTTAATCATACTATACAGTTGGATATTATAGAAGAGTGATTAATAAACCTTGACCCTATATATCGTATATGCATGTGTTGCTGAACTAACGAGCCACACCAATAACGCTAATTCAGTCTTCCTGTCCATACCCCTTTTGTCCGAACATAGCTGCAGCAAAAGCCCTTCATCAATTAACCTTGTCTGAACGCTGTACGCGTAAAGTAAATAAATGCACACCCAGCATGTGTAATTACACGTCTTCTAGCATAATTGTATTAGCAACAGAATATCATCAAAGTTTTACCACATCCGCCACATATTTTGATGTGTGTATATGCATGTATGTTACTTAATTAATTCAGTGATTGAAATACATCGTGTTGTGTTGCAGATGAAGAAAATTACCCCAAAGACAGCAGTGTCAATGCACGCCCGCAGCTATTATCATGCATGTGACCAATCAAGATCAGAACGTGTCTGGAACTAATAATCGTAACTAGCAAAGTGTGTTGATAAATTGTAATTTGCATATCCGTTGGGTGAATTACTCGATCAGCATCTGCAGCATCACAGCACGTGCTGATTGATATGATCCGTCGCAAGAGACCTGCCAGAGAGCAGCATATGCGTCTGTGTACGTGTTAATTAATCGAACTGTTGTGTATCTATAGAACCTTCATCAGTACGCGGCGCGTACTTACTGCAGTACAATTTGTATGTGTTGTATGATAATATTATAAAAAACTGTATCCAGTAAATGTGCTTCTTTTAATTCACTGTTAATCTCATGCGTACATAGAGTGTTGTTACTTAGTTTTTCTATGTGTTTGTGTTTCACAGATATAATGATCATCACAAATTTAATTTCTCTAAGTGAGAAAGAAAAAGGCTGCATGTCAGAGCAGTACAAAGCCACCTGCTAACAAAACGAAGAAAGAATTCAAGCAAAGGCCAGTTTCCATCCGAAATATTTTCATCCATCACATCAAAGTAGAATCTTTGATGCATGAAGTATTAAATGGAAACGAAAAAGGTGAAAAGTTATATGGATAGACTGTAAATCGCGAGACGAATCTAATGAGTCTACTTAATTCATGATTTGCAACAGTAGTGCTACAGTAATCATCCGCTAATTATGGGTTAATTACCCTCTAATTACCATCGTTAGATTCGTCTCGAGATTTCCAACCTATCCATATAACTTTCTACCTTTTTCGTCTACATTTACTACTTCTAAATTGATAAAATCAAAACCTAAATTTTTTCACGAAAGGTTTTCACCAACTAAACACGGGCAAAGAACTACACCACAGTCTGCAGGCAACCGAACAGGGACGGGTTACAGAGCACACAATTTCCATGGGCAGGTAGTCCATGACTTTTGTAAATGGTCTAGAGGGTCCAGCATTTGCGTTCGGGAAGAAAATGCATCGTTGGTTGCAGGAATTTAATAACCTTACTACTATGTGCTACTCCCTCCGTTCCAAAATAGATGTCATTCTCGCTTCTCGAGAAGTCAACATTTTCAAAATACCGGCAATTATATATTAAAATATATAAATATTTATGCTAAGTAATTAGTATCATTGGAAAGATCTTTAAGTCTAGTTTTTTAACAAATTTATTTGGAGATGAAAATGTTGCACGTTTTTTCTACAAATCTAATCAAAGTTGAGAAAGTTTGACCGGCACGCATTCCATAACGTCATCTATTTTGGAACGGAGGGAGTAGACGGCTGGTACAGATCACGGGCAGTGATTTCTATCGAGGATAGGTCGCAGAGAAAAAAAAAATACGCAAGCAGTAGCGCAGTGGTTGTTACCTGTCGCAACGCCCCCCCGTCGCTTCATTCGAATTCGTGTGTCCACTCCTTGCAGTTGCAGACTCGCTCGCTTTGCAATGAAGCCGCTGCGCCGGAGGTAGGCGAGGTGGCCTCGGCGGCTCGGCGTCGCCGTCGGTGGCGGCGCGGATCGGCCAAGCGTTCTGCGAGGGAGGAGGGCCGCAGATCTCGTGGGCCATCTACTACAACCGCGCACAAAGCCCATCAGCGCACACTCCTCGCTCCCGCACGGGCCGGCCCACACCAACACAAACCGCTTTCAGGCTTTTAAGCTGGCCCAAAATATTATGAACCAGGCCTACCCATTACTCTCTGTGTGCATATATTTCGAGCCCAGATTCAGTAGCGAACATGGCCTGCTCTGCTGCAACAGAATCTACCTGTCTGTTTAAGCTCCCACTCCCACCTAAAAAGGAAAAAAGAGAGAAAATAAATTGGGTGTGCACCGCGGCCACTGTGCGCACCCCGTCCCTGTGTCTCTACGACGTGGGCCTGAGTAGTCCCCAGTAGCATTTTATTTCTCTCTCGCTCAGGCCCACGTTGCAGGGACACATGAGAGAGGGTGCGCACGGTGGCCGCGGTGCGTGCGCACCCAATTTTTTTTCCGAAAAAGACACCTCCCGCTTCCTTTGGTGCAAAAGAAATCTTTCTAAATACTATTCCAAGAACTAAAACGCACATTGCTTCCTCTCTCCACAACCTTGCTTCACCATAAGTCCATGACAAGAACTAAACCGCACATTACTTGTCAGTCTTTCACCCTTCCCTGACGGAAATGTGTTACAGGCAAAAGCAACCCTCCATAAAATGGGTGCAGCAGGTTTTTACATGTCCCCATTGCTCATGTTCCCGTGTCCTTAGCATGTAGTACTACCATAGGAATCTCTTACGGCCAGCAGACGTGTACCATTTTGTTGTGCGTGTCCTGTGCATAATTACTTAATCCATTAATGTGCTTCACATACGGTAGATGCGCCTGTCTCGCACACGTACGGAGATGACGGAGATGGTGAAAATCCCGTGAACCGATTAATGGTCCACAGTATCCCGTGAACACGAATGCAATTTTTTTAAAAAAACAAAGGTAACACTAAGGTATGTAACAGATTCACAGCTCAAAACTCTATTGCCCCCAAGAACTGGCTTATTGCCTCTGCTTTAGGAATATTCAGGATCTATCAGCATTGGAATCCAACTAGGACAGTAGTTTCTGCTTCATTCATCCACCGCAAAGTCCACACGAAAAAACAGCAAAAGAAACACGAGCGATTACACTACGCAAACAAGTCTTCGTTCAACCGGACACAAATCAACGTAACCATCAAATAGAGATCAACAAAACACCCCCAACAAATACTCCACACGAGCTACTAAATTCCTTCACCGCCACGTCTTAAACACAATCACCATCTGACACCGTTCCCGTCCGTCGTCTAAGCAAGTCCAGACCCCCGGCGGCGGCGGCGGCGCCATGCATGCATGCATCCGTACGCCGTCGTCGTCGTCGCGTCCCATACTACGCCTTGTTGCCCTCGTTTGCCTTCTTGAACGCCGCGGCCTGCGCGGCGGCGGCGCCGTCGGAGCCAGGCGGCTGCTGCGGCGGCGAAGGCGTCGCGGACCTGGTCGGTGGTGTAGGGGAACCCCGACCGGGTCATGGAGTTGAGCAGCGCCGCGGCGGCCTCCCTGAGCAGCGCCCCCGCGCCGTCGGTGCGCGTGTTGGCCAGCGCGTCCTGGATGCTCATGCCGCCGCCGCCGCCGCCCAGGCTGCCGGAGCCGCCGCCGAAGAAGCTGCCCATCGACGAGCTCGTCGGGAACCGCCCGCCGCCCAGCGCCGACCAGATCTCCATCGGGTGGGACCTCCAGTAGCTGACGACATCAAGAGGTGGGTCCCGCGTGTTAGTGACTGCATGTGCATGAAATGGTGACGTGGACGTGTCAGTGGCTTACTCGCATGAGCCGGGGAGGGAGCCGAGGCTGTGGGGATCCACGGGGACGAACGGCGTCGGCGTCGAGGTCCCGACGCCACCGTGCGACGGGGAATCTCCGTACGCCGGAGTACTGGGGGATGTGCTCCCGCCGTAGGCGCCTCCGTCGTGGGACGGCGAGGGGGAGCTCCCGCCACCGTACGCGCCACCGCCGGGTGTCGACGGGGAGCCGCCGTAAGCTCCGCCGCCGGTGGAGGGCGAGGACCCGGAGCCGCCGTGGGACGGGGACCCGCCACCGTAGGCGCCGCCGCCGCCGGTGGATGGCGACGTCGGCGACGAGCCGGAGTCGCCGTGGCCCGGGGTAGGCAGACCCCCGCCGCCGTGAGAGGGAGAAGGTAGCCCGCCGCCGTGGGACGGGGAAGGCAGGTCCCCGCCGGTGGAGCCGCCGTGGGACGGCGTCGGCACGTACCCCCCGCCGCCGTGGGACGGCACGGGCGTGATGCCGCCGCCGCCGTGGGATGGCACGGGAGTGATGCCGCCGCCGTGGCCGCCGATCCCCGGGAAGCTGTGCGGGTCCACTCCCGGCACGCAGTCCGGCTTCTTCACGTCATCTGCACGTACGCAAACAAAAATGCCCATGCATCAAAGCTCAGCGTTCGCTCGTCACATCCTTACCACTACTGCATGCATCAGAGGAACTCATCAACTCAGGTCAAGAAGATTAGAAGACGCGTACCTTGGCTGCTGGTGACCTTGTCCATGGGGCTGGTCCGGGAGGGCTCGACAACGCCGACGAAGGCCTGGGCGGCCAGCGCGGCGAGCACGAAGCTCGCAAGGAGAGCCCTCGCCATGGCAGCTACCTGCTGCTGCTCAGCTCCTCCTCTGCAGCTGTGGACTGTGGAGTGAAGTGGAGTGTGGAGTGAAGAGTGGTGGGTGCTCTGGTGGAGATGAGGTGAGCGGAGAAGCGCGTCGTGGTGGTATAAATAGCGGGAGCAGAAGATACCAGACTGGCTGGGGAGAGTTGAAGGCGAGCGCCGTGAATTGGAATTGATGAGGTCGCAGGTGACGCAGTGGGTGGTTGGCGAGGGGATTCAATGCGGGCATCAACGTACCGGCCAATCCATCGAGATCGTCCGAGAGTAGGCGAGGCGTGCGCCTGCCTCCTCCACAGCCGGAGTAGAGTAGCAAGACTGCTGCGCTGTTCAAGTTGAAGCCCATAAAACGTTCCGTCTTGCCTCTCTTCTCTTCACCTTCTTCTTCCCCAGCTTGAAGTCATGTTGCCAATTGCCAGCCACATAAAAAAAAATGAGGTACTTGCATGGGTGATCTGTCTAGTTCCCAGCTGGCGATCGATCATGGCACTGTTCCAAAGTTGTGTTTTCAACTCCCAAGAGCCAGCTTGTGTGAAGTTCTTCTAAACGAATGGAGATCATCAAGCACTTTTATGTCCACTTCTTACCCATGCTTACTTGCTGGCCAGAGTTTATGCAGTTTTGAATTTTGAATTGCTATTGCTTTCCTAACCGTGGCCTGTCTGAAACGGAGGTTTTTGAAGCAATTTGAAAGGAATTATACTAGTACTTCCAGTGAAATTTCATAAGAATTTCTTGGTCTTCCAAACTAGAACTGCAAATTAGGTGAAGTAGAGATTCCATGCGTGATCTTCTAAAGGAATAACTAAATGGCGGTCATGAAACGGTCATATCACTCAGTGCTTACTTGCTTCCTGAAGCTTTATATATGCAGACTGAACTTTGACTTGTATTCATCTGAAAGTTTTACGTTCCATACTTGCTTAAGGCCGGTACTAATAGCAATATTCAGGTACTGTGACAGTGAGGCTGCAATCAGCAATAAGCTGGAACTTGCTGTGAGGCGGTGTGCCTAGCTTATCCCACCAAGGCATCCCTTCAAAAGGAGAAGGAAAAAAAAACCCTCCGATGATCCTGAGCAAATTTGTTGAAGCCTTTAAGCTGTTGATGGTTCATGATCTGCTCTTGCTTGACTTGGCCCTTGGGTCGCTTCGCCACGAATCTATCTGTGCCCCACGACGAGCTATAGATGCCGCAATGAATAAAAAGGCTGTTGAGTTCTTGCCCTCTGTAACAGTCCGGCTGAAGGGGTCCAGGCTAGTGTTTGTCTCGGGGCATTTGTTCTTGCTCGAGGGCTGGTCGGCCCAGCTGTGTTCGAACAGTTATCATTGGTGCTGCCAGTACCATGTAGCCATGGAGGGATCTGCTACATACTATAAGCTGCTTCTTTGGACTTGTTGGTTTCGGTCTAGCTGATCGTCGCAGCGTGGATCCAACAGGAAACGCGTCCATTTTCAGTGAAAAAGATTTAACCTGTTACATGCATGTGCAGTTTTACTGAAGAAACAACTACTGCAGCTCACACTGATTAGGACTGCTTGATGAAGTGTCATGAACACTGCTATCAGAAACCACTAACCTAAAATGAGGTTTATTACAGATACTAGGCACTAGTAGTACGTATTTGGTAAATTAAAGCCGTTGTCTTCAGTAACGTGACTTTAAGTAGGGCGTACTGCAACTGGCTGTTACCATTACCATACTGCAGTGTGATGATCATCACCTGCCTCGTCGTAGACAGAGATAGAGCACATGACGGGAGACTTTGCAAAGCGACGTTAAAGCGGTGCGTCTCCCAGGATTGGTGAGGCAAATGAGCCTCTTGGTACTGCATGGCTGCCGATAAAATCCGGCTAAAATCTTTTTTGGTGACTGTATTGCACGGTTTTCACCTAACTGAAAGGCTGATCGTGTCCCGGCGATCTGGAGTACAAGTGACCACCCCACCCTCCTTCATCCTGAAAGGCCTTGCGGTTGAGAATTGAATTGGGCGCGTGGGGGCATATTTACAGTGGCACGCGGTATCCCGCGACCACGAGCCTGTTTCCTGTCCATGTGACCTTCACATGCATGCTTCAGCGCCACTGCACAGAGGCACAGTCCTTGCTCTCCGCAATTACCTCACCCCACCCCTGGCCTATGGGCTATGGCCATGCATGCACACAAATATAAATCCACCGATCAGTCGTCTCACAATCTCTGTGGGTCGGCCAATTTGAAGAGAGAAAATGGACGAAAATATGGCAGGGACGAAGGGAATTCTTTCAGAGTTTCAGACAGGAGGTTAGCTGGCAAAGGAGGTGCTGTCCCCATTGCGACCCGAAGAATGGAGATCGCAGGCACAAGTGGCTCAGCAAGACTATTCCGCTGTCCGGCTAAAGAATCCACACGCCGCGTCCGTGCACAGATCGTCGTTCATCTCGTTGCATACGGCACGCTGGGTTGACCGACCTTTTCGTGCACCTCCAGCAGCAAAAGCCATGCATTGCATGCATTGGTCCAGCTCCTCCGTCGTCCCATGGATGATCATGATCTATGCATCCAACACTTGCGCGTCGCGTGCACTGTGCACATGATGCGCCCGGGAGGACACGGAGCCTCGGACACGGCAGCTCAGAGAGTCAATGCGCGTCGCAGGAGCAGCAGCAGCAGCAAGAGCTCGGTGCTCCCAGCTGCTGGGCCGGCGGCGTCAGGAGTCAGGACAACCACCCCCACCGTCCACCGGCACAAGTCACACCGTGGAGTAACTACTGCAAGGTTAGCTCCTCCATTTACCACCCCCACCACCCATCCGTCCATCCCCATTGCTGATGATCTTGCGTGCTCCTGTGCAAGCTGCATCTATTGCTGCTCCTGCATGGCTGCTTCCTTGCCTCTTCTAGTCTTCTGCACAGCGCACAGATAGCTGCAAGCCTGCAAGTGCAATGGTAGATTGGTAGCTGAACATTTTCTTTAACAAAAATCTTTGCCCTCGCTGCAAGGATTGCAGGTTGCTATCTTGGTGTTTACAATTACTACAATGCTTGATCACCACACCACCAAGGTGTAGGAGTAGAAATTAGTGCGGCAGTACGTCGCAGATCCACTCCACGGGCAGGGCCTTGAATGCGCATTGAGCTGGCCTGGCCTTCTGATGAGCGCCAACAGTTGAAAGTCTTGATGAGCGGGGGACTGTCCGGGCGTCGCGGCAACAGTGTTAATGGCGCCCCGCAGGGAGAAACACCAGGGAATTTGCTCTGCTGCCCAGCTGTACTGCTACTGAATGGCTTCTCCCCTTTTCCATTTCTTTTTTTTTTTCTTTCAGATTAAGAGGTGAACACATCAGAATCAGTTGATGCTGGGAACGAGCAAGGGATTTTGATGAACATGGGGATGGAGAGAATGGCGCTCCATGCCTCTGTAGTCTGTACAGTCTACATTCCAACACGCCGTCCGTCAGATAACCGTCGGTCTGCCGCGACGAATGCAGGGGACACTTTGTGATTGCTTCTGTACGTTGCGGTACTTGCTACTCGCTTACACTGTTCATGCGGCAGAACAGTGCAACCAGAAGAAAAACGAAAAAGAAAACACTGAATAAGAAAAGATGAGGCCGCTGTGAAAATTGGAAGAGGTTTGTGCGCCGGCAAGCCCATTATTGGGTGGGTTTGTTGATGTTGGCCTCGCTAGCTTGAATCGGCCCACATAGAAAAACGGCGGCCCTTTTATCTAACTGGGTTTGGAAGGCCATTACACCAGCCCACAAGAAATCTCGGCCCAAAGAGGCCTAAACTGATGACCGTTGTGGGTGGTTTCCTGTGTGCTGTGGCCTGTGTGCATACAGACACACAAGGCAGTAATACACTGCGGCGTTACAACATGCCAAATGCCAGCCGGTTGCTTCGTCAAAGAGGTGAAGGAATGGCGTAACTCCTTTGGCGCTGGGCAAAGCTCAGCATCAGTAACCCCCGGCCGGTCACACAGCTAATTGCTGCCTCACTAATGCAATGCAACCCAACGGTAACATCACACTAACCTCGTGTATGTATAAATACAGGCTGAATCCACGGACACCATCCAAGACCACCACAGAGTCACACCTAGACCAGACCAAGGCCGAGACGTACTCACTGGTTCAGACGCTAGGCGATAGATCCATACAGTTGGTAGGGGTCAGCAGTGGTACGGTAGAGGAATCGGAGTTTGATTTTGGTAGCCATCTAGGAACTTGTAGGCCGCAGGCGAGGCGATGGCACGGACGGTGGTCGTCGTAGTGGCCATGCTCGCCGTGCTCCTGGCGGCGAGCTCCTCTTCCGCCGATGCGCGCGACTTCCACGTCGGCGGGTGGGCGCCGAACCCCGCCGAGCCCTTCAACACCTGGGCCGAGCGCAACCGCTTCCAAGTCAACGACACCCTCGGTGAGTACATCGACGCTGTGGCATCTTCCTAACTCTTGCCACTTTGCGTGAGTGATGACGACGACGACCTTGCTGTGTCGTCTCGTGTCTCGTGCAGTGTTCAGGTACAACAAGGACGCGGACGCCGTGCTGGTGGTGACCCAGAGCCACTACGACGCCTGCAACACCACGGAGCCCATGCTCCGGCTCGCCGGCGGCGAGTCCCGCTTCGTGTTCAACGCCTCCGGGCCATACTTCTTCATCAGCGCCGACGCGGCGCGGTGCAAGGCCGGCGAGCGCCTCATCGTCGTCGTCCTCGCCGTCCGCAACAACAACAACACGCCATCACCGCCTACGCTCTCGCCGCCCAAGTCGTCGCCGCCGACATCGCCGCCTCCAGCTGCAACACCCGCTCCGCGCGCCGTGCCCACGCCGCCCGAAGTCGCCATCGTCACCGGCGTCGCCGCCTCCCGTTGCCACACCTGCTCCGAACGCTTCGTCGCCGTCGACGGCGCCGGTGCTCGCGCCGGCGCCCGCGCCTGCTGACACGATCGCAAACGGGACGTCGTCGCCGCCGTCGCCGTCGTCCGCGGCGGCAGCCTTGAGGGGTGGCGTCGTCCTTGCGTGCCTTGTGATCGTTGGAACAGCGATTCTAGTCTAGTACGCTGGACGGGGCTCGTGTCATCAGGACTTTGGAATCGATCGATGTCGTTGGTGGTGGCTAAATCCTCTGATTATGTTTCGTTTAGTTGGTGATTAGATTTGCTTCTGAGTTTTAGCGTTGTTCGCGTCATAATAACTTATTTTCTTCTTTTTGTTCTCGTTTGGGTCGATTGTCTGAGATTTCTCAGTCCTTGAAAGTGAGATATGTACATCTTTAGAACAAATGAAACACATTTAAGATATATGTACGTCACTGCTTGTCTTACTTTTGTTTTTTTATGCAATGCATCATGATTCGCGCAAAAGATCCTAACCTTCTGCAGATATTTGTAAAGATAGCTAAAAGTTTTGATAACAAATCAAGTGATACTTTCTCACTTATTACAATTTGATGTAAAAGTCAAATTTATAAATTATTCTCTCAAATGGGAGGTTGACACAAGGGAAAAGCAAAAGAAAAGAAAAGAGCTATACCTCATATGAGGGGTTTAGTTGGTGATTAGTTCATTTACTTGGCCATTTAGACCCACTTCTTGGTTTTAGTTTAGTTTTTTTATATTCTGTTTCAGTTTGTAATATTTCTTAATTCTTCAAAGATATTAAATATTTATATATGTAAATATCTTAGAATCAAGAATTCATTAAGATATGGCTGACCGGCCGGGAGAGATATATATTAATTAATTTGCCTTTTGCCACTACGAAAATGAACACACGATTTAACGAAATGGGAATTACTTGACGACTCTTTAAGGCAAAGAAAAAAAGAAATAATAATTTTTTTGTTATATACAGTATTGCTCATAGTTGGAACAGTACATCGAATGCATGATTAATTTGATTGGTTAATTGGAGAATGAAATACATATTTTTAAAATAATAGAAACCGATTTGTTTGCTTGAATGGAAAATTAAACGCAACCTGTCATTCAAGAACGGATGCAACTCGCGGGCACACCTTCACCTAGTAATACATAAACACACGAGGTGACGCCACATCTAATCGCCGAAGTGCCGCTAGGCCTGCTCATCATGCTCTTGCAATGGACACGATTTCCACCAAATCAATGACACTTTCACCAGGTCATCGGCGGTGGCAGGAATCAAAGCCAAACCCTTGAACCTCTAGGCTGAGAGCAACTACCTCTGTGACTCGGTGAGTAGTACTACACACTTAGCATGGATATATTTGGTAAATTGCATGTGCGGTCATTTCTGCATGTTGTGTTTGCTCGTTCGTGCATCCATTCAATTAGACCTGCCCATGTAGTGTTCATGTAAAAATGGGCGCGGATGCGTGGTGATTAAGGTGAGCTAGAGCTACGCAGGCTGCAGCGTCTTCATCAAAAGTCATCAATGCATGCAATTGCCTCTGTCGGACATAGCTTCTGACCATCGCCACGGCCGCACAGGGAATGGACGTGCATGGCGTGGCCATCGCGATCCACCCTGTAGCCTTAAGTTTAAGAGGTGCATTTCTAACGTGCCTTGGATCTTGGTGCGTGTTAATCAGTGGAGCAACGCTAGACTCGGGCCTAGTGGGTGTGCAGACTATCCAAGGGAACGGGGCCCTCTAATTTCAAGGGTCTTTACTTTAGAACTTTAGGCCAATAAACATATCTATTTTCTATTAATACTACTCAAGTAAAACTTAGACCATAAAAAATTGAATAGACACGACTCTTAATATATCATATTGCCATATTATTGTAGACTATATTAGTATAGTTATATTTTATAGATTGATAGACCTCATTCCATAATTTTGTATAAGGCCCTAAATTTTGATGGCCCGACCCTGAGCAGTGCCATTCTAGTTTTACATGATCCTTCACTCACCAGCCCTAATTGTACTTTGATTGTGTCAAGTTATTACTACGTCAAATCGATCTCCATCATTAGACTTGATTGTGTCTCATTTTCGTTAAGGTTGGTGATTCAAATTTGCTTCTAAGTTGTAGTAGGGCTGACAGAATAACATGTGTTTTTTTTGTTTTTCAGTTAATCATTAAGACTTCGCAATGCATCAAGGTGAGGATTATATGCAAGTTGACTCCTCTAGAAAACTCTTTATAATTAAAAATGCATTTTCCTTAAAAATATCATTTAATCCAAATACAATGAAGAGATATTTTTTTTGCTTGCACCAATTTTTCAATAAAGTGGAAAATCACAAATTAATTTTTAAATTTGTCTCTTATAAAAATTATACCCTAACACTAGAAATGGCAAATATGGAATGAGGCAAAAACATTTTTTTAAAAAAGATCTAGATCTTGGAGGATTTTAGATGTTATTTACAATTGATTGTATTTTATATTCCCTTCTAAGCTTTAGCATTGTTTTTCAAATGATTCGTTATTTTGTGTATTGTTGTTGTGAAATATGTTTGAAGATCTTTAAAATGAAAATTTCATTGAAAGATGGCTGAACGAATAGATGTATCAATATGTTTTCTCATGAATCTTAAAAGTTGTTATCAAAATTCAAGTTTAGTTATGTTTCTCTTTCATTTTGCCACAATCAAATGAATCCATGACACTAGCTAATGGCACAAATGGAACTGACTTGCACGACTCCTTAAGGCAATGCAAAAGGGCAAATTATCTTTTTTTTGCTAAAATAAATTTCTATGATAACTAACATGACTTCCTTAATTGGTGCACTAAGTAGTCAACGTGGGTGGAAAATAAATTGGATATACTAAACTACACTAATTAATAATATATTTTCTCCGTATGTACTACCTCTGTCCCAGAAAGAATACATGTCTGGGATGCTTGTCAGTTAAAGTGGTTCATGTTTGACCAAATTTCTAGTGAATTGTATTCATATTTATGGCTCTAAATAAATTTGTTAAAAAACTACATTTAGAAACAAATCTAATTATATATATTTCATATTATAAACATTTATATTTTTTATTTATAATTGGTTAAACTTAAGATTTTGGAATTTCTTGGGAAACGAGAAGTGTATTCTTTCTAGTACGGAGGGTGTAGTAGCTACCTACAGTCATATTTGTAACTAAGCACTTCAAATTTAACTTAACAACTATGTTTTTCCAATTGCATTGATTTTCAATATTGTGCTGAAGTTTCCAGGCCCCAAACCCTTGGTATTATAGTAGGCAAGGTTGAAAAAAAAGATGTACCATAGTGAAAATGAAAAATTATGGATACTATTATAGCAAGATCAACAAAAACATGAAGATTACAAACTTGGATAAATATAAAATTTAAATCAATATTGAAGGTCAAAGACAAACTTGTGACTACGGATAGGTAAATAGTACCAACTACATTTCTAGAATGCATAGATCAGACTCATATTATATTATCATTTCACAAAACATAAAATAAAATTTTTAATTATAAAATTTTCAATTGAACACACGTTTCATAGCTCTATTGGCCTTACTCATTTTTTTTGTTGGTTAATATGAAGAGCTGATCCATATACAAAAGAAAAATAGATTCTATGTTCGAAAAGACTTATTTACGTCTTACTATATTAGCCATACTCAGTGTTAGGATAAATTGGCTGATGGTCCACTATCTAAGGCCAGTCTCAGTGGGGGTTTCATGAGCATTAAATAGGCTGTCATGTCAGCACTTTTGATGACGTGGCAGTGTATTAACGAAGAGAGAGAGGCGAAATGAGTTTCATGGTGATGAAACTCTCTCTACACAGTTACCTAGACATGTTGTGTCTTGCATGTAGCCTAGGGAATAACAACAGATGAAACTTTGCATTGAGAGAGGGTGTTTCATCATAGTTTCAAACATCTTTTAGATGATGTGTCATTCTAGCTAATTGTGTCCATGAAACTCCCAGTGATATATCTCAAGACCCATTAGTGGTGGTGGTTACAAATGGGATAGAACCAACATGGAAATCGAGAGGGTCTCTACTCTCTAACCAACTGAGAAAGACATAAGGGGTTGTCACACGTACGTGCACGCACGCTTGCCGAGCCAAGCTACGACGTGTTGCTAGCTGTTCCCCAACATGACATGTTGAAACCAAGATTATTAGGATGATGAGAGAAGTAGCCGTCGGTACCACCCAAATGGCCAAATTAGGCTACCTTGGGCACCAAACAGCCAGCGCATGCAATGCAATAGAGAGGAGGAGGCGGGGCGAGGCCGCGACGCGCGGGCGCACCGTCCATGGCAGCGTGCGGCGGCCCTGGTTTGTCTCCCGTCCAGCGGCTTCCCCTCCAAATGGCCTCCTCCGCCGTCCTCTTCATCTCCCCCTCCTCCTCCTCCCCCCTTCACAAAGAGAGACAAGAAGAAGGCAGGGACGAGGGCCACATCCTCCGATCCTCACCCAGCACAACCCAAAAAAGCCAATCCGTACATCCGCGGCCGGCCGGGTCGATCAATGGCGGCGGCGGCGTCTCGCCTCGTGCTGGTGGCGCTCCTGGTTGCGGCGGTAGCAGCTGCGTCGGCGCTCCTCCTCGCCGTCCCCGCCTCGGCGGGCGCGCCTCCCGACATGGGCGGCCTCGAGTACTCGTTCGCGGCGGGGACGAAGCACTGCACGGGGCCCGTGGGGCAGTGCGACGTGGACATGGCCGAGGAGCTGGGGCTCTCCGGCGGCGGCCTCCCCAGCGGCAGCGACGCGCTCCGCCGCACGCTGGCGCAGCGGCAGCCGCGGAACAGGTACATCAGCTACGCGGCGCTGCGCGCGGACCAGGTGCCCTGCAACCAGCGCGGGAGGTCCTACTACAGCAACTGCGGCGCGCAGAAGGCGGCCAACCCTTACCGCCGTGGATGCTCCGTCATCACGCGCTGCGCGCGCAACACCAACTGATCCGTGATCCTGCCCGTTCATCCGTCCATTCCTGATTGACGAGGAGGAGGGGGCGCTACGACGATACGTACAAATTACAGCACCCAACAATGCGACTATTATTCTTGTGTTCTTGATTGTTTGTATTGCCATGCTTCTGTGTTCGTTTATATATAATTTGATGCACAAGAAAGAGACTGTTTATTACTGAAAAAAAATTGTAATTTCTAGAAGCTGAGGGGCGTTTTGTTTTGAGGAATTTTCGTGTTCCGATTGTGATCCCGCTTCTTCACAGCCTGCATATATGCGACTATTATTATTTGTCTGAAACGGCGAAACCTGCCAGCATCAAGAAAGATGAAATGAACACGGAGAAGAAGCCGGGCCTAAATTAACACATGAAGCAATGCAACCGGCCGTCTCCACGGCCCAACGCTTGTAACATGTTTTTCCAGGCCCAGGTCCCATTGCTGTTCCTAAAAAAATGATGCCTTGCTTTTCCTACTCGATCACATTCAGCCAATCTAATCTGCGTACAATCATCTTACGATGACAGTTTGCCTTATCTCACACCTGTTAATGGAGTAACATCGAATCGACCGTCGTCCTTTATCACGAAACACGCCTTCATCGTCGTCACTCGTTCCTGAATGTACTGTAAACGCCAAGATCGCTTTACGCAAAAGCCGCGACGCCAACTTCGTCGCAGGTCACGCAAGCAGAAGCCAGGCGTTGTCCACGTCCACAGTCCACTCCTGACTCCTGAACATAAGTACTCGATCCTACGTCGCATGCGATTTTTTTCTGATCTGAATTCGCGTGCACCTGCATGCAGCTCACCTCGGCGCACCCGCTGCGTGCGCGATCGTATCCTATGCTTGTCCCTGAAATCATTCTTGCTACAAAAACTTGAGAGGAAGAAGAGGGATGGGCTCCCAAAGTCAAATCGCACACTGGCGCACGTTGAAAAGTGATTATCCTCCGGCACGGCGGCACGCTCCTCTCCTCTGTCCTCTCTCTCCCGCGCCCTCCTCTTCCGCTACGGCTACCGTCTTGGCGTACCACGGATGCCCAAGCTGAACCATGGCTGATGATGATCGATGCGGCAAAAGGACAGGATAACGGCTCCTGTAGTACGTACTCTTTTTTTTTTTGTGAATCTGTAGTACGTGCTCCTAACACACCCGTGGAACTAATATATCGAGTGTGGTAACACCCACAACATAAAAGCTAAAAATACGAAAATGAGCATTTTACAATTAGCACTTGTTGTGTTCCGGTAGGCCTGGCCATACCATACCCAAGCTAGCCCATGACAAAAGTCGCAGAGATGATGGGATGCTTCTCTATTGGGTTAATTTCGTGTGTACTCGCTGCAATACCACGCGTGAGGGAGCATCTCCCCGCTCCCCATACCATTATGCTTCCTTGGGATCTGGTTGCGGTACACGCCGGTAGAGACAGACACGGAGACACCACCTGGCACAAGCAAGCGACTCGAGGTCTTCTCCAAGTCAACTCCAAGTCCTGCCCTGCATGCACTGCTAGATCGATCAGCCCATGCATGTCGCGCATGGCAGATATGGCATGCGTGCCCACTTCCGGCTCCCTGCGCATCAGGCCATCACTACTGCCGTCGTCTTGCTAGCTCCAGGCCATGCAACGAGAAGCCGCGCCATTAAACCAAGCAGAGGTCGGAGGCCGTGATCAGATCAGCTAGCCCATTCCGGGAGAGTAGTCGTACGTCCAGCCAGCGAACCATTGGTCAGGTCCGGAAACGGGGGAGCACGGGGAATGGGCACTGAATGTGTGACAACGACACGGCCGTGTCGATCGACAAAAATGTAGTAGCAGCCTAGCAGAGGCAGCGCCGGCCGGTCCGGCTAACAATCTTCCAGATTTATTCAACAGCGACTGGATCGGATAGATCTTGCTTGCTGCTTAACGGTCTCATTTGTACATTCGGTAGTACATTATTGCACTTGCCTTGCTGGCGACGATCTTCTGCCAAGAAAAACATTGTAGTACCATGTACCGTGATGCAACATTATGTCTTCTTGTTTTTTTTTTATGTGTGCCACTGTGCGCGCGTAACGCCGTTTTGCTTACTCATCTCGAGTAACATTTGTACGGTAAACTCAGTCTCTAAAAGATACCAAATTGGGCATGAAATTGATTAATTAATTACTCCTATATATCTCTCGGGACATGGAAGAAGCCATGTCGCGACATTGCTATTCACATAAAAAAAATCTATAGAACATAAGCTGATCGAACTATATATAATATATATGCTGAGCTCCTTATCTAAATAATATAATATATGAGCTTCATTTTTCTTGGCCACTTTATTGGCAAGTTGCTTAAATCCGTCGAGTATATTCTTTTAGAGGAGTTGTGACATATCAACCTGTCGAAAAGATGGTCGTGTCAGATCGAGTAGCATGCTCATGAAGCTATAGATTATTGTATATCAATTACATTATTGATAGGGCTTCCCATTGTTGAGGTTGTCATTATAATTAGTAGGAGAGATGGTGCAATCAGCGTCCTTTATGCAGCAAACTGGTCAAGTCCAACCTTTGAAACTAAGAGACAAGCATGGTGGAACCATGATGGATCGGGGCTGTGTGCCGATTTAGCAACCTTTCCAGTCAATGCGCCCGATTGCTCCAGCTTTGCTAAATCTACTTTGGCATGGTCCTCATAAATTTGTGGTCGACTTGTTGGGCTGGTCTGACAACGACACTTGTGTTGTCTGGAACTATGCAAATATATACACATACATTGAGGGTAAAATAGGAAAACAACAATTAATTATGAGTTTATTATTATTTACGACATTATTCTGTCCCCACAAGGAAAAAATCGAATTTACAAATTTTAACAAGAAATGGAATCTAGCATCTTTTCGAATACAGACCACAACTTGCCGTGCTGCAACTCGGAGACGCCCCTACGAAATAAACGTGTTTCAGATAAAGCTAAATGGATCTGACGACGTAAAGCATAAAGGGACAGGTTTGGACAAATTGATGGATGCCCTGGACAAAATGGTGCATGATTTGCACTCTTGGAAGGATATACTTAGTGAAAAAAAAGGTGACGACACGCATGCACCCAACAAATAAATAGCGTGCGATGCGGCCCCCACATCACTCCCTTCCACCAACATCTCACGTCTCAACGAGTTTGAATGGCATAGCTTGGCTTTCACCATGTGTATGCTCCATTTGAGTTTGCAAACAGCTCATACATAAATGACTTTTTCCTTTGGCTTCAAACAAAGAAAGATATAGGAACACATAAAAATGGATACACATGTGAACTTTGTAAAATTACTAACGAAGTTGATGCAGACATGTTTGAAAATGTACTAAATTAAACAATAATAATGCACTTTATATGGAAATCTTCTAGGCTGAGCTAGTGTGTTCCTCTAGAGTTTGCAATGGCTTTAAAAAATATGTTCTGTGTAGGAGTCCGTCGTGTCTGTTGCCGAGAATTTTGATGGTGTGCTAAAACGTCGATGTACCTCCCCAAACATCTTCTAAACCATGCTACAACTCTTCTCTAGAATTTTAGTAAGGCTCATACAAAAGCATCAACACAGACTTTTTGGAAATCTTCTATTCAAGACAAGCATATGAATCCGTAGAGTTTGTGGATGTCCCAAACAAAATAGTAAGCAACTGCATGTTTTGGGTAAAAACATATATAGAAAGATATAGAAATACAAAAAAATGGATATGCATGTGAACTTAGTACAAAATAACTAATTTGATGCAAACTATGTCTCTAGTAGAGAAGTTTGAAAATATACTAAATTAAACTATATGTACTTTTTATGATCTTCTACGCCGAATTGAGCTAGTACATTCCTCTAGAGTTTGCAATGTCTTTTAAAAATATGTGCCATGTAGGAGGTCATCTTTTACCGAGAAAATTGATGGTGTGTAAAACTGCCAATGTAATTCCCCCAGATCTTCTAAACCAGGCTACTACCCTTCTCTAGAATTTTAATAAGGCTCATGTGAAAGTAATATGTGCCATGTAAAATTATATCTCATGTAGAGAAGTTTTAAAGTAAGCATAAACACCAACATATTTCTTTTTGGGAAAATGTTCTATCCGATCCGAGATAATGCAAGTATATGAACCTCTAGAGTTTCCGGGTGTCCCACACAAAACTGTAAGCAGCTAGGACAATATCTCTTCGTCTCTTGTAGAAAACTTTGAAAGTAGTATGATTAAATACCAACAGACCTTTTTTTGGAAAAAATTTCTAGACAAGCAATCGAGCATACTCTCCTCTAGAGTTTGCAAACGGCTCATGCAAAACACTAGGCGTCATTTTGGCTTAACGAACAACAATTGTACTATACTCTTTTGCTAGTGTCTCTCTTCTTGAATAGGTTAAAATCCGTTCATACGTTATGTTTCTTCTACTAAGAAAATGCCGTCTTTTGAGGAAATCTTCCAAGCCAAGCCAAATGCCCAATGTATGCTTTGTTGGAGTGTACATACGGCTCACATGCAAATGCCTTTTTTTTCTTCCCACTGAAAACACACACTACATGTTACCAAATACTCCACATTCAAATTAGAGTATAGTAGAATTCAAAAACAAATTGATCTGAGAAAAATACATCTCTAGAGATGTAACTCAGTGAATTGTAGCCTAGATAGGTACACCCATTCAAAAAATCTGTACTGGTTCTCTCCCAACACGTACCAAGTGGAGTACCCACATTCCCAATACAGTCTTCCTCAGTCCTCACTTTACAAGTACCAGTATATCACATTCAGCCCAACAGTGGTGTCGTCCATCTTCCTATTCAAAAGGAGGACGGAATCTACATCAAATAATTGATAGAGAAGAAGGACAGAATCTACATGAAATTCAAAAACACATCCATCCAGCTCACCTGCAGAGCCAACCATTCTGACGAAATTGACCTACTGGTACAAGTCTCGAGTGCTGGGCTGCTGGCTGGTGTTTGCATCCTCCCAAAAGTCAGATCTGAGCCAGTAGCCACACCACACCACACTCCACACACGCATCACGCAATATTATTCATATTCCAGGCTAAAACAAAGCAAGGCACTCAACACTCATCTCAATTCTCATCTCCCCAGCAGTTGAAATTCCAGATCCCAAAGCTCCAAAATTCCACTCCCCGAAAAGCCCATAAAACCCGCCTGTTTCTCTCTCTACTACCTCCCCCTGTCTTTCTCACTCCCAAGCGAAGCCAGCCAAAGCCTGCTGCCAAAGGCGACATTTTTCTCATGGACGCCGGCGCTGCAGCCACCACCGCCCGGGAGCGCCCGGCGCCGCCGCCCTCGCCGGCGGCCGCCGCGCTGCCGATGCCGCTGCCGCAGGCGTCGGCCGACCCGTCCAACCCGTTCCCCACCACCTTCGTCCAGGCGGACACCACCTCCTTCAAGCAGGTGGTCCAGATCCTCACCGGCACGCCGGAGACCGCGGCGGCGGCGGCGGCGGGAGGGGCGCAGGCGTCGCCGCCGGCCCCGCAGAAGCCAGCGCCCACGCCTACGGGGCCCAAGAAGCCGGCTTTCAAGCTCTACGAGCGGCGAAGCAGCATGAAGAGCCTCAAGATGCTTTGCCCGCTGCTCCCGGCCGCCGCCGCCTTCGCCGCCAGCGGCTCCGCCGGCAACGGGTTCTCCCCGCGGGGGTTCTCGCCGCGCGGGCTGGAGGTACTGTCGCCGAGCATGCTGGACTTCCCGTCGCTAGCGCTGGGGAGCCCCGTCACGCCGCTGCCGCCGCTGCCGGGGTCCGAGGAGGCCAAGGCCGCCGAGGACCGCGCCATCGCCGAGAAGGGGTTCTACCTCCACCCGTCGCCGCGCGGCAATGCCGGCGCCGGCGGCGACCTGCAGGCGCCGCCCAGGCTGCTCCCGCTCTTCCCCCTGCAGTCGCCGACCAGCCGGCCGTGAGAGCTTCTTGGATTCCCCTCCCTACTTCCTCTAGGCTGGCAGCTGGCTCGCTCCTGCTCGGTATGCTGCTCTGCTCGCTGCTAATCGCCGTGCTCCTGAAGCGGGAGGCCGACCTGATCTGTGGATGATTTGCTCATCTCTCCCTCTCTCGTGAGCTTTGGAGGTGATTCCCTGTATGTCCAGTCCTCATGTTGTAATCTTGGTGTTTGTAACAGTAATTCGGCGCATAAGAGGGATTAATTGATCACCGAGTTCGAGTGCTCTTGCCCCCCATTTCTCTGCTGGTTCTCCTCTCAATTGTAGATTTTTAGCTTGGCATTTTTTTTTACCTTTGCATTGCTTGCTCCATGTGCTTGCTTTGACATGGTTTGGTGGGGCAAGCTTGTACATTAAGCTGTCAAAACTCAGTCCAGCGTGAGGCAAGTGGTTGCTAAGTTGACATTGTCTATTCCAGCTAGGTAAAATATTCAAAATCTGAACATGAATCAGTGCCTAGAACTGGTCTGGTTTGTGCATGTCTAGAAAGATATGGTTCTGCTACTAGTTCAAACTCGGCAAAGGTGGCATTTTTATCAGAAGTAAAAACAGTGTGTCACTGAAACGCACACGGTAAAGTGATCATGGATTTCTTTCCAGAAAAGAAACCTGATCATGGACGTTAGTCTAGTCATTGGTCTGCACCGAGGGCCCCGTTGAGCTTGAGCCATGTTTCGAGGAAATGGCAGCTAAGCTTATCCATGGAAGAAGGCAAGGCAGACATGCTCGAAGCAGGGCACCCAATAATTGCCCCCTCTATCTACCAAAAATCTGCACAAAATCTGCTCGAAACCTGAAGCGGTAACGTTTTCGATCTGCATTGGACCCTGGCGTACTAGTAGAACAACAAAAGGGGGGCTCCTAAAAGCGGCATCTTTTTCGTAGGAGAGGGAAATCAAAGTGAAATGCCCTGCATATTTTTCTCATCATGTTGGCTACTGCTACTGGTGGTGGAGGAGGTGGAGGGAGTGGGAGTGGAATATGGGAGTGATCAAAAGGGGTAGAAAAACAATGCTCCTCCCGGTGGTGGAGTGGTGAGCTCCACCATTTGCATTGGGGGGCATTATTTTAAAAAATGTAGATGTGAATTGGAGCAAAAGCTAGCAGCTTTTGAGGAAAAGCTGGGTCTTTTTTATTTTAATTTTTTGGAGGAAGGGTCGAAGGAGGAAATTGTGAAGATGTTGAGAGTGAGTGAGAGTGACCCACTTCAGTGTCAGCGCTGAGTTCACTTGCCCACTCCACTCCATCATGCAAATGCATACATGGATGTGTATCCTGTAGCAACAGCGGGGAGCTGAGCTGCTCTGGTTTGTCAGGCAAATGAGCGCGCCTGTCAGATCTGTCGCTGCATCTCGCACTTCCCACTGGCAAGTGGGGACATGGTCGACGCCACTCATTCACTGGCTAATCACACCGGTTAAGTACTTACGTAGTAAGTCACTCGGTGTTCGCGTTCTGCTTGAGAGGACTGGCTGATACGACGCAAAGAAGCGGTTAAGATGTTTTTTTTTATACTTTAGCGGTTAAGATGTTAATTTTTCAACTTTCAATCAAAGCGAAGGAAATTGAGTACATTTTGTCAAATCGGCAAGAAAGGAAGACATTGACTGGTCCTCTTCTTTGGGGAAAGAAAAATCAAAGGTGCTGACAATTTCACGCTGTAACAAGGCTCAGTGAACCCAATCGGCTGCATATCACGCATAAAGTTACTGCACGATGACTCGGTTTCAGGGCTGACGGCGGCACGCTTGCAGCAGCGCGCGTGCACAGCGAAAGCCGACGCCGTCACGTCGCCGACGCGACGCGCCGTCAGCTTTGCATGGCGTTCACTTTCGCAGTGGACGCATGCATGATCGAACCGCTGGCTGTGCGCGGTAAATTCGAGAATTTCCAGTACGGTACGGTTACAACCGCTGCTTTCGCATCTCAAATTCGAACAATACAACGTACTGCTACAGTACAGCATCGACTCGACTGGAACTTCTCTTCGCTTGGCAGATGGTGAATTCAGAGTTCTGGTAAGGTATAGGACGAAGAGGCTCAAAATTTACTGTACTGTACTGTGTACTCGTCTCAAATTTTCATCAGACACTAAATGTACGCATGTTTTCGACAAATAAAAAGGCCCTTCTACTGCTACTGTACGTGGTGATATGCGGATTTGAATTCCGAAGACGAGCTAGCGTGCGTACTATTGTACCATGCTGTGTACCGGTCACTGATCACAGGAAAGCTACGTGACGGTATCAATGTGAAGTTATTCCGTGTGTTTAATTACGTAGACTAGCTAGAGCACCCATTAAATTGGTCGGAGTCGCGAGATCGAGCCGTTGTTTGTTGTCATCATGCCGGTACAGAGGCCGTTACGGGAATCCAATGCCGCACGGTAAAGCCGTACCAGTAAAAAAACTACGTACTCCAGCAGCTGGTAGTATCTCTCTTCTCACAAAATACAAGGGATGTGCTCTGATATGTTTCGAAGAAAAAAAGGGATGTGCTCTGATTTGCAATCGCCGTGATCTATTCCATTCGAACTGAATGAAATCAGACCAAACCAACCACAGATCGACTATATATACCATGCCTATTTTTTTTAAAAAAATATATGTTGCTGCCTACTCCGTACAAGGAATTTTAACTGCCGAAAGCAGATCTTATCATAATCATTGAGCTAAAGCTAGAAATTACTGTCAGTGCGAGAGGGAGGCAACAAATTAATTAAAGCCAGCAACGACGATATCCAAATCCAAATCATTGCGAGATTAGGCAGCAGGCCATCGTCCCAAGCAGTGGTGCGAATGAACGACGACGTCTGCCTGATTAAACTAACCGTTTGGCATCCGATCCGGTGTTTCCCGTCGCGGCAAAAAGGAGGGAGCAGCGACGCCAATTTGGCAAAGCTTCCACGCAGCACTCAATTCTTCGGGCGGTGTGTGTGTGTGCGCGCTGATGCATGCAACCAGCTGATTGTTCAAAGCTGCTGCTGCCTCCTGCCGCGGATGTTTCGGAATCTCGCCCATGTCACCACGCACCCACAACGGATCGGAGATGAAGAACACGGCCGGCCGGGAGATTACAAATATAGCTAGGACTCTAGGAGTTTTGTTTTATTATATTTGTGTGCTGAGGTACTAGCTTAGCTAGGACCTTTACTTACACTGTTGTTACACTGACATGTAAAGAAGCTAAGCTGGAGAGAGCAAAGGGAAAAAAATGTTGTTAGGTACAGATGCCACCGGGATAAGCTGTGTGTTTGTTGCGAGTGCGAGAGGATCTCACTGTGCTCTCGTGCCTAATACCCCAGTGTTTGACCCGAACGATATGGATGGCAGAAAAGGACAGGGTCAACGCATGGAGGACAGCTACCGCAAAGTTCCGATTCGATGCATGGAGGCCCCACGTGTAAATGTGCCCGAGTATGAGAATCTGGCGAGAGGCTTTATATATACACGATGATGGATTTACTAATTGCTGCGAAATTACTACTCATAGGAATTTTGAACGCACTGGACACAAGAGTCTCACATGTGAAGGGAAGAGGGGAGCCTTCTTCTTTCCTTTCCATTTCATTTTGTCTTATATTTTTTTAGACCACATGTTTTAAAAAAATTATTAAATTAGAGATATAGTCAACATAAACTCTTTAGATTAACGTAGAGCGTTTGATCATCATAAAATCCGACGGTGTAGGCTTAAAGGGATAGGTCCACTTGTCAAAATTTGACGAAGGACGATTGACGAAACAAAATTTCGTCGTCTTTTTTAGTATAGATAGATGAGAGGAGAGGGAGACTCATCTTTTTCTAACAGGGCAGATGGGAAAAGAGAAAAATATTTTTTTTGGAAAAAAATGAATATGCAGGACAGAGAGCAGATGCAGTGGCGTGGCCCGTAGGGACCCCTGATCCAATGAGGGCGCTGGGGTTGGGGGGTGGTCCAGGTCGGACTGGGGCGCGCGAGCGCAAGTACCACGCCACGGCCATGTGACCCTCTCGCATCGACCTCGTGCAGCGAGAGCTCCAGCCGGCAGCGTGGCCGCGGCCCACACGCACTTGCATTTGGCCACCGTCCGGCGCGGCCAGATGAGGTGAGCGAGATCATCCTGCAGGACCGCAGCAGCCAGCTGATTGGACGACTCATCATGATCCATGAGGGGTTTTGGGACTTGGGAGCCTCGGTTGCGACTCAGGGTGATGCGTCGGCACGTACAGTTTGCTGCATTGCATTGCATGCCCTGAATAATGATTGTTTGTGTCACTGATTGGATTGGATTTTGGAACAACTAAAATGACAGGAAGTGTGGTGCTTCTCATTTTAATTTCAGAAGAAGAGAAGGGACCAGCCCAACGAAATGCTGCTGCTTAAAAGAGAGAAAAACACAAGATGGCCGGGCCGGTGGCCCGTGTGTCGCGAGTCCCAGGAATGGGCCTGAAATGAGCAAAAATGGGCCTTAGTGGCCAATGTCCTGGGCCCATCGTGGATCAAATACGTGGTCGCGGCCCCTGCGTTTTTTCATGTGTTCCGTCTGCTTGGGCGAATGGATTTTCTTTCACTCTCAAGGGGAAAAAAGGCTCTAAAAATGCGTGGAAGCGATTTAATATCCACTCGAAATTAATTCAGAAAAACTAGTACGTACTACTGTACGTAAGGTAGGAGTATGACATTTTCCGTATCGCATATACGTACAAATTAAAGCTGAAAGACTTTGGCGCAGCGAATTTGACCTCCCAGCCACAAGTCAGCCGGTCTTTTGGTCAACCTCGTGACCGGTGAAAGCACAAAGCAGAGCTCCTTCCTCTTCCATGCCGCTGCTGCGTGCATATTCTTTTGGTTCAGAGTCCACGATGACGGCGACAGTCGGTGCTCCATTTCTTCCTCCCCATGGTACGATAATGTATTTTTATGGAAATGTGCGTTTCGTGTCGGATACCAAGCTCCTGTGTATAATAATAACCGGCTTTCCCACAAATGATTAGTCTTTAGTTGATGGGGATCTTTCTATTTTATGAAGAACAACACGTTCGATCTCGCAGAACGATCTTGTGATCTGATCTTCAGTTTGGACGGCTTTCTCTCAGTTAGTGGAGGAAATGATATGGTAAACCGGGTAAAAAAATGAAGATGATGTAGGATTGTAGCTAGCTAAATGGATTGTGCCATCACCGGTTAGTCAAGTGAAGACGCATTTGATTTCATCCATAGGATGTTAATTATAAGAGTCCATTCACATAAAGACGTGTGTGGGACGCTTGTCAAATCTTGATATCAGACTCGCTCATTCGTCAAAGCAATTGAACAAGGGCATTTAAAAAAAAGATAAATTTGAGACAAGTAGAAGTGAGAAAATGAAGCCCTTTAATGTCATGGCTATCGTACGTACTACCCTGCTTCTATTATTCCTCCTTGAGTCTAATTTCTCATTTGGTGGCTTTCTTGCTTCAAATTCTCCCCTCTTTTTTTTTAATCTCAGTTAACGGTGAAATGTTATTACGAGAATCCCTAGATTTACACATCAAAGCTTCCGTTCACCGTTCACGTCCTAGAAACATGTGAAAAACATTTGATTTCAATGAACGCATGCTATTCTTTTCTCTATGATCGATTCAAGCATCCCAAATAAGGCCAACAACTTGATTCTTCTGATAGTGAAACACGCACCAGATCTTTGCCAAAAGTATAATTATGCACAGCCTGCTGGGAAAAGAAGCGGCTCATAAATTATGGTTGCCCCCAAAGAAAAATGCATAGAAAACATGTGTGGAGACTGACGACTGCCAAATTTCATTCAAGCCCCACCGTTCCGACGCCAGGACTTGTCGCCGTCCAACTGCTGCGCCCAAAAATATTAGATTCCCATACCAAAGAATCGGTGAATACCTCTGTACGTCCCGGCAAGCTCCTCCTTTGAAGTATCTGAACCTCAAACGGCAGTGTTTCACTTGCCACAACCATTTCTGTCTCTGAATTTGTCACTTGTCCATTTCTGAAACTGTCAATTCTTCAGGATCTATCAGCCTTTTGCCACTTGCCACTGCCTGCCTAGTAATGGCCACTCGGAGGCACTCACACACGAAATAAACAAACAGCATCGGCAGTGTTTGCTTCCTTGTTCTCCTCTTGAGATGATGCCAACTGCCAAGCCACATTAGAGGTGAGACAAGGCCGGGCGGGCCATAGAAAAATGCCTAAGCAGATAAAGAAAGCTAAAGTCAAATGAATGAGCTGGGGATCTTCCGTGGCTTGGGCTTTGAGGTGTGAACCGTGCAGCTGGAATCTTGGGGCAGAGTAATCTCCCAGGTCCAACAATTTTGGCATCCCTAAAATCGAGCATGTGATTGAGCAATTAATTAGAGTGTGAGATGTGATTGGGATTGGGTCAAAGTGGTACAACATAATCTCCATAGTTATATCAGTTTAGCTCATTCGAAGGTATTTTATATTCTCTCGCGTATGCTACGCGTAGTCGTCCATGTTACCGTGTCCTTAAACTTGTGTTTGATTAGTTAGAAAAGTCTAATGCGCAACCAAAAGTTTGGCATGAGTTTCCAATAAGATTCTTATATTTGTTTTCTATCCTAGATTGACCAACTCAACACTTCTATACTTCTAAATCTCAATTGGGTTAATATAATCGTTGCCCACTCTTTAGTTGTGTTGCTCTCATTATTAGGGACATGACTTGCTTGCTCACTATGTCTTCCTTTTTTTTGCATCATCTTCCGAGCTAGAGATTTCTTCCTGTTATTAGCGAGTATCAACACTATTCTCAATCTTGTTGCCTTATGTTTACCTTACACCTCATACACCATTATTTATGGCAAATTTTTTTAGTGAATGGTTCATTTTCATGAAATTCCTCGAACCCATGTGTCAATTTTTGTTTGCAAAATGTTGACGGGCAATACTATTCGTATTGACACCGGCTACATTTAGCCTAACTCCTCACAGTCGTCATCATTTGTTGCTGTTGTCAGTGCCAACAACCACCTCGAAATACATCCTCGTATCCCTTAGATCCATTGCATTCTGGTTATCATCGTCATTGCTCATGCTATATCATACTAGCCAGTAAAGTTTTAAGAGCATAGTATGACATGGATTATGTGCAGATACTTTAGGAAGTATTGTTGGATGTTCCTTAGAACCGAAATTCCTATTTGCAAACATTTTTCCACCATATAGAAGTTGACCACCAACTTAGGGGGTATACGGACATGCAGGCCAAATTACCTTTAGGAAAGAAAATCTTAAACAACACCAGACATTTTATAAGTCAACGTGCACCTCCATCTACGATACACGTACACAATATCGGCACCCTTATAGAAAAGTTGATAACTTTAATAACAAAACCAAACAAGAACAAGATAAAAGGTTATAAAATGGAGTAGAAGAGACAATAACAAAGCGTGATGTACTAATCCTTTGCCATGGAGGATCCCTACCTAGCGCCAATAATAGACGCAAAGAATGTCGAAAAGGAGAGGTCACGAGGACTAAAAAAACCATAACCACTTTTTATGCGAAAAGCTTGACGTTCCTCAATTCTGCAGTCTCTCTCGCGCCACCCCTGCCCTGCCCCACACTCCACCACAAATCACCCTTGCTGCCCTGCAGTTTGCAGTGAGCCATTGTCTCCTCTCTGCAATCTCTCTTCACACTTGCACCCACAAATCTTTTTGCATTTACATCAGTACCCTCATGTCCAGTCTTTCCATATTTACAAGCAGACCCAAAACTATCTATATTTGTCCAGACCGCCACCAATAAGAGAAGAAAATCCGCAGCTCCCTGAATTTTGCCGTCAGCGCCGCCCTTCCCGTAATCTCCTCCTCCCCCTCCTCTTCCCCTGCGCCCCCCAATATTGTCAACGAAGCCCTCCAAAGGTCTTAGAGATCGGTAGAACAGAGAGCTTGGCCCAGGAGCAGCAGCAGGGAGTTGGGAGGGAGCCCGTACGGCGGTGGGGGAAGGGCGCGTACCGTATCCCACCGGCACGAGGCCGCGTTACAGGGTGTGCAGGACGCACGGGCCCTTTTCTGGTGCGCCCCCTCAATGCGCTTTTGATATCCCCCGGCCCCCGGGTGCTCCTCGATCCACTTCTGCTTCCGTTGCTACCTGCCTACCTGGAGCGGCAACAGCGGCGGTGGAAGCGGCGATTTGATCCGGACTTCTGCTTCCGTTGCTACATTTTGATCCGGTTTTCCAGGTTAGTTTCTCCCTGCTCCGATCTTTGCGGTTGCTACCTGCCTACCTGAAGCGGCGATTTGTTTTGGGGCTTCTTCTCGCACAACTAGTTTTTATCGATAGTCTGTATGTTTCTCCAGTTGTTCAGTATTCACTATCCGGTTTAGTTCTTGCATCGATCGATTTTTCCTCTAAAAAGAAGTTATTTAGAGACGGATTTGCTGTTCGCGTGCGATCTTTTCGGTCGGTTGTTGTTAAAGTTTCCACCTTTATCCTCTGGATTGGTTTCCTCGGGGCAATCGCGTTTACATGCATCGAGGTTCGTTGCCATTGATGCGCAACTCTGTTCGAGGTTTGCATTTGCCACAGGTTCGTTCGATTGTTACTACTCCCGATGTTTTCTTTCCTCTTTTTTCTGGATCAGCTGGAGTAGTATTTTCTTTCCTGTTTTTGCTGGATCGAAATATTTTCGAATTGCCTGTTTGATTTTACGTATGAGATGTGTTTGCCTCATAATGGTTATGGTTTTAGAGAAGTCACAATCTTTTTCACTGTTCTTTTGTGGAAATAAGGGAAGTCACGATCTCAGAATTGAATGTTACTTGTGGATATGTTGTTCTTTGTTTGTGCATTTGCGTTTTCCTCAAGGATTTCCCGCTTGCTCACCGATTGATGTGTCGTCCCATGAAAAGTCACTAACCTGACAATGATAGATCTGTACACCGTCTGGCAATTGGTCAACCACAGACTAATCCAACTGACCAACTGATGTTCAGATGTCCTGCTTGACCTGGTCATCCTAGCTCTTGCAGTTTCTCATGGTTTAGCGCATATATTTGTCAAAAACAGTGCGTTTGCACCCCGTTTCATACCTGTCCCCCCACCCCACCCCCACAATGCCATTAGAAAGGGTCAAGTCCTCCATTTTGAATTATCTGTGTGTGTATTTTTTGAATCATATATTGGATTCTTGCTTTGGCTCTGTTCATTGAACTAGACATTTTTCTATTACAATAATTGCCAATATAATAGTGTTGTTGCTCAACCGGTTCAGTTTACAATTGTACCTCCCTCTTGCTGTATTTTAGGATTCTTGAGCAACCTTGTATGCGACTGCCTCATTCTCCAACAAGCTCTGCAAGCATTTCTCTGTACTTGGCAAGCTCGGGACCCTTGTAGATTACCTGTCTGATACACAACTTGCTCCAAGAATTCGACTGCAAATGGACCAAGGAATCGCGGGGCGATTCCTGGTTTGATGACTTTTGTTGGTGTTTCTAGCGGCAGATTCCTTTTCTCCTCAAAGTTCCACTTGAACATGCGGTTTCTATGGATCCAGACTTCCAAAGTTGGAATCTGATCACTTGTGGCAGTGTTTCTTGGCTTCCTTATTTGTCGTTATGGAGGAGCAGAACTCATGGCTTAGGAGGACCAAGTTCTCCCACACTGTCTACACAAGAGTCGATCCTCGAAGGATACCTGCTGCTCCGGTTGGCAAGGATGTAGTGGTACCTTTCGCTCCGCTTGGCAAGGATGTTGAGCGTAAATTGCAGAAATTTGTGAGTATGGGGAAGTCTGTGTCGATGCCCGTTGATCGAGATGATGAAGATACAGGGACTGCACTCAAGCACTGTGCTAGCTTGCCTCAAGTCCGATCTTCGCTTCAGCTTGATAGGGACAAGGCCAACAAGCCGAAGAAGGTGAATTTGGAGATTCCTTCAAGCCCCCCAACGAACTCAGGGAATTGCAAGGGTCCAAGAGCAAGGAGCCTGGTCAAGAGCCCAAGTTCGATGATGCTACTCAGCTACTTGAATAAGGCTACCTCAAACCAAGGCTCTAGTCCGCAAAAGGCTTATGGACCTCAGCACAGACCGAGATCGAAGTCCCCCCTTCCTAGTATTGCGCCTTCTGAAGTGTTCAGGGAAGCAAAGTCTAGCAGCCAGAGGTTTTCAAGCCCTCCTCCACAGCGAAGAGGATCTGAAAAGAGCATATATGGAAAATCATTTGCTAGGCAGGTGTCTGATATGGGTCAAAGTCCTGATTGGTGCTCAACTCCAGTGGTATCTGGTAAGCACAAGTCTAAAAAGGATAATTCTTGGGCAAGGAAATACAGTGGTGGAAGGAGGGTCAGTGCAGTCAACCCTGCTGATGATCGGAAGGCCCAGTTGGTTAGAATGAATCAAGCAGTGCAAACGACAGTTGATTGGACACTCGATCCATCCAAGCTGCTTGTTGGGCACAGGTTTGCTAGCGGGGCATATAGCCGGCTGTACAGGGGGTTCTATGATGAGAAACCAGTTGCAATTAAATTTATCCGACAACCTGATGATGACGACAATGGGAAGATGGCTGCAAAACTTGAGAAGCAGTATAACAGTGAGATAAATTCACTATCTCACCTTTACCACAAGAATGTGATCAAGGTAACAATTGATGCGAGTATGTAAGATCAGCTTTTTATTCGTAGCTGCATACACTTAACTTATATCTCCTAATACATATATGCGCAAGTGTGTGTGTGATGATTTTATTTTTCATTCTTATTATGACTATTTTAATCTGACCAGTTTAAATTAGTGCTGCTGATAATGGCTTGTCAAGTTGTTCCCACTATTTCAGAAACAACTTAAGCTGATGTTACTGCTCTTAGGAACATTGGCACTGATCATATTTGGTGTATACTGTCATACAGTGCTAGTATACTCTAGTGCTCAGAATATTTATCAGAGTGTTTATCTTGTATGGTTGATTGTTTGTAATGAGTTGAGCTTACGATTACGCCTTTCACATGCATGTAGTGTTAATTTGCTTTGCTATGCACCTACCTTCTCTGATAAATTTTCTGTTAATGCAGCTTGTGGCAGCCTATAAATGCCCACCAGTTTTTTATATTATTACCGAGTTCCTTCCTGGAGGCTCCTTAAGGTCGTACCTAAACAGCACGGAGAACCACCCCATTCCTCTAGAGAAGATCGTATCCATTGCTCTTGATGTTGCCCGTGGTTGGAGTACATACACTCTCAAGGGATTGTTCACCGTGACATTAAGCCCGAGAACATTCTCTTTGATGAAAACTTCTGTGTGAAGATTGCTGATTTTGGTATCGCCTGTGAGGAGACTTTATGTGATATTCTAGTGGAGGATGAGGGCACTTACAGGTGGATGGCTCCTGAGATGATCAAGCAAAAGGCATACAACCGAAAGGTGGATGCCTACAGCTTTGGGTTGCTCCTGTGGGAAATGGTGTCTGGGAGAATTCCTTACGAGAACCTGACCCCTTTCCAGGTGGCTTATGCCGTCGCCAATAGGGTAATGATTTCATTCCTGTTTTCAGTACAACAACTAAAGAGAATTTCTTTGCACAATGACTGTTGAAGCATATGGATTTCTCATATGACTGATTTTTTTCCAGAACTTGAGGCCAACAATTCCCCCAGAATGTCCATCGGCTCTCAGACCCCTGATTGAGCAGTGCTGTGCACTGCAGCCTGACAAGAGGCCTGATTTCTGGCAGATTGTGAAAGTCCTGGAGCAGTTCCATTCCACTCTCTCGCAGGGCGGCTGCCTTGACATACCGAAGAGCGGCACCTGCCAGGATCCCAAGAAGCGTCTCCTGCACTGGATTCAGAAGCTGAAACCAGCACAGAGCACCTGAGTACCCCGAGATCTTGTAGTATCTTTGCAACCATAGTTTTATCTGGTTGGGTATGCTCAGTAGCTTAGCATAAGCTTTAGTACCTTTTTTTTCTTTGGAAAGAAAGATCCTTGATTCAAGGAAACCTGTGTTCTAGGTTGCTTGCTGGTGTTTATCCAGTGGTCTGCGAATATAGGTTCTACAATAGCTGTATCTCTGTCTCGCCCCTTGTCAAATGTACCTGCAGGTTATGCCAAATTGCCGATGATACTATAGTATCATCTTGTCAAAAAAGAGGGCGTCATTATTAATCTGCCTAGCTCACTAATTGCGGTGAAGTCCGTGAAGATAGCAAATGAAAAGCATATGCCGAGTTGACTCTGAGGCTGTCTTTTGGGAAAGGGCATTGTTAATACAATTATTGTGACCTTCTATTATTATCAGCCGCCGTTCTTCTCGTCATGATGCTGATACCTGAGACAGCGACGTCTGTCTGGTCACTGCTGTACTCGGGTTCCATTATCCTTGACGTCGCAGATTATAGTATTGACCATACTATTTTGGTAAATGCATTCTTTTTGGAGGAGATTCTGGTAAGGTATTTGGACACTGTCTTTGGTGATGCAGAAAATTTTGACTCAAATATCTTCGTGGTGTTGTACGTTTATGCATTTTCACTGGGGAGGCCAGCTTTGCAGACTTTTCCTCTGTCATAATGGCTTTAGTCCTCGACTAAGAGCATCTCCAAGAGTCTCTGTAAAACTCACTCTCTAAATCATCATTTAGAGAGACATTTGCATAAAAATCGTTTTCTATATCTTTCTGTTTTTCAACAGCTCTTCTATATCTTGCATGCACTCTAGAGAGCTATTCTCTTTTCTATATTTTGCTAGCGAAAAATCTGGAATAGAGAGTCACTATGTTTGAATAACCAAATAGAGAGGCTGTTAAAAGATACATTTTTAATCAAAATATTTAAAACTAGCAAATAGGAAGGATTTAGAGAGTCTCTTAGAGTTGCTCTAAGAGCTAGATCCTCGACTAAGAGCTGAAGCTTTTAGTTGATCAAAACAAATAGGCATTACTCATCAGCATGGGAGGCCTGTAGCAGGAACGGCCCTGTTAGATGGATGAAAAGCGTCCACTTTTCACGAAAAGTTATCCACCTAAAGAACCATGTCAATTCATTTCTATCTCTATACACACTTCTACAGAAACAATACTTTTCCGTACTTTCCACCTCTTTTCCTCCATCTAAACACACCCTGCACGACCATGAAGGCTCTCTTCCTGTTTCAGAAACAGAGCACACACTGAATCGTAAGACACAAGAACCTTTCTTCATCTGCTATGAAAACCTTCAGAGAGTTTCAGTGATTACAGAGTTTTTTAGGGGAAGAATCTGAAGCCAATTCAGGTTCCAAACTTGATTAGAGAGGAGGTGAATTTGCGTAGGGTGGCCTGATTGTTGTCAACCTCTATTGGTTCCTCCTTAAATTAATGGGTCTGTTCAGGAGTGAGTGTTTTGTTTCATGTGATCACAGAATGATTGCTGTAAATCTCTATTGCTTCCTCCTTAAATGTTCAGCGTTTCTGCCTTATGATTAAAGGTTGAAGATGTGAGAAACTGTACTCTTCTGTCATCTCTGCATTCAGTGTTCAGTTGAAGATGTGATAAGGGGAATCAAATAGAATAGCTAGCTGCAGTAGGTCAAGTAGACGATTCACACTGTAGTCTCATTGGTCACACAGGCACGCGCCCTATGCTTCCTGATTCTGAAACTTTGGGGCTAATTATGATAAAGGTTTATTAAAATCAAATATTTTTGTGATGCTGTACGTTTATGCATTCTTCACTTGGGAGATCAGCACTGCCAGACTTGTTCCCCTGCTATACTGGATTTAGTCCTCGACTAGACCTGAAGCTTTTAGCTGATCAAATCAAATCAACATAGCCATCTGCTACAAGAGAGCACAAAGATTCACTCACCTCAAACTCCAGAGTCAGACCTGGTAGCCGCTTGGAGCAACCAGCACCTGCAACCCGTCATATGCTTAGATCGGTCATCAGGAGGTACCAGTTATCCAGCTATCCTATTTGGCCCCCTTATTTGCCCCGTCTTCAACTGAACTCTGAAAAATGCAACGATCATGGCAAAAGAGCACACCGCTCACTGAAACTGCCAGAAAGTTTGCACGACACATGAAATGAAACAAAGGTTCCTCTGTTTCTGGATTCAGTTCGTGCTCTGTTTCTCAAACAGGTTAACACCAATAAACCATATTCATGGTGATGGTGCTGAATGCTATTCTGTGAGAGGTTTCAGAACCTGCATGGATTTGAGCAGGAGCTATATGCCCCTGGTGCTGAAGCTATGTTCTAAACAATGTGGAACCGGTTGACCCTGTTGTAGTAAAGCATACGGACAAGGAGATCACCCCTGTAACTCCAAAAAAAAAAAAAAAAAAAAGATAGCTGCAGTAGGTCAAGAAGACGATTCACACACCAGTGTCATTGATCAGCTATGGCTTATGTTTGTATACTATATCAAAGGTAAGCTATGATCATCTCTACTACATGTCTACATGTACCAATAATCCTTTGGTGCTTGTTCTGTACATTGACGAGTATCGAGAAGACAATAAAAACGCACACAGCAGTATGATCATCTAAGCACTACTTGCACTGCCTGTTGGGGAATGCTTCAGACCTGACGATCCTGTCGATGAGCCTCTTGAACCTCTCGGCCCCGGGCCCCGGCCTGAGCACCCAATCATTCTCCACGCTCCCGCAGCTCGCGTCGCCGCCGCACCACCCTCCAGGCACGAACGTCTGCACCGCCACCACCGGCGCTGCCGCCTTCGCCGCTACCGCAGTGCCATTCCCATTCCCACTCCCACCATCCATTGCAGCGCGCGGCGGCGGCGGCGGCAGCGACGGCGGCGGCGGAGGGCGTCCTAGCAGCTGGGCATCAATGGCGTCGAGCACGGGGTCATCCCTGGGGAACTTCCTGGCGAACGGCGCGCCGCTCCGCACCATGGCCGGCAAGTCGGCCATGGCGAGCGCGTGCGGGTGCTGCCGCGGCGGCACGTCCCACTGGATGTGGTGGAGGTCGTGGTTGGCGACGGTGCGCACGAACCGTGGCGCGTTGCAGAGCAGCGTCTGGAAGTAGCCCTCCGGGGAGGAGACGAAGTTCGCGTAGTACATGAGCAGCGTGCGCGGCAGGTTGTCCCACCCCCACACCGTGTACTCCACGAAGTCACGCGAGAGTGCTACCCATGCCGAGCCTGTGAAGAGCTTGAACGCCGTTGGGAGGTCCCGTTTCTGGGAGACCCAGAAGATGTCTTGCTTCTTGGAGCCGTATAGCCCTGGGTCCACTATCAGTGGCCGCGCCCTCTGCCCCCTGCACATCCATTTGGGGTTCAGGTTCAGTTTTTATTTACATAGGAAATGACAGGCCATGGAGATGATCATTGATCAATAAGCTGAAGCTACTCACTCCTTCCAGCCCAGGTAGCCGGTGTGCTCGATGAAGTTGGTGTTCTTGGGCACTGTCGAGAACACGTGCAGGATATCTGCCAGCAGTAGCAGTCAATTTGTTCCGTCAGGTTAACAAATTTGTCAGCTAAAAAAATACTACTAGTCAAGATAATGGTAGAGTAAAAAATGATGTGTGTGTATGCATGTGTATACTCGACGACGAAGGCAAAGACAGCGACGTACATACCGTCCTGGGTCATGAGGGGGTAGTCGGAGGCGGAGAGGTTGATGAACCAGTCCCAGGCGCCGCCGCGCCGGAGGAGGACGGCGCAGGCGTGGAGCGTGTTGGCGACCATGGTGGGGCCCCTGTAGGTGACCATGTTGGCGCGGCGGATGACGTGGACGTTCCCGGCGGCGCGGAACACGGTGGCGTTGGACACCCGCGCCGCCAGCGCCAGGCGCTCCGACACGGGGGCCTCCCTGTCGAGGTGCACCACGTACTGGTTCCGCGGGTGGTACAGCGCGTGCAGCGCCCGCCATAGGCGCTCCAGGTCGCCCTTGGACCCCGAGATCAGGTACGCCAGCCGCGGCACCTCCGCCCCCGGCGGCGGCGGCGGCGGCGACGCCGGCGTCGCGTTCGCCGCTGCTGCTCCGGCGACGGAGGCGGAGGAATCCGGCTGCGGCTGGCTTGCGTGGACGCGGGCCTCGATGAATTCGGCGGAGGTGGAAGGGTTGGAGGAGGAGAAGAAGGAGGAGGCGGAGATGGAGGAGGAGGAGGTGACGGCGAGCGTGACGGCGAGGAAGAGGAGGAGGCTCAGCGCGGCGGAGAGCGCCCACCGGCTGTCCACCAGCCAGGCGGCGCCGCTAGGAAGCAGCTTCAGGGACGCGCCGCCGCCGCCGCGGGGGTCTTGGACGGCGAAGGGGAGTAATGCTCGCCGCCGCCTCCGCCTCCGCCGCCGCCGCGGGGGGGACGGCAGCTTGCTGGCCGTCGAGGACCTCGGCGAGTGGTGCTCGCCGCGGCCGTTCGACTGCATGGCGCCGCCGCTCTCAAGATCGATCTACCGCCGGCGATCGAGCGAGCGACCGACCGACCGATCAATCGATCAAGCAACCACCACCAAGCTCCGGCGCGATCGATCCAGATCGATCGATGGATGATGATGATGATGCTATAGCCGCCGCTGCTCCTGCATGGCTCACGCGCCCTCGATTTTTTTTTTTCCGGCGATCGATCGACGAGGAGCTAGCACAAGGTTAGTCGCAGGGGACGAACGAACTCGTAGGGAGGAAGGAGTGAAGGACACGTTCACACGACCGATGTCAAAAAGGAGATTGAATTCGGGAGCCGCAGGAGGAGGAGGAGAGCAATTCGAGAGGGTTACGTACGGGCAAGCTTAGCGAGAGGAAATAAAGGCGACGACGCTGATTGCACCGGAAAAGACCTTGCAAATTGATGACCCCAGATAACTTTGCGACGATCGGGAAAAAAAAACTATTTGCCTATTGACAAAGTAGTTGGGAGATACTATAGATAGAGCAAAAACAACCGGTTCAAAAGATGGGAGCAAATTCGAGACCACTTGAAAACGACGACGAGCAAATTAACGCCCAACAACCTGGAGATTGACGCAGACGACGAACAGATCAACACTCCGTCATCAGAAATTACTCGGAGCCCTCATCAACTTGCATTGTTCTTTGATTTGACATGGATCTGTAGAGAGACAGGGGGGATGGACGGGATAGAAGAGAGAAGTAATCCTAGCTCGGATCGATTTGATCCAGTCTAGGAGGTGGCCTGGCGAGGAGCAGCGCGGTTGTTTCGGAGAGTGGTTTGTTGGTTGCAGAGAGAGAGAGATGCCGTGAGAAGAGGCAACCAACATATATATATAGGTAATCAAGCTGCTGGTGTACGGGGAGGAGAGACGATCGAGCGAGAGAATAAAAAACATGGGGGGGGAGGAGGCGCAAATAATTAAACTGGCAACGGCCCCGGCAACACGGCCGTAACCGTAACCTCCCCGGCGCCTCGGCCTCCTCTCTCCCGTACGCAACGCAACCGATGCCATGCACACACTACTGCATGACACACCACGCACGCGCTTCTTCTCTCTTTCGAGTTTCAACACAGGGCACACGATATTCCTGCTGCACCTCACCTGCCGTCGTCGCCTCCCTATTCTACTACTGTATTATTGTTTCGGGATTGCAAGTTCAGCTCCTCTTGCTTGTGAGAAGAAAGATAAATAAATTAAAGGAAAGCAGAGGTGGAGTGCCTGTCGAGGCAAACTGAAGATTTGCTTTGCCTAGCTTTGTGGCTCTCGATGATGATGATCAAAATATTTTAAATATGCCAATCGTCATTGTCAATTTGCAGTGCCAGCAAAAACTGCCCGCCCTTTTCCCTCCTGTTTCCCTCCCTCCGGAAAGACACCTGCTTTTGTTCTAGGAGTTTACCTGAGTTGCATAACAAGAGACGTGTCGTCTTCTCCTACCGCCAGGCCTGCAGAGATTATTGCCATGCCGTCTCAAGCCACTGCGCATGCGCGTGTGGCTGTACAATCAGATAGCCCAATTCGTTTTTTCCAAGTGCTGCTAGCTGCTAGTAGCTCGTAATTACGGTGCCAGCAACGTACAGTACTCGACGTCTCCTTTATTTTTTTTCTTTTTCTTCTGAGAAAGACGTACATACCGATCCGGTTTAGTAGGCGTACATCTATATCCCGCCACGTCATGCTGTCGTGCGAGCCTGCGACTATGTACGTACACACGTCCGGTCGACGGCCGGGCACCCTACCCCGCTCGTATTCTACGTACTGGGCCGGGGCCAGTGGAAAAACTCGGGCCTCTCTGACCCTTGCACGCTAAGCTTTTGCGAAAACGCGGCGCATGGCGTTTGGGCCGGTCCAACGCCTCGTGGACCCACATGCGTCGGGCCGGAGCGGAGAACGAAGCTTCTCGCCTTCTCGGACACGTACGCGCTTGATTGCCCCCCGGCCGTGCGCGCGCTGGTGGGTGTTGTTTGTCTCCTCTGGTCGCCGTCGCACGGCAAGAGGCGCGCGGCGGCCTATTGCCTTTCTGCCGCGCGCGCGACGGCGACGTCCGGCGTCCCGTGCACGGCGCCGCTGACGCAACACAACCCGTGCGCAAGTGGAGGCTACGGCCCGGCGCTTGGGCCTTGGGGCTCGGTCGTCAGCTCCGAGTGTACACATACAAGGGCAGGCGGGCGGCTCGTGTACGGCAATACGGCCCGGCCCGGGGGCGGACGTGTCCGTGTCGGTCTCGGACGCAGCTCGTGCCGATTGTTCGGTCTGTGATGCCGACAGAGACTCGTACGGTGACACCGCGCTCATAGTCGATTCTAGAGATCAAGAGATGCAATTAATGACAGCAGCAGCAGGTAAAATAAAATCATTCCTATGCGCAAGCACAAGTTGAAGAACCAACGACCCGGAGACAGCAAAACTCGCCTATGCGTATTCCAATTCCAACTCGTGTACGGCAGAGACGGCGGGGGGTGACGGACGTGTCCGTGTCGGTCTCGGACGCCCGTGTTGGTTGTTCAGTTGCTGACGCTCTAGCTGACGGAGACACGAGGCCACCGTGTTGCGTTCATAGTCGATTCTAGAGGCCTAGGAGATGCAGACATGCAGTGACGGGTTTATTTTTAATTGGGACCAACGACAGTAGAGACGGAAAAAAAAAACTCGCAATGTTACACCTACCGAGGCCACGAGTTCGTTCCTCGTCAATGGCGGGGAACGGGACAGACATGTTTATTTTTAGGAAGAGAAGGAAAGGAAGTTCCGGTGCTCCAGCAACTTCCCGTACGTGCCACTGTAGTCGGAGGAGATTATATCCGTTGGATGCATCTGCACAACGCTAGCTGTTGGACTGGGGTGGGATTCATAAAAAGTGCCTTGGGCAAGTTGTGAGTAAGCATATTACAAGTTGTTGGATCCCTTTTCGTTAAGAGTTCCAGGGCTTTTTTAGAGTTCCAGGGCAATCACCCCGGTACATCATATGCATTACACAATGGGACATAACATGTTTTGGTATCATGCATTACAAACCTTTCTGAGCTCACACCAGCCCTCAACGGCATCGATGTGCAGCTTGGAGCACACCTTGTTCCCGATGCCCACACATTGTTGGATATTGTGAGTAAGCATATTACAAGTTGTTAGATTTTATTTTGATTAGGGGAAAGTAATGAAATACTAGTATTGTGAGTAAGCACATTACAAGTTGTTGAATTAATGTGCACTAGTTTAAATAGTTTATGCATCAGAATAAGCAGATTACAAATTATTGGACTAATTTGCACTACTCTGGATGCAACTTACTCTTCTTAATTTACATAAAAGTTATATATGTTAATTACACCTCCGTAGAGAATATTTCTAATTAAAAGAAAACTACTATATGTCTTTGTTACTATAGTGATGGATGCTTGCCGTAGATCATAGGCGTCATTTCTATGGTTTGGGTTCATTATTTTCAGATACTTGGCATTTATGCATGATGCACCATGTGTGTACTTGTCACTACTCACTGTAGATTCTATTTGGCATTATTTATACTGACTGAATGCTGGTATAGACGGTGTGATAGATGCGCATATATGGCGCAATCATGACCAATTTATTTGTTACTACTTGATAAGTGATATATGTCGTCATATTTTTACAAAGCATTTGACAACAATATATGATGTTGTTAAACTTATTTTTATGGCTTAGCTAACATGCAAGTCTTTTCATGGGTGACATGAACGTGGCACACCTATGCTACATTGCGCTACGGCGTAATGTGCAGGACTTTCGCGAATGCATGCACGTGCTGACTCGACATGGATTGACTATTGTTTGTTTGTTTAATTTGTTCATCAGGACAGTGACGAACTAGGGAGTGCGGAATGCAATTTCTTGTCTTGATTATGGATGATGCGGCAGCATGCAAGTTACAGTAACATTTTACATTGACTACACTGCAACGTCTTGACACCAAAACGACCGGAACGGAGGGACCGGGAGTATGTCATGCCACTAAGTTGACTAGCCAAGTGAGTATTTTGGTTTCGTATACCTTATCTGACCGGCCGCCGCGTATCTACGCAGACATGATGTATCTACAATGGATATACCCTGACGATCCATATGACCATATATGCCTGGGTGCATTAAATTTTACGGCTAATACCATATTGTATCAATTTTCCTTGTTATTGGGCAACAATTACTTTTATTTGTTATTTATTATTTGAGTATGAATTTAGCCATCAGTATGGATGTTTCATGCATTTTGGGCCAGGCCAAAATTGGTGCCAACACTCGGTCACAATCGCTAACTCTGAGCATCTCTTGGAAAAGTTCTGCATACATACCACGAAATCGTCAAAACTGAAGCCAATCAACTTCCAGAATAACTCGTCCCTCCTTGCCAGTTTCCACCCCAAAAGAGGAACCAACTCGTGCTTTCCGTGTCATTTACTTTCGAGGGCTGCTTCAACCCTGGCGTGGTACCGGGTCTCCAGTCTCAGCATGGCTTCAGATTTTGGTGACATCACAGTGAAAAGTGAAAACTCTGGTGGCAAACTCCGCCTCATACATTGGGTTTGAGAATTGGTCAGCTGAAATACACCTACTACCATTCCAGCAACATTTCAAAAAGGAGACCCCACACTGATGATACAAGACTTCGTCGCCAAGACACCCAAATTGCCGCCAATAAACATTTACCATCACCTATTCTCTCCTTCAAAGTTTCTCCAATAGACGGGCACAACTACACAGCTAATCTTTCCTCCCTGTACATAGCATAGGGTGCTATTTTATCCTTAACTCCCCTGAAAACAGCAGGGGGACGGAACATCGCCGGTGCATTCCAATTCCAACATCTTCGTCCTTGTACCTGCTGAAGCGGCTGTCTTACTGCTGCACAGCCTGATAGCTGGAGCGGCTGGAAGGGAACACCGGGATGGCACCGAAATCGCCAGGTCTTATGCCGCCCTGGTGATGCCCATGGTCCCTCCTCACTCTTGACTTCTCCACCCGGGTTCGCCGGAACACTTCTTGTATTTGCCGGTCGTTCTCCTTCAGCATCTCGTCGACGTTGCCTGAAGGGCAGATCAGGGGCCCAGAATGGTGGATCTTGTTGCCCTTCGATCCATAGCCCTGTTATCAAACAATAAAATCATGAGTTTTTTTTCCAGTTAGTGACAAACCAGAACCAGAACCAGAACAGGTACAGTTGATTGGCATTTATCCCTTTTCAAGTTTCATTGACCCAATGCCTCAGTTTGTTGAGCTACGTTTTGAGTTTGGCAAAGCATGCTAAAATACAGTTTTGAATGAACAATGCAGTAACCGTGGCAGAAACTGGACAAGATCCTTTTCCATTTTAGGCAGGATGTTACTTACAATAGCTCCATCAACTCTGCTGCCCCGGTCATCCTTCTTCGGGAACACTTGGTCATACTTCCCACTATTACTGAAATGCTCATTAATGGACTCAGACAGCCTCCGCCCATGAGCAAATGCTTCAGCTTGAGCAGCCATTGTCCGGCTGCTATCGTCCGTTCGGAGACTTGATCTTGTTGGCATAACCACAGGGTGATTCGCGACACCAGGGACCTGAAGCTCACCATTTTTAACAGCTGCACCCTTTGATGGGTTATTCTGATTTACTAAAGGCCCAGAATGAAAGATTCTGGTTGGGTAGGCACGTTGTGAATCTTCAGAAGACTCGGTAACAGGAGTTGGCCTGGGTGGTTCAATTCGAAAACCAGACTGCTGAGTCTTCTTTGCAGGGATTAAACATCTCACTCCTGCTCCTGGTATTGGTTTGGGCCTGCCTTTTCTGAAATGGACCACATTCATGCAGCAAGATCAGAAATACAGGTTACTTTGTGGTAAGGAATGATAAGACAATTACGTATACATCTCCAAGCTAAAGATGAAAAGGGCAGTTCAGGGAAGTGCCAACAAGTGGCAATATTACCTGCAACGATGACACTAACTCTGCATTTGCATCAGGGGCAGGGACTGCTCTTGATTCTCTAGTTCGCCTTTCAGGGTCATGTTTATGTTGCTTTCCTCCAGCAACACCTTGCCTGAAAAGTGCATGACTGTGATTTGTAAAAATGCAGGAAGTGCAGTATGATAACAAGGTACTTGAGTATAAAACGTTATAAGCTTGAAGGGACCAGACCAAGGAAATAGAAAATATGAAACAAGTCATTCAGGTCTATAAAACAGAGTATGTGCTAATAGCCTACTACATGAGGGGGAAAAAATGAATTTTAGTCTTGTGTTATGTTTGATTTTTTTAGGGCTTGTGTTAGGGGTGGTGAAGGAAAATCCATGTATGGAGTGTTGGGTAGTGAATAACATATTAAGAGAATTGGGCAGAACATCTATTCACTCTGCTTCAGATCTGTCCAAGTACCTTCTTAGGCATGGAGAGCAAACATCAACAAAAGGTAAATAACAATTTCTGTCTCTGTTATATGACTCACTTTAGTAACTCAACTTAGCATCAACTATCACAACATGGGTACACACGGCAAGAGGTATAGATACATATTGTGAACACAATTCCTAATAAACTGGATGTGTCTTATGAAACGAAGGTAGTAGTAGTATATGATCATATGGTTCTGAAAAAAATATATGTTCATCCAGGTTTGATGGAACACGACAAAGAAATGTTTTGCACCCCATGACCTAGTGAAATGCTTTAGGTAATTTACTCACAGGAAACAATAAAGAACTTTGCCTCATTAAAGGAATGTTATTGGTTGCTAGAAAGAATACAACATCAAATTTGCTGTGCTTACCTTCGAGCTTCCTCCTCGCGACGTTTTGCATCAAATTCTTTGCTTGGTGGATACCTTGGCAAGCTTGATGGATTGCAAGCATATGGCTTTGTCGTAAAAAACTACAAGCACAACAGTATGCCCGTGGTTAATTATTTAAGGCAGGAAGAATGAAATAGAAGAGCAAAATTTTCAGTGCCACATTTGGACATAATACTCAGTAACAGAAAGATAAAACAGGCCAGAAAAAGCTTCAACTAAGTGAGCCTCTACATACCATATTCTAATAAACTAAAGCAGAACATAGAAATGAAGCGGTCCAAACAAAATGAGAATTAAACGGAATGTCTAATAGACCTAATACAAAAGAATAACCAGTTAGAAAAAAATAAGACGGAAATGTTTTGTGCCGCTGGGAAAAAAATTCAAGAGGGAAGTTATACCTCACTTTGCAATGCAGAAGACGCAGTTCCACGATCTGCTGGGTCTACTGATAGAAGAACATCTACTAATGCCAGAGCAGGAGTAGGAAACTCTTTAAATGTTTCTGATACACGCCTCCCATATGGGTGTTGCGGTTTGAAAATGGTGGCATGGGGAAGTCTAGATTTCCTCCAATAGTCCTCTGATGGCGAACCACAGAGTTTAAATATTTTATGCAACTGCTCAACCTAGAAATAGTGGACAAGTTTAATAGCTTAGTTAAACAAACATAACTACTGGAGAATTCTCTTTCAGCATTTACTTTGAGAACGAGGGGAGCTTGTTACCATACCTCTGTTCTACCAGGCATTATAGGCTTGCCAGCATATAGCTCAGCAAGAATGCAGCCAGCACTCCAGAGATCTACAGCAACACCATAATTAGTAGCACCAAGCAAAAGCTCTGGTGGCCTATACCATAGTGTGACAACACGACTAGTCAAAGGGTGTCGTTGTTCCGGATCAAAGAAACTTGCTAATCCAAAATCTGCTATCTTCAATATGCCTCGGTTATCAATCAAGAGATTGGAACCCTTGATGTCACGGTGAAGAATGTGACGACTGTGGCAATGCTCAAGACCACGGAGGAGCTGTTGCATGTAACACTTCACCTGCACAATAATGGTGCTCAATGTCCAGATGTTCTGACCATAGTTTCATACAGATAGCTACTTTTCACTTCATTTCAAAAATGCTACTGACAATAATGCAATGCTGTAGGTTCTCTCGTTTCTCTGAGACTAAGATATTCATGAATACTTAATATGACAGAAAAGTAGCATGAATATTGGTGGCCTTAAGCACCACAATGATATTAGTACATACCTGAGACTCAGTAAATTTTACTCCAGGGAATGAAGCTAGTCCAGCTAGATCATGCTCCATGTACTCAAAAACAAGATATAAGCTGCAGGACATCCTTGATGTTACTAGACCCTCTAGCTTGATAACATTTGGATGATCAAGCCGACGCAAAATGAGGATTTCCCTCGCCATAAACTTCACACTCTCAGGTTCCAAATTATCAAAACGTACTTTCTTCAATGCAACAATCTTCTCTTTTTCGAGATCACGAGCCCTGTAGACATTACTGTATGTACCCTGACCAATCTGAATAAACAAAAAAATGATTATTAAAAACAATACCCCACAGTACAGTGAAGGTAATAAAAATGCATGTATGCCAATCTTCACAGTGAGTTAATCCATTAAACTGCCCCAGGCAGCACTCATGAGGCACATCTGAGTACATGATCTCAAAAGCCATAGCAAACCAGAATGCTTAAAAACAATTTTAACTATGTTCAATCAAACCTATCGTATCAAGCCAGAGCAGATAAAACAGAACACTACATTTTGTTAAACCATCTTATTGCCAGAAATTCAAAAGCCATAAACAATCAAACACCCGCACTTAGCAGAATATTTTTACCATTTGGCTAATTAAACTATGTTTGCAAGCAAAACAGATAAAGAAGAAAAATAAAGAGCATTAGTCTTGCAGTTAAACTTTCATCAACATATTCTTTGGTAATATAGCAAAGCTTGCCACATTCAACCAAAGCTTGCAAGGTGTGGCTACTATTCCTAGGTTCCAAGGTCCACTGAAACTAACAAAACATCCAAAAGAAAATGCCACTGCATTCCTGCATCCAACATAAAAGGCATCCCCCACTAATAATGGAATGTTACTGTTTCCTATCGTCCCCAGTTGCCATTGCCAAGCATAGACAAAAACCAATCCAATCGTCCCCAACTGCAATTGGCAAGCATAGACAAAAAAAAAAATCCATCCAAAGAATGAAAAGATCCGGCCATATTTGTATCCTTGTCGCTAGAAATACCATATAAAGCGTACCGTTTCCCTCATTAACTGCAAAAATCTAGTGCTTTCCCATCTGTTCGCAGATAACAATACCCCAGCTTATCTTCTCATCGAGGAATATAAATCTCCAAAAAACTCAAAATTTACAGCATAATTCTAAACTTTCATCAATATATTGGTGGTCAGTATAGCAAAGTTTACCACATTCAACCAAAAGCTTGCAAGCTATGGCGACTATTCCTAGGTTCCAAGGTCCGCTGAAACTTACGAAAAAATCCAAAAGAAAGAAATTGCCACTGCATTCTCGCATCCAACATAAAAGGCATCCCCCACTGATAACGGAATGTTACTATTTCCTATCGTCCCCAGCTGCCATTGCCAAGCATAGAAAAAAAAACCAATCCAATCGTCCCCAGCAGCCATTGCCAAGCATAGACAAAAACTAATCAAGGAATGAAAAGATCCGGTGATATTTGTTTCCTCGTCGCTAGAAATACCATATAAAACGTATCATTTCCCTCATTTACTGCAAAAATCTACTACTTCCCATCCGTTCGCAGATAGCAATACCCCAGCTACCTTCTCATCGATGAAGACAAATCTTTAAAAAAAACTCAAAGTTCACAGCATAATTCTAAAAATTACTACTGTTCTGAGATTCCAACACAGGCGAAAGCAAAATCGGAAGGTAACAAACGAAAAGGGGCAAAGCAACGAATAAGGTCCTACCTTGTCGAGCTTCTCGAACGACTCGGCGCGGCGGGGCACCCATCCGCGCACGGCCTCCGGGGCGACGGCGACGAGCCACGGAGGCCACCCCGCCGCCACCTGCTCCGCCTCCACCGCCCTGGGCACCGGGCTCCTGACCTGGCACGCCGCCGCCATCGCCATCATCGCCCTCCTCCTCTCCAGAGCCTCCTCCCTCCCGCTCCCCGCCCTCGCATGCTGCTGGTGCTGCTGCTGCTGCTTCCGCGCCTCCTCCTCCCTCCTCACCGCCGCCGAAAGCTTCGCGGCCGGCGGAGGCGTCGGGCGGCACTGGCCGTCGTCGAAGGCGGAGGAGGGGCGGCCGCAGACGCAGCCCATGGTGACTGCTGCTCTGCAACTGCAACGGCGGCTGCGGCAGAGAGAGGGGACCGGCTTCCTGGCTCAGCTCGGCCGGTGCCGCCACCGTGGGGACCGCGGCATGCGGAAGAAGCGTATGGATCTCAGAGTCAGAGCTAGGGTTTGGCGAGCGTGGATTAGGGTTGGATTGGTGGCGGAGGAGGAGGATGGAGGAGTGGAAACCGCGGCGCGGTGGAAGTGGAAGGGGAGCAGCAACGGCACTCGCAGGAGAAGGCAGCGGGAGGGTATGGGCACGTTTGTAAATTTGGTCAAAGCAAAGGCTATCCTCGTTGTTTGGGGTTTTATTTGCACACGAGGACATAAAAAGATTTATAATTGCTGGGTCCAAACGAACGTTCCCGAGTCCATTTGAGATTGTAGGATCTATTTTGTTTCGACTATAAGAAATATTTGATCGATGGTTACTCCGTTAATACATTTTATACATAAAGTTGATGTTTCATATTTTATAAACTTTTATGTGAGCATATATTTAAAATACTAAGACCTTGTTTGTTTCATCTCTTCCCAAAGGTATTGGGAGATATTGGATCATATTGAATCCCCAACGAGTCAAAATATCTCTCGATACACTTAAATACCTCCCAATACCTCTGGCGAAGGGATGAAACGAACAAGGCCTAATAGAGTAATTATTTGTTAAAAGTCTTTCCTTAAGAAACGGAACAAAATACAACTTATGGGGAGGCTTAATGTATCATTGTCCTATTAATCAAATGTGTCACGTTAACTAAATGATGTCTTCCAAAAAATGCACATCAAATATTAAGCAGGTAGCATGTACTTAAGGAAGTTACTTTTCCTTCCACGCACGATGGTTGAAGTGTGCGTCAGACGAAAGCTGGGGCGGGGGCTTAAGCCCCCTCCAATGCTACAAATTAATCAGATTAAGTATTGCATTCATTCGTTCATTTTATTTTCCAATGTAATTGCTACATACAACATCCAAGATGGTCACCTTGAAGGGGGAGTTGGGGTGATGGCAACAACCAATGAAATCAAAGAAGTTGATGCCAATGCATTCTAAAACTTTGCTAACAATTGAAAACTCAAGTTTTCTTTTTATTTACTTTTGTGGTATTTTTACTAGCGGAGCAAATTTTATGCAAGAAATTATACTAGTAGATAAGTAGCAACATATAAGTATCCATTCATATGTCCACACGAGAGTTTATCAATACATATAAAACAAATACACGAGCTAAGACACCATGATTCATCTAGTGTTATTTGGTATTTAAAAAATGTGTAGTGATATTTGGTGAGCAAAATTAGGAGTAGAAAACACATCATAGATGTGTGGTCTAAGCGTAACTTAACTAGCCATACAACGTGGAACCGTGCCTGATTTTTTTTTTAGATCACCGCACCTGACATTTTGTCCATCAACATTGCTAAGGTTTTGAGGTGCTCATCATCAGTACGAGTATTCCCTTCCAAAAAAGAGAAGTGCTCGACAGTAGTAAGCCCTGGAGCTGGCTGGAGGAAGTATAAAAGCCAAATAACCCAAGTTACGGAGGGCTTATATGCACACCGTCAGACTTAAATAAGGAAGCTGTGCTTCGCTGCCATGTCTCTGCGCCCGGAGCAATTCCTTTAGCTACCAGCTTTTCCGCGTACCCCTCCCCTCAGCACGCCCCGATAAGCGCGTCTTTTCGCGTTGACCCCACGCGTCGGCGACAGGCACCCATGCGGGGCGGGTAGCCTCTCGGGTGCGGCCTCTTCGAGACCGGCGCCGGCCGTTAAGACTGTGGCAGTGGGCCACAAGGTGCCAATTGGATTGCGCAGGAGGCGTCTGCGCCGCGCTGCTGCTATGGGCCCACCGGGGCGCGCACACAGGACGTCCGCATGTCGCAGGCTGACAGGTGGGCCCACCGGCCTTTGCCCGGGTAAATTTTGGCGGGTAACGACGAGCTCCTTCCCGCCACCCGCCTCAACTGTTCTCAGTTTCTCACCTCGAACCCGAAGACAATTTCCCAGTTTTATTTTTTTTCCCTTGAACTCCAGCTGCTCGTGTCGAACTAGTTTGTACTGTAGCATAATAAGGCTAACAGTTTGAAGCTTGGAGCGTTGAGCTGACAGAAGTTTTGGTTGAGCTATAAGTTGGGTATACGATGATATTTTCGAGATGTCACCTTGGATGCGATTAGCCAGCTAGGTGACGCATCATACATGAACCGCCGTTACATATTTATATAATTATATATAATAACAAATTGGCAGAGCCGACACGTTCGACTGGCTTGCTGATGGTGCCATCAGCGTCGTCGTTAACGGAAAGACACCCGTATAAGCAATCATCAGAGAGGATCCATGCTTCCAGGGCAAATCGAAGCTTAGATATTGCGGTCAAATGCACCCTCGATCAAGCGCGCGCGCCTGTGTGCTGGTGGCTTAGAGCCATTGACCGGCCGGGCGGCTGATGGTTAGCAGCCCACCCATTGCGAGTTAATCACAGAGACAAGAGAGACGGACAGAGACACGGACGTACAGAGAGGGGACAGCGTGGACGGGGCGAGGAAGCGAACAAAAAGAAGAGGATGGGATCGGGAGACAGGTCATATGAAACAAGCAGAGCTGACATTATTATTTCGGGCCGGCCGGTCGATCGATCATATGGCTAGCTGCTTAACATGGGTCCGAATATAATCGTCGTCTGTATAGTAGATGGCCCCGATTAGATACAACTGTAGCCCGTGTACGTACAATACAAGCATAGAGGGAATCAAGTATTTGATTGACTGGTTGCTTCCACAGCATGGGATTATATATTAGGCCCCCTCAAGCTAAGTAGCTAGCGACCTAGTCAGTTCCGTGCAATACACGTGGAAAGGAAACCGAGCAACCAAACATTGCAGTGATCGACAAAATGACAGTGCAAAAATGCATGCATATATAGGCCGGCTGATTAATACTGTCTTTCAAAAAAGGGCCGATCAATACCGGTAATAATTAATTTGTCAGCTGATGCAGTAGTTCTATACGAGTACGTACAGTTGAAGCAGTGAGAGAACATTTTCGTCAGGGTATACAAGCCTGATGTCGAATACGATCGGGTATGTATGTATGTACGTGGAGTAGTAGTTGACGTACGGGTGTACGTGTGCCCGTGTGCGTGGCTGATCACGTACGTACGGATGACAATGACAAGCACGGACACGGACGGCTGCCTACCAGAGAGCACATGGATGGAGGAGATATATCGATGGATCGGAGAGACGGACGAGGCTGGCCCTGCCGGGTTGCGAGGCTGGATCTGGAATCAGCTGCGTGTGTGTGTACGTGCGTGTGCAGGTGACATCGGCCAATTCCAACCACCGGCCAGACTACTCTCCTATCATGCATCGTCTCTAGCCCAACCACGCAACACGTGTGATTAATGCCGCCTAGCTACCACCATTCGTCAATCGTCAGACAGAGATTAACCTACAGTACAGCTACACGGCCGGCCTCAGTCAGTATCAGTACTCAGCATGTTTAACCTCGTACAGTACATCCGGCTATACCAGCTCAAATCTCTTTTGCGATCGTCGCACATGCGTTTGTGTTGTTAATTTGGTGGATTAGCCAGCCTCCCGCCCGGGTCGGCCGGCCAAATTATCGGCCTGGCGACGACGACCTTGCTCATCTCTGCACAAACAGCCAACGTGCTCCTGCGGCTCCTGATCACATGCACGGCTTCACCCTACCCGTGTGCTGCGTTCTCAGTCCATGTACTAGGAGTATGTAGGCTGTAACTTATTATTGCGAAGAAATCTCTAGGAACAAGACAAGGCGCGAAGAGCAGACAAAACTCACTCGAGACACCACACCACAGTCGTCCACAGTACTCTAAAGTCGTAGGAGAGAGAACCCAAATGTTGGGGACGATATGATGCATGAGATTGAGGAGGCGGCCTTGTCTGATGAGTCGAGAGCCATCAACAATTCATCAGCGCTGCTGATCCGAGACGAGAGAGAGAGAGAGATAGAAGAATCCAAGCTATAGCTAGCTGCTCGTTGCTAGATGGTGCACACGCGTTGGGGCGCGAGCAGGCATCGGCATCGCCTAGCTCTTGCGTTGTCACGCGGTGCAGACAGCAGCAGGTGCTGCATGCTCAATCAGTCTCACATGCATGCTATATTGCTATGCCTGTGCTGCTTCTCATCAGACCTTGAGACTTCAGTGGAACTGTGTGCCGGCGGCCGGGCCTGGGAAAGCTGCACCAGCGCGCCCGCTCTTCTTCCGCCTCCGATCTACCTGTACGTACTACTCGGTATGTATTCGGTATTCCATTGAAAGCAAGCGATCTACGTACTCAGTACTCATGCACTCTGTACTTCTACTACAGTTGCAGAGTAACTCTCGCTTGGATGCTATGTATACACGCACATGCGTACAAGTACACCTGGCTTTCAATGGATAATATATACAGGCCGATGGATCCAGGGTGGTTGGATCGCGGCCAGCCGGCCACAGCGAAAAACATCGTGGCAGCACAATTTTTTTTCTCTCCTTTTGGAGTGTCATTGTAATTTCATCAGGCAGGCAGGGAGGCGGGTGTTGCTGCATTTGGGCTGTATGCGTCGTCTATGGTGGTTCCACTGGGCTGGCCCAATGGTTTATTGACCTGTTGTTTGTTCTGGGCTTCTGGCCCAATGGTTTACCGTTAGTAATAGGCCTGTTTTATATACTAGTAATTGTTTTTGGATTGCTAAAGAAAAAAAAAGATTATTCTCCACAAGCACTCAATATCCACGCTCACTTCATTTTTTTTTTTGGTATTGATGGCGTTTGTTGTTGTGGTTGTTGTGTTGAGGCCGTCGTGTGGCTGGTTTGTTTATTTGTTTTTGTTGTGTTATATATGTCTTTTTTAAGGAACTTACTTTATATGTCAGTGAATCGTAGGGTGTTTTAGTTTCAGAGTTTTTGCTTGTACTACATGAAAAGTAACAGTAGGCGACTGGTGTTATTAGAAACTTAAATTTACGTAGCCAAATTAAACCACACAGTAGATTCCATTGCACATAACAGAGATACACGCGTGACGACATATCGAGCACCGATCGAGATCAGGGGTCCTTGTACACGTACGTTACGCACGACACGGTAGGGACACGACGCATACACGGGCAGCATGGTGGTTTATTTATTATATATACGCTCATGGAGCCATGCTGGAGGCGCGCTGCTAGCTGCTGCTGCTTTCACTTGCCGCAGGTGCAGTTGGTGCAGGAGCAGCTGGTGCCGCACTTGCAGCCGTCGTGCTCGGCGCCGGTCACCACCTCCTCCACCTCAGGGCGCGCCAAGGGCTGGCTGCATATATGCACCAGATCGACGAGATTGTGTTAATTAAATGAAGCTCGATCGAAAAATTCATTTTTAGAGCAGCAGCAGTAATTATTTTAGCTTCATCGGTAGCTAGTTGTATGTACCTGCCAGTGTCAGGCATGACGACGCTATAGCTGTCGCCCTTCTTCCTGCAGATAAATAATCAGAAAAAAAGATTAACACAAAAACAACAGGTCAATCTGTGCCATGCATATATCCATGTTAATAGCTGCGGCCGTGTTTAGATGAGTAGGAATTTTTGTATGCAAATGTCATATCAACCATTTAGTAGTAGTAAACGTAGACTACTAATAAAACAAATTACAGTTCTAGCCAAGAAATCGCAAAACAAATCTAATAACGGGTAATTAACCAATAATTAGCGGATGATTACTGTACCATTTCTGATGCAAATCATGGATTAAATATACTTACTAGATTCGGCTCACGACATACACTCCATTTATATAATGGGTTATTTTTTTCGTCTACATTTAATATTCTATGTACGTAAGATTCTATTTGACAGTGATGGGTGAAAACTTTCTGGGAGAAGAAACTAAACATGGCCGGTATCACTACTACTAGCATAGTACGAAGCACGAGCAGAGGAAACTCAGGAAATTAGTACTAGGATTTTGAATCAGTACAGGAAGGTCTTAGGGACTAATTAGTTAGAGAGACGATATGGATCGAGAGGGACTAATTAGTTAGAGAGACGATATGGATCGAGAGCACTTACGTGCACTGGCTCCTGTCAGCGCAGTCGCAGTTGCCGCACTTGTCCGACATGTTTGCTGGTGGTTGCTAGCGTTGGTCGAGCAGGCTAGGGATCAAGAAGGATTCTTGTGCTGTGGCCTGTGGGTGAGGAGCCATGGCCGCTGCCCGCGGCTGGTATATATAGGCAGCCGGGCGGAGGCGAGAGGATGCCAACACCACCGGATCGAAAGGAATCTCAGTGGAGGAGCGATCGAGCGCGACGGCGTGCACGGCTCCGTCCGCGGGCGGCACGGAAGCAGGCCGCCATCCCATCCCATCGCCGCACGGAAGGAATCTCCCGCGGCCACCACACGCCGCTCCGGCCGGGCCTTCGCCGTGTCCAGCGGCATGGCCGTTCCCTCCCATTATTATTTCCGCCGCTGCTTATCGAACTTGAAGTCCTGAACAGATCATTATAGAGAGAAACCGGTTTTTAATTTGTTTTATACTTAAAAAAAAAGAAACCGGGTTTCATTTAATCTGCTGTGAAATTAGGCTTTGAATCAAATCAAGCTGCTTCAGATATTTTTCTCGCCTTGATTCGCAGGACTCTTTGCTTTCGCTCGTGCTCGCCGGTATACCTCAAGCTGCTGAATTCCTGCAGTCTCTCCGTTGTCCGGCCACACGCAACGCATATACGGATGGGTGGAATAATTATGTTATCGTGGCCGTATATATGCATGCCACTCTTTCAACTCTTATCACACGCCTTTTTAATTGGTTTGCTTCTGAAGATTTTACGGCCCAGTAGTAGTGGCAGCTCCTGTCCGTGTAGGTCGCCGTCGCCTCCCGTCCCTCTGCCACTACGCTAGGAATAAGCACACCACCAGCCAAGGCTCGCCAGATAGTAGCGAATTTCTCCTAGGCCCTGCCTGCCATCAAATCCAACCGCATACAAGCTAGATGCGGCTCGTCTGCATCATCTCCTTTTTAAAATTCCGACGCAAGTACGTAGCTTCCGGACGAAGCATTAAAAAAAAACTTGAAGCAAAATCCAACAAGGATTCCAGATTCCTTCGGACATATAGGCACTAGTGTCAAAATAGGCCCATTTCGTTGGTTTAATAAGAGTTGTCAAAGAGTTCGGGCGTTGTGGGCTGGGCTAGATGTAGTTCAGTTGGAGTGCCAGGGCCGGAACCGCTCTCTCTCTATCTCTTGTCGCCCTCCCTCTGTTCCGCCAAGGGCCCATGTGCGCGATCGTTGCAGACGTCCATGGCGAGTCATCGCAAGATAGCTTCCGACGCCTGATGATGATAGCTCCGGCGGCCGGCGGCAGGCACTGGCTCTGCAGTGTGCACATGCCCAGCTCCATGGATGCATGCAGGCAGCACGCAGCGCGCCCGTCGCTCCAGCTGGTGCCTCCACGTCCGTACACCGCAGCGGCTGCGTCTCGTGCGGTTTGTACCGGATAAATAATCCACAGCTGGTTGGCTCTGCAATAGTACTGTACATCTCGATCGGCCGTTCACCGGAGCAGGCCGGGCCGGTCGGTCAGTCTGTCAGATGCACTTGCCTGCATCTGCGACGGCGACAGCGCTGATGGGCGGCGCGCTGTCCGCCATGCATACATTACACACCCAGTGCCCGGCCTGACTGGTCTGGTCTTCGATCAAGCTCGCTCGTCAGTGAAGTGCATATGCAGCAAGCAGTGCCTGCCAATTTAATGGCACGGCATGGACAACCCAGTCTGCAGAGATCGAGAGCCGTTGTTTACTACTGCTTCCATTCAGTGTGCATGAATGTGATCGATCTAGGTGCCCATTACAAGTGATGCTCTGCTGGATCGTGATCGGGATTACTGCACTTTGTTCGTTTCGGACGGTTACAACGCCTACAGAGAAGCTGCATGTACAGGCCGCGGGTGCAGTGCAGTCGTTGGTGTTGATGGTACAGAGATCGATCCAAGTTCTGGTCGTATCATGATCGTTGGCCGCTAGCTGCGCCCGTGAGCTAGCTGCAAGCAAGTACAACAAGAAGCTGCATGCATTGGCCTGCCGCCCTGCCTCCTTTTCATGACGACCTAACGACTACCAGATGTACTGTATGCATGTATATGCACGCACGCACGCATGCTGCAGTCTAAAAGCGCTGTCATGCCGATCGATTGCCAATTTGCCAAGGCTTTAATTTGGTGTCCATAAAATGCATGCATGAGGCCGTGCCCTGAATGCAAATAAACCCCAACTGCTCACGGCCAAAAGGTGTCACGCGTGTGCATCCATGCAGACACTTGTCGCTTTTGCCGCTGGGCATGCATGCTATACAGCGTACACTGGTTCTAGAGATGTCCGTATCTTTGCCCCAACCGCAGCTTGCCATCCTTTTCATGATTTCATCAACATCCTACCCAACTTGCTTATTAACTACCCGACTGTGTGTGTGTATGAGCATGAGATGAATGCTCCAAGGCGGCTCAGCCGATCTTTCTCAATTTCTCTGGTCTCGATCGACATGTATGAGCTGAATGAATGACCAAACCAACAAGGTTTGATAGCTGAATTTGAGATGCAGGGCAGGGCTGCACGCTACAGCAGTGTCGCAGTAACTGCTGTTGGAAGGGTCGCGCGATATAGCTGCACTGCACGTACCTACTGAAATGAATCAATGCGGCTAAGGCTAATCATGTGGCACCGCCGCCGACGTGGCAAGCGCTACACGCCCGTGCCCATGATCGCAAAAGCAACTTATTTCTTTCAGGCCTGATCTTGCCTCCCTCTGATAGTTACACTTTACACAGCGTCGAAATACTAGGCAGACATGATCGATATCGACGCAGACAATTGTTGGCTCGTCCATTCCATATCATTGCAACCGAGTTTTTGCCTCGTTCCAGACGAAACCAATCGTTCAGTCCATTCGCGACCTCTGCATCCATGAACCAACCAACCATCTGAGATCTGAATCAGCTAGTCTGCAGCAACGTACTGCCGTGTAAAAGTTTTAATTTTTTTTAAAAAAAAATCCCGCACAGCATAATCCTCGCTAGCTAGCTAGTATTACCGTCAGTAGAAGTAGAACCATTAATTTTTGCCTGCAGTAAAAAAAAAACTAAAACCAGAGACGATGCTGAATCTGATCAGGGGCGTCCTTTACTCTGAACCCTGACGCACTCGGCCGTGCTCCGCCACATCGATCACTCAGCCCCGGCAGCAATTTACCCCGGCTTGGCTGCGCGCGTGCAACCAAACCCTCGCAGAGGCCGGAGTTAAACATGGGAACCCAAGATCACGGCCACGCCCAGAGCCCGGAGAGGAAAGTACACACCAGCCCCCCGTCCTGTTCCTCCAGACACATCCATCCAAGTCTGCAAGATGAAATCAACCGGCCAGCAGGTGTCCTTCGTGCCATCGATTGCATGCAGAGGAGGGGTAGCTCCTGATCTGACCGGTCTTATCAGCAGCCGGGCCCCAGAGATTAAGCCGGTGTCGTCCGATCGATCGATCGATCCTGAGTGGCTCTGGCTTTGCGTTATGACAAATGGAGATTTTTCTCGCAGGCCCACCGTGCTTGGATGGATCTCGTTAGGGTTTGGTTGGTAGGCCATGAATGATTGGCATCGAGGTTGTTATTGCTGCGAGCTAGGCGAGCGAGGCCAGGCAGAGCAGAGGCACGCAGGTCATGTTGTTGTCTCGTAGGGAAGCCAGAAGCCATGCACGAGCACTGGAACAGTTCATCTGGTGGTGTGATCACTCGGACAGACTCTCGGAGAGTCAATTTCCGGAACATATTTTTTTGGCTTTTCTTAATGGCTAATATCATTCAACTAATTAGCAACAGTGCTGCATTACTGTGCGCAAACAGTTGGGCAAGTACACTTGTTAGTTGTTGTTGCATCATCTGACTAGTGCAGCCGCGCGGACTATGACGCGGCTAGTAGTGGCTACTACCGCTTTCAGTTCCAGCAGTGAGGAAATGTTCTCCAAGGCTTTCAGCGTGCAGGAAAATCAAGCTAATAACCAGGTCTGTGTGTACGTACTGGCCGAACTGGCCGATCCGATGCCACGTCGCTGTCTATGGCCGAAATGGCACTGTTGCTACTAATGGCGTATGAGACCCCCAAAAAGATCTCTCATGCCTGTATACCTAATAATGCAGAGTCGTATCGTAGACAGCAAAGGTCATACGACATGAACGGAACAGCTTACTCATGTCTGGACTTAATTTGCGCAATATATTTTTTTTGGTTTTTTTGGTGTTCTTGTCCCTATTTTGAAGTGCAATTGTGATTTTGCTCTCATTTTTTTAACATTGTGATTTTGCCCTTAGATATTTTACAATTACACTGCAAAATGGGGGTAAGAATACAAATGCCCCTATTTTTGTTTACAATGTTGCGACAATCTATCTACTTTTAGTATTTATCAACTGCTTGATTTTTTATTAATCCCTACATATTCTCATTTTTGCAGGCAGAAAACTATACTATGTCTGAAAAATGCTCAAATTTGCAAACGAATTAAGGGATCAAAGCAAGGCATTAATTTCCGCCCTCGCATGCATCTGATGCAGGAGTTAATTATTATAAGAAAAAGCTATTGCATATGCACCCGGCCCAGTTCATTTGCAGAAGAAGCAACATAAATTCACTGTCACAATACTAGTAGTATATCCATCCCGTGTGACTGATGGAGCAGTGAATCGATCATATTCATATGGGCGGGGCGGTGGATGCAAGGATGGGTGAATAATGGCGACGGGATGGCGAGAGCGTGCTCCCCGACCGCACGCATGTCCTCGTGCCGGCCGATCGAGTTGACTAGCAAACAAGCAGAGCCGGGCGGCCGGATCACATATCGTCAGAGACGCCGCGCGGCAGGGCATGGCCACGTCCTCCTGCGTGCAGCCGGCCATCCAGCTAGCTGCTGCTTCAGAGTCCAGACACATCACCCCCTGGAGCCTGAGACCCAGCTGACTCGAGACAGTAATGGCCGCGTTGTAACTCATGCCATGGGGAGGAGCTACCTCTCTGCTCTGCTCTGTCCGCTCACCCGTCGCTGTTATCCAAACTGTTACGCGCGCCTCCGTCCGTCCATGATCCCCTTCACCCCTTCTCCTCTCCTGATGACAAGTCGTCAGAGTCTCCCCTCCCAGCAGCCTCCGCTACTTATACAGCCATCAACCCCCGGCCCCCTTTCCTCTCTCTGCAACTGCAACCACACCATTGCCTTTGCACCGCCTCCCTGTTTCTCCCTCACACACGACTCCGATCGAGCTACCCAGCTACGTGGTCTCGGCGTGCGCGCGTGTGGCGCAATGAGCGACATGAGCTCCGACACCTCGTCCGCCACATCGTCCTACTCCTCGTCCCCCTCCACGTCCTCCACCAGCTCGCCGCGCGTCAAGAGCGGCGGCGGCGGCGGCAATAAGAAGCGGCCGCGCACGCACGACGACGGCGCGGGAGCGGGGGGCGTCCTCCCGGCGTACCGCGGCGTGCGGATGCGGGCGTGGGGGAAGTGGGTGTCGGAGATAAGGGAGCCCCGGAAGAAGTCGCGCATCTGGCTCGGCACCTTCCCTTGCCCCGAGATGGCCGCGCGCGCGCACGACGCCGCCGCGCTCAGCGTCAAGGGCGCGCGCGCCGTCCTCAACTTCCCCGACCTCGCCGCCGCGCTCCCGCGCCCGGCGTCCCTCGCGCCGCGCGACGTCCAGGCCGCCGCCGCACGCGCCGCCGCGCTCATCATGCCGCACCACAAGCAATCCAGTGCCACCGCCGGCACCCCACCGCCGACGCGCCGGCCGCGGCGGATGACGCAGCCCAACGGCCACCTAGCAGCCTCGCTGGTGATCACCGTCGCGACGCGCCGGAGCCGGAGCGGCGGCAGCCGGTGGAGGTGGCCGCCGAGCTGGTGTTCGATGAGCTGGCGCCGCTCTGGGTGGAGGACGTGGTGGAGTTTGGCCCGTCCGATCATCCGTCGTGGACGCCGTACGACGGGCTCGACGCCGTCGGATTCCAGCCCCTCTTGTGGGAGTACTAGTACTAGCCTACTAGGATTTGTCTGTACATGGGCGGGCGGGCTTTTCCCATTTTTGGTTTCGGCTTGTTGCGTGATGTATCTTCCTTTTTTTCTTGCTAGTGCTGGTTCAAGTGTGTGATTTTCATTTGTTTCTTTTTTTTGGGTGTTTGGAGCTTCATGTGGGGGTATATTAGCTATATGTGGGGGAAAAAATGCTGAGACTGATGTAAAAAGTTGGGAGTTTTACAATGACGTTATGGGTTCTTAATTAATTGGCCGATGGAAAATGGTGCTAGGAGAGGCTTATTACCATTTCCTAACTTTTGGCAATGCCATGGCGTTTCCAAAAGAAGTTACTCGTCAAGAGATAATCCAGACATGTGAAAGTGACATTTGCTTGAACCAGCATGATGGTGAGTAATCAAATCTCCGTGTTGATTGATACCCAGGAGAGAGATGCCATCTATTTTCAAGAAATTGTTCACGTTACCTTTACAAGTTATTGACTTTGCACACTGGTGTTTTTATCAGAATGACTTCACGATCAGAGAACTTCCCTCAAAAGTTGAAATGCGACGCCACAGAAACAGAACTATAGCTATAGAAACGACATCAGCTCGGAGGAAGAGAGAGATGGTTTGTTACCCCTTATCTGTTTCGACTAATTTGCGTGGGTTCCTATCGCTGTACGGAGTGTAGATAAGGTCCCCTTTATCCATTTTTTGCCACCGATATGATCATACGCACACGACTAATCAAGCACCAACCAATCATTAAATCTGTTGGCAGATGTGCGTGCCGGATTCACCATGCACTTTCTATTCTCCTTTGTTCTTCTCCAAAAACTTAACTAATACTATATGCAATCGAAAACAAAATCAAAATTATCTTGTTATCCCTTCATGGGAAACCATTACCACACGGAGAGCAACTGTAGACAACACGTTTGCCATGGAACCATTGATTCTGGTCGGATCCTGAGAACTAAGGGAAACGATTCCTTCAAGCTAGCATTGACCGATTAGTCTGTACAACTCAGAGATCCCGAAGAGATTTGGTGAATGAATGATTGAATCAGAGAAAGTTGGAGCGCTGAATGCAAAAAGTTTAAGTAAACTGGCCTCTCTTTGCAGGTTCCAGTAATTCATAGGCTGCACGAACGGGATGTATCCCAGGAGGCCAGGAGCTGGAGCCTGGAAATAAGCAGCTCTCCCATGATTGAGGTTGAGGCGATGTGAACCAGCTGTCCGAACATCTCTCTGTCGCCTGTTCCGGGCGCATCTGACGGCCGTGGGGGCTCCAGGCCGTTCAATGGCCGCCGTGCAGAGGCGTTGCAGCGCAAGAAGCTTCTATCTGCAGCAGATCGTGCTCAGGAGGTAGGGACGCGGTCTTACATGTTGCAGTCGGAGAGCAATGCAAGCTCAGCACCCTCCCCCATCTCGATCCCCTGCAAAACACAGCTAGCTGTGCATCCTTGCCGCCGTGCCATGCCGAGCATCACGTCGCCGTCGACGGACGAGACAAAGGCGGATTTTTTTCTTCTCGCCGCCCTTTCCTTTCTGTTGTTTTCCTCGACGCAAAAATGCTTCATTTTCATGATTTCATTCGTCTCCCTGGCTAATACTACATTATTGCGTGTCAATCGACGTGTGCCTAATTCATGTGTCTGGGGGACTGTTCCGATTGGTCGCGATCCGAGTGCCACCGTGTTCGTTCTGAATTCGACATGGCTCAGATTTTGGCTTGGGTTGTTAGACCAAACCGGCCGTGGTCTCTTTCGCAGGGTGCCAAGTGCCTCGTCACCTGTCGCGCGACGGAGAAACAGCGTATGAGTAGAGTTAAAACTTAAAAGGGCGGTCTCGACGACAGTGCCTTCTCCTCCTGTCGTCGTGGAACATGCAAGCCACACACCTGTGCTCCGTGTTAACGGCCTTGAAAATTACTGCTGCTGTAGGGGCATCGTCCAGCAGCGACAGTGCATATATGCTCGACGGGCGACAGGAACACATTGCCATCTGGGCACACGTGTAAGCCGGCCATAGATCACTTCAAGATTACCCAGATTCTGTTACATGACTGCCACTAACTGCGTGCTCTTTGTGGGCTGTCTCAACTCTCAAATTCTCTATGTTCAAGCTAGTAACCAGAAAATATAGCATAGCAATCCCTACTTGAATTAAATATCTCAGCAAGATGGTGGGCGGCTATTTTGCTATGATTTTTTTTTTCGGGTGATGCAGAGGATGCAGTACTCACCAGATACGTTCTTCTCTTTGCTTGCTATTTTGGATAAATCAAGAAATGCAAGCCATAACACGTGTTGGGAGGAGACAGAGTCAAGATCAACTACAGCGAAGATGTTAATGCTTGAAAGGTTTCTCTTATTATTAATACTTGAAAAATCCTTACCTTTTTAATTTATGGGGAAAAAAATCCAATCTGAATTGGAATACAGCTTTGGTTTTCATTTCTCGCTCTAGCATGAGTACTTTGGAGCTAGTTACATGAATAACTCAACACATAATTGACTTGCAATATAAAATTGACCAAATGCAAGTCTAAATACAAGGTGTTGACATTAAAACAAGTACAGGGGTGATGTTCATTTGAGTTCGTTTTTGATAAACTATAAGAAGACATACCATCATATATACACTAATGCATTAGTTGCTAATGGATGCACTAATTTATTTTGTAGTCCAGTAATAAGTACACATGCATTGAGAACCAATCAAATGGTTATTTGTTGTTTGTTAACTGAGATAAACAACATGACGTGGGAAGATAACACTATACTACACCGTCATGCTCGTGCAAGTATCCACAGAAACCAAATTATATATGTACTCAGTGTTGATTCTAAGTAGGTTGTCTCCTAGCTGCAAGACAAAGCGTGTTTTATTTTAGACAATGGAAATGTTCATCTCAAAGACATGACTAATAAAATCAAACTACTAATGTGCCTGATCATATTTCTACGAAAGAAAGCGATTGATCATAGAAATGTGTTATGACCGGCATCACATACCAACGCCGCAACAAGCGTCAACGTGGCTAGACGATCAGGCTTCAGCGCGGCAGTAGTTGATCTTGGCTGGAAATCAGCCGTAGTTGTTCAGTTCGGTTTGTTACAGAGAGATAGGATTAGAGAGGCTTGCCTCGAGTTTGTTAGCTGGTTTGTTAGATGGCTGATTCGGGCTATAAGTAGCCAAGACAATTGTCATTATCCTTTAAGCAGAGATCAACAGTTTGTTGGTCCTTTGCCGCACTTGTTCTCTCTCTCGTTCGTGTGCATCTGTTCGCCGTGCGTGAGCACGGCGCCGCATCGCCGCCGGGGGTTCAAGCCCCGGCCTCCCATCGTCCACGGCTACAACCTCCGCAGTACACCGCGTCCTATCAATCTGGTATCAGAGATGCCAGGGTCGACCGACTGAGAGGCCGCCGCCGCCGCCGCCGCGGCACCCGCTAGCAACCAGAACGTCGACGCTCTTGCGAAGATTGTCGCCGATCTGAACCGCACTCTTGCCGGCCTCGCCACGCCGCTGACGGCACTTGCCGATCTCCCGAGGCTCCTGACGCCGCTCCTTCCGGCCACGTCCAACCCGGAGACAGCGCCCGCCGATGGAGCGACGCCGACGGCGACGTTCCCATACGGGATACCTGGGTATGGCGGGATCCCTACACTGTCCGACGGTGCAGCCCTCGCAGCGGCCTCTGCATCGGCCCCTGCGTCGTCCGGCGCCCCGCAGCTGACACTGCCGCCGACGTCGGCGCCCGTTCCGGTGCACCAGATCCAGTTCCCCCCTCCCCGTCACAGCTGCCATCGTTTCCGTCGCTACCACCACCCGCTCCGGCCGCAGCCACCGCACCCGCGGGATCCACACCGCCGAACTCCACCGGCGCAGCCGTCACTGCGCCACGGTACCACAAGCTTGACTTCCCGCTCTTCGACGGCAAAGAAGACCCCCTGGGCTGGCTCACTCAGTGTGACCAGTTCTTCCGAGCACAACACACGCCGGAGGCGGACAAGGTGTGGCTGGCCACGTACCACCTACGCGACGTCGCCAGGCTGTGGTACTACGCCACCGAGCGCGACACCGGCGCCCCGACGTGGTCGTACTTCAAGCATCTCTGCACCCAGCGCTTCGGGCCCCCGCTCAGCGCCAATCACTTGGGCGAACTCGCACGCCTGCAATTCCGGACGACCGTCGAGGAGTACCAAGGGCGTTTCCTCGAGCTCTTGTGCCACACCGCGCCCCTGTCGCCGGTCCAACAGGTCCAGCTGTTCACCGCGGGACTGCCCGACCGGATTCGCATCGACGTCGAACTCCAGAGCCCACCGGACCTACAGACGGCCTTGATGTACGCACGCGCGTACGAGCGCCGCGCTCAGCCCGCGGACACCGGCCGCACCACCCGCTTTCAGCCTCGGGCTCCTGCGGCGCCGGCACTAGCCCCGCCCGCCGCACCACGACAGGCGACCGTGGCAGCCCCTACGGGTGCGACACCAGCAGCGCCAACCCGCCCCTTCCGACGCCTGTCGCCCGCGGAACTCGCCGAACGCCGGAAGCAGGGACTTTGCTACAACTGCGATGAGCAGTATGTCCGCGGCCACCGCTGCCAACGGCTCTTCTACATCGAGGTGAGCGACTACGACGAGGAGGGCGACGCGGACGCCTTCTCCATGGCCGGCGACGAAGACCCAGTCGTGTCGTTGCACGCCTTGATCGGACTCCGCACCGAGGACACCATGCAGTTGCCCCTCATCATCAACGGTTTCCTGCTCACCGCCCTGCTCGACACCGACTCCACCCACAACTTCATCAACAGCGCCGCCGCCGAGCGCATCGACATCAAGCGCCGGCCAAGTCCCGGTCTCCATGTCACCGTGGCCAACGGTGACAAGGTCTCGTGCCGCGGCCGAACGGACAACCTCGGCATCTCCATTGGCTTGGAGCAGTTCACGATCTCCTGCTACACCATCCCACTCAGCGGCTTTGACATCGTCCTGGGCGTGGAGTTTCTCCGCACGCTCGGGCCGATCTTATGGGAGTTCGACGACCTCTGCATGGCCTTTTGGCGCGGGAACAAGCGCGTCTTTTGGAAGGGACTCGGCTCGCCTCGTGGCGACATTGATCAGCCGGCGCTACGCACCATGGTGACACGCCCAGAGCAGATGCTCGACCAGCTCCTGCGCCAGTACATGGGCATCTTCAACGAGCCGCACGGCCTACCGCTGGCCCGTGCCTGCAACCACAGGATCCACCTCCTGCCATCAACTGCTCCCGTCGCGGTCCGGCCATACCGATACCCCCAACTGCAGAAAGACGAGTTAGAGCGGCAGTGCGCCGCGATGCTGGCCCAGGGAATCATCCGCCCGAGCACATCCGCTTTCTCTGCGCCGGTTCTGTTGGTGAAGAAGCACGATGGATCCTGGCGGTTCTGCGTGGATTATCGGGCGCTGAATGAGAAGACGGTCAAGGACAAGTACCCGATCCCCGTCGTCGACGAGCTCCTCGACGAACTCCACGGCGCCAAGTTCTTCACCAAGCTCGACCTTCGCTCGGGCTACCATCAGGTCCGCGTGCACCCGGACGACGTGGAGAAAACGGCCTTCCGCACCCACCATGGCCACTTCGAGTTTCTCGTCATGCCGTTCGGCTTGACGAACGCGCCGGCGACGTTCCAAAGTCTCATGAACGACATCCTCCAGCCGCTGCTACGCCGGTTTGTGCTTGTGTTTTTCGATGATATCCTAATCTACAGCTCCACGTGGTCCGAGCACTTGCAGCACGTCAAGGCCGTACTCGAGATCCTCACCAACAACGGCCTCTTCGTCAAGCGCTCCAAGTGCACCTTCGGAGCATCGTCCGTCGCCTACCTCGGCCACGTCATCTCGGCGGACGGGGTCGCCATGGACGGCGAGAAGGTGGAGGCTGTGGCGTCCTGGCCTGAGCCCCGCTCTGCACGCGGCCTCCGCGGATTCTTGGGACTCGCCGGCTACTACCGCAAGTTCATCCAAGATTTTGGCATTATAGCCGCGCCATTGACAAAGCTGCTAAAGAAGGAGGCCTTCCACTGGACGGACAACGCCACGATGGCATTCCAGGCACTCAAGAACGCGCTCTCCACCGCCCCTGTGCTCCAGCTACCCGACTTCAACCGGGCGTTCATGGTGGACTGCGACGCGTCGGGCTCGGGCTTTGGAGCCGTACTTCACCAGGGTGCCAGGCCGCTCGCGTTCTTCAGCAGGCCCTTCGCCGCGCGGCACCACAAGATCGCGGCATACGAGCGCGAGCTCATCGGCCTCGTCCAGGCGGTCCGACACTGGCGACCGTACCTCTGGGGGCGCCGGTTCATCATCCGAACGGACCACTACAGCCTGAAGTTCATGCTTGATCAGCGCCTCTCGACGATTCCGCAGCACCAATGGATTAGCAAGCTCTTCGGCTTCGACTTTACGGTGGAGTACCGGCCCGGCCGGCTGAACGTCGTGGCCGACGCTCTCTCGCGTCGCGACGGCGACGACGGCATGCTGCACACCTTGTCTGCGCCAAGCTTCCAGCTCTACGACGACATCAGGCGCGAGGTGGAACAAGACGAGGACACGCGCCGCGTCCACGACGAGATCATCGCCGGCATGCTCCCGGCCCCCTGGCGCGTCCATGACGAGCTGATCCTCAATGGGGACCGCGTGTTCCTGACCGCGACGTCCCCGTTGTTGCCGATGGTCCTCGGCATGGCGCACGACGCCGGGCACGAAGGCATCCAGAAGACACTCCAGCGCCTCCGCTCTCACTTCCACGTACCGCACGATCGCGCGCTCGTACGAGACTTTGTGCGTGCCTGCGCCACTTGCCAGCGCAACAAGACGGAGACGCTCCACCCCGCCGGACTACTGCAGCCGCTCGACGTCCCTTCTCAGGTCTGGTCTGACATATCCATTGATTTCATCGAAGGGCTGCCAAAAGTACATGGGAAATCGGTCATCCTCACGATGGTCGATCGGTTCTCCAAGTACGCCCACTTCATCGCCCTGGGACACCCATACACAGCGCTATCCGTCGTGCGCGCGTTCTTCGAGGGCGTCGTGCGGCTCCATGGATTCCCGGTGTCCATCGTCAGCGACCGCGACCCTGTCTTCACCAGCAACGTGTGGAAGGACCTCTTCAAGATGGCGGGCGTCAAGCTGCGCATGAGCACCGCGTTCCACCCGCAGACAGACGGCCAGACAGAGGTTGTCAACAAGACCATCGCCATGTACTTGCGGTGCATCACCGGCGATCGCCCACGCGCCTGGATCGACTGGCTGCCTTGGGCGGAATTTTGCTACAACACGTCGTTCCACACCGTGCTCCGAGCCACGCCATTCCAGGTAGTCTACGGCCGCGAGCCGCCCACACTCACTGCATACACTCCAGGAACGGCGGCCACCTCGACGGTCGAAGAAATGCTGCGTGAACGGGACGAGTTCCTCGCGGAGATCCGTGATCGCCTACTGCAAGCACAGCAGTATGCCAAACGGTACTACGACGCCCATCACCGCGACCTGGAGTTCAACGTCAACGATTGGGTCTGGCTTCGTCTCCTTCATCGCCAGGCTCTCTCCCTCACTGATCGGCCCAAGGGTAAGCTCGGTCCACGTTACGCAGGACCCTTCCAGGTGGTGGAGCGCGTCGGCACCGTGGCATATCGCCTGCGTCTGCCAGTGGGTGCCCGCGTTCATGATGTTTTCCATGTCGGCCTCCTCAAGCCGTTTCACGGGACGCCACCGGCTACACCACCCGAGCTGCCAGCAATGGAGAACGGCCGTTTCCTGCCTACGCCCGAGAAGGTGCTGCGAGCTCGACTGCGCCGCGGCGTATGGCACGTCGAGGTTCTCTGGGCAGGCGCGCCGGCCACGGAGGCAACATGGGAACCAGTGCAGCAGTTCAAGGCTTCCTATCCTGGGTTTCAGCTCGAGGACGAGCTGTTTCTGGAGGACGGGAGAGATGTTATGACCGGCATCACATACCAACGCCGCAACAAGCGTCAACGTGGCTAGACGATCAGGCTTCAGCGCGGCAGTAGTTGATCTTGGCTGGAAATCAGCCGTAGTTGTTCAGTTCGGTTTGTTACAGAGAGATAGGATTAGAGAGGCTTGCCTCGAGTTTGTTAGCTGGTTTGTTAGATGGCTGATTCGGGCTATAAGTAGCCAAGACAATTGTCATTATCCTTTAAACAGAGATCAACAGTTTGTTGGTCCTTTGCCGCACTTGTTCTCTCTCTCGTTCGTGTGCATCTGTTCGCCGTGCGTGAGCACGGCGCCGCATCGCCGCCGGGGGTTCAAGCCCCGGCCTCCCATCGTCCACGGCTACAACCTCCGCAGTACACCGCGTCCTATCAAATGTCTTCATCTATTTTCTTTCGTTTTCGGGTTGTGCCATCATCATTCTTTGTTACTCCATGACCCTGTCAAGGCTTAGTTGGCGCCATGGGATATCGGACAGGTGGTGTCACCAGCCGCATTTCCATTTGGGTCATGAAGAATGTCAATATGGAATTGATATTCTGATTCAGCTTTGATAGCTATCTTCCATCAGAGGGATTTAATGTTGATAGATAACTGCAACGATCAAATGACTTCAGGTCCATCGATGAGAAAACTTAAATGATTGTGATGCACAAAAATATGTTTCCAATAGTACTAGTGTACTACAAACTGTTTGTTCTTGATGTCTGCAAATGTATCCATGCCCAAATTTTGGCTTTACTAAGTTTCTGAAGCGTTCTTTTAACACTGTTAAGTCATGCAGGTTTGAGCTAAACTATATAATGGCTACGTTTCAATCAGGTCGTTAATTACCAGAATTGACAAAGATTGTTCAACATTAGCGACCAAACGACCTTGATTAAGAAAGACAATGTCCACCTCTCGCTTTAATTGGCAATTTCTTGATTATGAACTCTGAATTATGAAGTATGAAAATAGTGATTTGAGGCTGGCGTTTCCATTTCTGTTGGAAGGTTTGTGTCACAACACCACTTCAATAATGGGTAAGCATACTTCAAAAATATTAGGTTCTGTGGCGGTACTAAACTAAAGGATTGAAGTACGTGCTCAAGCTGTTCCCACATGTTTATAAAACAGCAAATCATATGATGTACTGGCAACGAGACAAAACATATGAATCTACAAAAAAACAAGCTGTCTTGTACGGTACCTGAAGACCCGAGAAGGCAGGCTACTGCAAGACACTTTTGCCGTCTTCCTTATTAATACCATGTTTAGATGTTTCGCGAAATTTTTTTCGAGTATGTCGGGCACACATTTGAAGTATTAAATATAGACTAATTACAAAACTAATTACAGATTCTGTCAGTGAATCGCAAGACGAACCTAATGAGTCTAATTAATCCGTCATTAGCGCATGTTTACTGTAGCAATTTATTGTCTAATCACGACCTAACTAGGCTCATTAGATTCGTCTCACAAAGTACACTCCATCCATATAATGGGTTATTTTTTTCGACTACATTTAATATAAACATAGTCGAAAAAAATTTCGCGAAACATCTAAACAGGGCCTAAAGTACTCCTATGTATATTGGGAAGCATTCCAGCTTTGGACTTTTTTCTTTTCTTTGATTAGTACCTACTACCTCCGTTCCAGAAAGAATGCATGTCTGAGATGCGTGCCAGTTAGAGTGATTCATGTTTGACCAAATTTCTAGCGAACTCTATTCATATTTATGGCTCTAAATAAATTTGTTAAAAAGCTACATTTAGAAACGAATCTAATGATATATATTTCATATTATAAATATTTATACTTTTTTATTTATAATTGGTCAAACTTAAGATTCTGGATTTTTTCGGGAAGCGAGAAGTGCATTCTTTCTGGGACGAAGGGACTAACTTGCAAAGATATTCTTCTTTTTGTTCAAACAGGTACCGTTATGCGTTGACATCTAATTTTATCTCCATCAGAAAAGACTACCGCTTGGGGGAGGTTTTGTATAACAATAAAATAAAATATTTTGACATTTTTTTGCGTACTCTATTTGTTGTTGGTTTGCCCAAACAACGTGCTGGCGTTCAGACTTGGAAGCACAGGACGTACTTGGAATTTGTCAATTGCAAAGTGTGTCCTAAATTGTTTGTCTAACTGGTACTTAATACTAATAGTGTCAACTAGTTAGGTGATTTGACTTGTGCTTTGTGCTTGTGCACGTCGAGCATTTCAAGGCTACTTTCGATCGGAGTCGTCCCAACTCACCATTGACCACGTTACTTCAACCATCTTGTTTTTTATTTTTACAATTTTCATATTTCGTTATCATGTAGCCCTGAGATTTGAGAATGTTTGTGCAAGTCTACGCCGAGCTGACAAAAATAAGAGGTCAACCCACTTTCTTTTTGTTCGAGCAGAGAACAGCGGAACAAAAGAGACCCCAGCTTCGTTGTTTCCGCGAGGGGAACAATTCATATACCATTCCCAGTTTGACTTTAGGAGACAGGATATCATTCCCTAGCTCAAATCCTTTATAAAGGGTGCAACATCTGTTGAACAACAAGTAATAATCATTAGACCTCATAAGTTCAAAGTTGGGTACATATACTATGAGAATTCAATTCCCGTGAGAACTCAATTCCCGTGAGAACTATGAGAACTCGTATCTGGGCCACGTGATCTTGATCTCCCCCTTGGATCAAGATCATGTGGCCCAAATGTGAGTTCTTATAGTTCTCACGGGAATTAAGTTCTCATAGGAAACGTTCACAAGTTCAAAAATGTTAAATTCGCACTGCATGTCTGCAACAATACAACCGTCTGACTTTTGCTACTCAGCTAGCTGGCGTTAGTAGCGTACTAAAATTCTATATGCAACATCACATCACTTTCTGCCCTTTTCCTTTTCTCCTTTCCTAAGAAAAAGATACATACGGAGTAGGCTACAGCATCGGTAAAGGCTGTCACCGAGGACAGCTCCATAACATTTGATGAGTCGATCACACCAACATTTGCATTTTGCAACCGACAACTCTTACACTTTACACCAAGGTTGGATGCCTTCAATACACAATCCGTGCATTGATATCCAATGCAAACCACAGTGACAAAAAAAATGTTATCTCCATAACATTGATAAATGATCCTCATTTTGGCCTAGATAGAATTTCCAAACCGTTACCACCATTTGAGTTAACAATGGAACTTAAAGGCCAAACATCAAGTCCATAACTTTGGACAAGACAGATTTTGAAGGTGAAGCAATGGCCCCAGAAGCGCCACGACTGCTCTCATTGCAGCTGCCATTCAGCATTGGGTTGCTAGGCAAAGGTGCCAGCGCATTCCTGGTCACAAAGCTGCTTGGTGCTACAGGCTGTGATGGAAATTGGACTGCTGCGCTGCCCTGAAAGTTCTCGTTCGTGTTCTCATTCAGGTACTGTCGCTGCCGTGCATCCACTGGCTTCACCCCAATAATAAGAACACTGTTTAACTGCTGCCCATGTTTAGCAAGTGCTTTCTGTGCATCATGCCGGCTCTAAACATAAGAAAAACAGAACAAACATGTCAGCAAAGGTAGCTGCAGTAAGTAGAAGTGATATAAAAAGGACACCCAGCTGATAAATGGCCTTTCCTTGAATTACCATAAGCATATTGTGAGTTCAACATGAGAAAATTATTACTGGTTGGCAGGAAACTGCCGCACAAAGGTATGGCTAGTCAGCTATTGCCGCATAAAACAACATAATTTGTAATATAATCTAAAAATACACTGGTCTGCATAAGACAGCATAATTTGTAATCTAATCTAAAAATACACTGGTCGTGTGATGGTAATATAGAAAATTATAGTACAACCACCCAACACATGGAAATTCATGCCATCTTGCACATAGAAATACAAGACAAATCAAGAAAATAACACTTTTGCTAACTTTCTTCTGCTTTACCCACTTAGTCTCCCTCCTTTACATAGGAGGGAAACTATAGGCTAGAAACAAAATAACGTGATTGGTTGCTTTTATGATTACAGAATGTCCTAATCTTGTATTATTATCATGCAAGAATAATATTAAAATAGGGAACTATCGGAATAACGGAAGGAAAAAAAGGGAAACATGGGAATGATTAGCATGTTGGAAGCTATATAGATACACCAGTGATATTTTGTGCATACCACTTATTGGATAGTTCAAATGAGTTTACACTGTCCAGATTAACATCACTATATTCCTGAAGTGAAAGAGGCCCCTAATCACATTATCTATTTTTTTATCTCTATAATCACACATTATCCCTGGAGAAAACACATCATGGTTACTAGGTTTGATCAGCTTAATTAGCCTATACTACCCTTGATCAGGGATCACTTGCGTTCAACATTTTCCCAAATAAAAACTTGGAAGTCTATCTACTCCAGCATATGACAATGACACGAACTCCATTGGTTTATTTTAGGTTTACTCTAGGACGACTCGGTAAAAAGTAGGGAACATAGATAAAGCTTCTTGTCAGTGCTCAAACAGTAGGGCTGTAAGTGGTTACCTGATACAAGATATGCATCCAGTTTGCATCCCTTGGACCAGGAACATGTCTCAGGACTATCCCACATTTCTCGAATTCTCGCAGCACCAAATTAGTGTCACCAGGCGAAAATCTGGCAGAAAATAAGAGTAATAAAAATGAAATATACATCACAACACTAACAACACTGGCACCCAATCTATAGACATTTAATACAACATTAATAAGATGTCTACTATTGAAAGTTCAACAGATATTCATACCATCAAGTGCACAAGGGGTACGCTATGTCTAAGTCATGATTTTTAGAAGCAAAATTATCAACCAAATTATAGACATCTATATCAGAACATTTGGTCTACCTGTATAGTGCAGCAGTGCGTGTAAATGTATATGAGAAATAAACTACAGACTGAATCAGTACAATAGAAGAGATTTTAACACTACTTGATCAATACTTATTGAATTTTCCTTTTCTAGGTTTCAAAATCATGCACGCAAAACCATAAGTCCACAAACAATTCATGTTCCCACTTCCCACTAACATGCAAGCAACTTTATTATTATGAATATAACGAAAAGGAAAGGATCATTATGGGGGAGGGCAACCGTGGATATGAGCATTTAATCAGTATCACATGGGCTAAGCAGAACATGATCTGAGGCAGTGTACATCAACATACATGACACAACACGAAATCAACAAAATGTAAGGTATCCTGGTTTACAATGATACTAGTAGACTACTATAAATCGAAACAAATATTAATCAATCAAAACATAAAGAGAACTATATTAATTCCTCTCGACACCCATCTGGGCATGATTCAGTCCTCACATGTCAGCTTTCAGGAGAAGAAGCTATCACAACTGTCAAGAACTCTGTAACAAATTCATTACTTGCCGTTGAGCTTGTCAATCATGTAAATTACTACTCTAGGTTGATAAAAAAAAATCACCAAAGGTAAATGAGACCGCATTTATTTCCAAATTCGCTAGAGGGAAGATATTATTATATTATGTTCAAGTATGGCTAACAAACCCCAACTGCAAAGATTCCAATAGTTGAACTCATGACCTCCAAAGTTCCTCTTTGTCACTTGCCAATTAGTCGATATAGTTGGCTAGAAGGCATCTAATGTTTGGACACTGCTTGTGTGGTTCAACCAGTAACAATGAAAATAAAACTAAATGGTCAAAACTATGTTAATTCCAACCAATCTCCTGTTTCCAGCTCAGGTCATGCTGCTATGTAGGCATCAATAGTTCAAAACTCCTGCAACCTACTGTACAATGTTTTCTGGAGGTATGTTGGTTTAGGTCAAATGGTCTATATCCTGATAGTACAAATTCTTAGATATCTGCATTTCAATCTTTACTAACAGGGAAAAACATCTGGTGAGTTTGGACTCAGCAGAGTTGAGGAATTTCAAATTAACATGTATGCTGACAACTGTATCATCACAATGATCTCACAAACTGCATAGAGTTACCACAACTAAAGAAACCTTTACCAATTCCCCAATACAGTTTGTCATAACCGGTCCCTAAGAAGTAGCAATATCTAATCTATTCCCAACACAGAACATGCAACAAATTAAACAACATTCCATCAAATTAGCTAGGGGCGAGGCCACATACCCAAAAACGGTGACCCATTCCTCCTCGTCAACCCGGCCAGCAGCAGGCGCCGAATCCCTGGGCATCTCCGGACGCGCCACCTCCCTGGGCGGGGGCAGCGTGATCAGCGCAACCTTCTGCTGCTGCTGCTGCGACTGCTGCACCGACGGCGTCGTTGGGGACTGCTGCTGGTTCTGCATAACCCCATCCATCGGCGACCCCTCCCTGGGATTCTCCTCCCTCGAGGGGGACCACCACGCCGAGGGGGCGGGCGAGCCGTTGGACCGCAGCGGGGATGCAAAGAGTCCGGCGCCACGCGGCGGCGTTGGCGAGGGGGTCCTCGTCGCCTGTGGAGGCGTGGGTTGCGGGGAAGGGGAGAGGTGGGAGAGGTCGTCAAGGGAGAGCAGCGGGGGAGGCGGCGGCGGGGTGGAGGCCTGCGTCTCGCGCCGGAGGGATGCGGGGGGCAAGCGGAACGACGAGGATATGGGGGAGTTGAGATCGCGCAGGAACGGCGGGTGGTGGCGCCGGTGGTCCGGCCTGGAGGCGCTCATCGCGGCGGCCGGCGGCGGCGGGGAAGAAACCCTAGAGAGAGAGTGAGCGAGCCGAGTGGAGTGCGCCTTGCCGCCTTGGGTTTAATGGAGCGAACAGCGAAGCCGGCGCGTGTGAAGGCGAAGAGAGAGAGGAGACAGCGCGCGCTTGTGCGACCAACATGTCGGCCCAGAACTTAATAGGGCCCACAAGTCGTAGTGTGTAGTTGAATCCCGACACTAAAGGCGTAGATAAGGAATACGCGAGCTTTCTGCAGAGGCGTATTTGTTGTCGGGTTTAAACTTCAAATGGAGGTCTATACCCGTTTTGTGGAGTGCTGAGAGAAGCTGAGATCGCTCGAGTAAAATGGAGGTTGCGACGGCGACGGAGGCGTCGGCGCCGGCGGCGAGCGGCGGGGCCGCGCGGCAGAACCACCCGTTCCCGTGGCTCGACGCGGCCATCTCCGAGCCCTACTACTTCCTCCACCTCCTCGCCTTCTTCTCTTACTTCGCGGCCCGCAGCGCGGCGCTCTCCGCCGACGACGGAGGGGAGCTCCACGACCGCCTCCTCCGCCGGGTAAGCTTCGGAGATCCCCGATTGCTCGATCCGGATCGTGTCATTTGGTTGGTGACTCAATTGTGCTGGCTCATGCGGATCGGCGTTGGTGTGCTTGTTTTGCAGGAGATCCAGGCAGTGCTCGTGTTCCTCGTGCTCTTCGTAGTGAAGGTGCGATGGTTAATGCCAACTAAGATTTCTGTGTAAACTTATTTTCTGAGTACTGTGATGGGATTTAGTGCTGAAATTGGTGGGTGTGTCCGTGTATATGTAAACTTCACTGCTGTTCTAAACGGGAATTTGACGGTCATAGGAGAGCACTAGACGGTTGCGGAATTGCTTTGTGATTCGAACGTAGATTACAATGTTGTTATGTGTAACTTCATATGTTTTATATTAAATGGAGGTACGTGTTGTGTATTTAAATCGGTTAACCTGCAACTTGAGATACTGAACTTGGTGTGCTAAATTTGAAGAAAATGTGGCCAATATAGGGCCAGCAAATGAATTATTATTATTATTTTCAGGTGGAATTAGACACCCTATGCTTCGAGTTATCGTATTAACTATGCAGGGTCCTGTCCATAGAAGTTATACGATTGCAGGTTGTGATGTGAGAGATGTTGTGCTCATATTGCAAATATGCAGAGAGGCTTGCACGGGCCTTATATTTTTGTTGGTGGAAGTGGATTATTTGCATGTTATAGGAAGGTCATTGCTGGAGTTGCACTTTAGTTCATAATAAAATAATTTTGCCTAGGCAGTTTTTTCTTCTTCTTATTTTTGTGCTTCTTTCTAAGAAAAAGGGAGCATATTCTTTTACTTGATATGAGACAATGAATCTTGTATAAGCTCCTGAACAATTTTTTTTTTTTGCTAATTAAGATGCTAATGCTTGTCAGATTGTGAAAGAGGAAACATGGGAGACATTCCTTGCTGATTCACTGCTCTATGCGAAGGTGTGTTAAAGTGGGATGATCCTGGTTTCTTATCCATTGTTCATTGACCCCATACGACATAATGAATCTTATGCCTGTAGTTTCCTTTGCTAAAATCAGGTTACTGTAGCATTCTGGTACATTACTGCAGTTAATGTTGTTGAATTCACAATCTGATTCCTTGCCCTCTTTTCCCCTTGCATTGTAGGGCTTATTGTTGGCAGTTACTTTGATTATCGACTATTGGTTAACCCTCGGATACTTTCTGGGATTTGTTGGTATGTTTAGTTTGTCGCACATGATTGCAATCGATCTATGCAACTATTATTACCCTTGGCCAGCATATCTGAATTTGAATCGTTTAGACCGTAGTCACTACAATCTTGTCCTGAGTAACTGGGAATTCTGGATCTATAAGTTCATGCCTACCATGTCTTCTCTGGGGAATTTGTGGGGTTTGTGGGTCCTAATAATTATCTAATACACATGCCATACTGGTTATATTAAAGCTGTGGATTTCCTTCTTAAAAAAATACTGAAGATTTTATATTGAAGCTTTGTGGATCCTAAATAATTATCTAATACGCATGTCTCATAATATACCCCCCCCTCCAAAGGAAAAAAAAAAAGTCACCTTTCTTCTGTGTACATAGTACCGCTGATTGGCTTGCTTCTCTGAAGCAGGATAGAAAGTATTGTTTGTCCTGCTATGTCACTATCTCATGCCATGTAAGAAAGTTTGCTATTTAGCCTGATGAAGTGATGAACACCCCAGCAGTACTTCTTGGCACGTTCTGGTTTCTGAACCATTTTCTGTACAACAGCACTGTCGGTAGACTGGGGTTGCAGGTAGTCAGTTACTGCCACACAATATGAAGTGTATGATTTTGTTTATATGAGCCCTTAAGCTAGGCATACCAGAAAGTAGAAAGTAAAATAATACAGCCTTCTTATAGCTGGTATGGAATGTGCTGGATGCAGATTAGCTTATCGCTCCTCCTTATTTTTCTAAAATAATACAGCCTTCTTATAGCTGGTATGGAATGTGCTGGATGCAGATTAGCTTATCGCTCCTCCTTATTTTTCCTGATTTCCTCAGCTTTAGGCTATCAATATTATGCTGTTAGTTTATGAGACTACAACTGTAGAGTATTATGTACCCAGTTTATGTCATGTAAATACAAGAATTGCTTGGCAGCATTTGAGACACCTCTTGTCTGCAATGATCTTGCTAATATCTAGTTTTCAACTGCTTCATTCTTTCTGCCCCTTCCAAGTTTTTATATACTTTGAGCTTGTCATAACTTCTACTTATTTCTTTGCTCCTGCAGTTATATATGCTGTAGCTCAACAACCACCTTATGATGGCCTAGGTATTTTTTTTTTTTTTTGCATTCATTTTCTATTTTAGTTATGGGTACAACTAGAATGTTCAGGCAACTCTCTGATGGCTGAAAACTTTATTCCTAAATATTGGATGTTTGCACTTTTAATTTGTATTTGTATCCTTGTTCTGCAACCTTGGTGTGGTCATTTGCAACTTTGCTCTTTGAATAAAATTTGCTCACTCGCTCCATGAGACTCAAACCACTTGTAATCAATTGGTTAAATGGCTGGTGATGAGCTTTAGTACCAGTATAAGAAGTTTTACATTTGATTCAAATAAGAGGTTGCAGAATGATCATGGGGCAATCACTGAATGTGCATTTTATTAACCTGTTTCTTAGAGCACTTCTAGTACAAGGAAGATTTTGGAGTCCAGAATTGGTTTCCTAATTGGCCATACTAATGCATTGCTGACATTGGCAGTAACTGGCATTTTACTGCATGAACACGATATCTGCTGTCCTAGATTGAGGTTGGACTGGACTGTGGCCAATGGCGTCTTCCTTTCTTTGTGACTTTACACAGCTAGATTGACCAGTTTCTAATGCGAAGTCCCTAGACTGTATTGGTCTAGATGAATTCAGTTTAAACTGGGATTACTGATATTTACAAGCCTTGGTACTGTAAATAAAATTTGCAGTTGAATAGAGTGCGAGCATGTGTACTAATGATTGAAATTATGTTTGAGCATTTATTTTCGTTTAACTTTTGTATGCATCAAAAGCTAAAAATGTGATAGTTTATCTATCACATGATATATGGCACGTCTATTCTAAGATATTATTTTGACCTAAAAGTCTCTGAAATACATGTGACAGTATGAAAGCGAATAGAATCTCTCATCTGTTAAATCAATAACTTGTCATATTTTCTCCCTAGTTCAGAAGTATTTGTTTTCATCCTTTGTTTTCTACTCCGGTTTCTAATACTGCTTTGTTTTCTGTTAACTGAGATTTTTTATTTTATTTTATTTTATTTCTTAGGTCATTCAAGTCACTTGACCCCGTTGCAACTTGAAAGTCTGCTAACTGAAGAGCCAACATCACGATTTTGGCTGGTAATTTGTTTACACGCTTCTCATCTAATGTTATTATCTCCCCACTATCATGCACCAGCAAATTCCTTCCCATTTTGGTATTTGTTCAAGACTTGCCTTGTAGCCTGTAGGTACGTATCATTACCATTTTGGCTGGTACTTTGTTTTATCATGTTCCTCATCTATTGATCATTATCTCCCCACTTGCGTTCACTGGCAAAATTCTTCCTGATTTGTTTTTTGTTCAAGACTTGTAGCCTGTAGGTAGGTGCCTACAATTATACAGATGTGTCGCTCTCATCGTATGAAGCAAGTAGGATCCTTGGAAGAGCTTCATATAGAATGATGGCAATCAGTTGAATTCCATGAGTGAATGTGCATGTGCAACTAAATTTGAAAAATACAGTTGTTGCTATATAATAACTATGATTAAAATATAGTTTTTGTTCTTTTGACAGCGGTAGCATAGATATCTGATCACCTCAAACTCTTGTGGCCCCACCAAATAAGCAGTGTGGAGTCTTCTGTAAATGACCAAAAATTGCTATTTTATGTAAACAGGTTGAATTCCGAACTTCATTTTCAGCAACATGTATACAAGCAAGTAGTGTTCTACCTGAACTCTCTAATATGTAAGTGTCCGTTGAATTTTCAAGTTCTCCACTCCCTTGTGGAGTTTGCATTCTTCTGTACTTTATGGTAGTACTGAGATCCTACAGCAAAATCTCCTTGTTGTGATGAGAGTTTGAGGCTCAACTGGAAGCATTATATCTTCAATGGCATTCTTTCTTGCAGTCACATGCCACTAACCATTTGTTGGCTTGAGAGTTACCTCATGGTTGTGGTTCTTACTTTAGTTACGTGTTTTCCTTTTGTCCAGGGGCCATGTGGTCCTTGTTTGTTGTTTTTCTCGAATGTAATTGGATCACTTATTGCTTATTAATATAATGGACGGGCAGTTCTTGTGCCAACTCGAGAAAAAAAAACATGCCACTAACCATTAGTTGCCCTTGAAATACACTATTAGTATTCGAGAAAAAAATACACTATTTTACTGACATGTTTCCTAGTCAATATCTGCAAATTAGTTCACATTTTCTAATTTCTAGTAATTGCATTTTGGCATTATGTTAATGCAGATACTCCAACAAGAACATCTCTTTTGGAATAATTGACCTTGGGCATTTCCCAAATGCTGCGGCAAAGTTTGGCATATCCATGTGGGGTAATTCTTTTAGTTCACTTGTCAGCTTTGTTGTTTACTGTTATCTGTTTGGTTTGGAGAGTGCATTTCAGTCTATGTGCTACATTGAACTCTTCACTTTATGCACCGAGCACTTACTTAGTCCTTTTCTATCTGTTGGATTTCATTGAACAGATCATCTTCCCACTTACATATTGTTTGACAAAGCGACTGAAGTTGCTCGGTTTCCAGAAGTCACAAGTGAATCAAAAGTATCTGTGCCAAAAGTTACTAAGGTTATTTTCATCACATCTTGTTCTTATGGTTCGAATAATTTTACACAGATTTGGAATTATGTCATTTTGATCAACATGTCCTTCAATAAGGGACTTGATGTTAATCTACTGCTTATGCAACTGTATGCTTAATGTTAATCTGCTGCTTGTGCAACTATATGCACAGCTTTAAAAATATTATTTTTCATATATGCTACTGAAGAACTTATCCATTTTGTAGTAGAATACTATTATGTGGCTTGTTATTCTAATTAGCGGATAACAGATAACCATGATCCATTAATAGAAAAGGTAGCAGGGAGATAAGGTAGTTTGGATGGTGGGCGCAAGGAAACACAAAAGAAATGGGTGAAAGTGAAGTTATTAAATATGGCCTGCCTAAAGAATTGTAAGACAACAAAAAATACAATCTGACACTCCAGCTCACTTTCATGTTAGTTTTGATAGAACGTCTGGGTTGGTTCTCTGGCTTGGTACTTCAATCAAAGTACTGGCATGATCAACTTATTGACGCGCCAATGATAGAACTCCTGAAACTTCAGTTAGCTATCGAGTCATTCTCAATGGCCCAGCATGAAACTCTCGATTATATCAAGTATTGCTGACGTGTTCCTACTTTGTGGTATCGCTTTTTGCGCAAGATGGTTAATACTCTGCTTGTGTATTTCTTGCAGAAGCTTCTTTGCCAGCATTTTGATCTAGACAGACGATTGATTGAATACCTATCTACCTGTAAGTCAGTCAGAGATGACTTTCGCCATCGTTTTCAGTTCACCGTCTATAGAGCACTTGTTAATCAAATACATCCTGTCACAGGATCCATCATCTATCCCAGATGTCTCAAAAGGACGGGGAGCATTTCCTTTTTTGTCGCTGAACCGGACATCTGTGTGGCAACAAGCACTTCAGGGTATCTCGAGGCTTGTATTATTCGATGAACTTGCTTATGCCATTTCAATCAAGGCCCTGTTTTGTGGTGGAAAACACGATTTGCGTCTTAACGTCTGTCTGCTACTGAAATATGGAATTTTCACTGCCATGCAGAGACTTTCTGTAATGATTTGCCGACTATGTTTTGTCACTGCAGCAGCAGTCAATTCAGACACCATTCATTTCCACTGAGCAGGGGTTCCCCGGAATTTGTTCGGCTCCCCGCCTTTTCCGAGTGTTAGTGGCCTGCACGGTAGGTCTCCCTGGTCCCCCTCCATTCCATTTCATTATCTTCCATGCCTGATGCTTTTCCTTGCTGATTTACACCTTAAATATGCCTAGTGCTCTCTGATAACCCTAATTAAAAACCCAAAGCATTCGATTTGGCCGCCACCATTATCAAGTGGAGGAAAAGTCTGATTTTGGTGCTATTGTTAAGAAAGGCTGAATGCCTGATTGCCCAGTAAAAGGAGGGATTGGTGATGTGTTGGGGACTTAGAATAATACTGTGCAAAAGCTAGGTTAGTTGGATGTTCAACATGTGGGGTCCCTTGATAAGGTCACCATGGGACGGTGTAGCAAATCTGGGGAGGCCAAATTGGGGGGTTGGGTTGGATAGATGATTGGTTTAGAATAACACAAAAGGTGTGCATATCCAGGCCATGACACGTCAGACCCAGGTAAGTGGTTGGTAGTGGGATAGGACAAGCCCTAGCTTTTTAGCTTTGCCCCAGCTTTTGCATTTTCTTATGTTTGCAAGCATAGAGTATCTCCCCTGCTCACAGAAAAGAAAAACATGGAGGATCCCTTTTTGAGTTTTGATATGAGAGAAAGTGTGGTCTTGGCAAGTGCCATGTGGACCAGTATTGAATAGTGGGTTGGCTTGCAGCTGTCAGGCTGATAGCCTGCAACTTTCCTCCTTCCAGGGTCCAGGATCGGGGTCGACGTAGGGTACGCTGTATCCGGGATTTCTTGTACCAATACCTCATCATTGCTAAATACTTGTTCAGGTGGAAAATAATAAATGACTGTCATTTCGTGTTCTGTTAGATTCTCAATCAGAAATCTCTAGTGCTTTTTAAGTCGAGAGTTCTGGAGAAGACTATAATCATTAGGGTCACTTATTGTTGTGAAAGAATTAGTATATTTTTCGCGTAGCTGAATGCTCACAAAATGGGGGAAACAATTTAGGGCATATTCGGACTGCATAGATGGGGAAAGGCGGAGTAGAATTTAGCCAGTTGAATGTTGCTTTGTTTATACAGTAGAAGAATCTTGGTTTTGTTTTCAGCTATGGAATACTGATGAAAGGATATACTTGCATTATAATACTTTTTTTAGAAAAAAACTTAGAAAGACATTAATGATGGCTTAGAATCATAACCACAGGAGTTGTAAATAAAAGAAATGGAATGATAAACTGAGTGAGTGACCGAGTGTCTGCCATAACAAGCCAAGCTGTTCCCAAGTATTGGAGGGGCCAGGTGCTAACCGCCGAAAACAAGCACTGAATCATGCAGTGAAAAAAAAGATCCTAATAATGAAATTCTTCCTGTTTATTCATGCATCCATGCTGCCATGCTTCCTACTCCGTACTAAATATCACACGTGTGCCACAAAACGTAAACATCACATCCGTTTCAGGAAAATGTCACACACACCAGCTACTGTTTGTACTCCTCGAAATCACTCCATAATAGAGCTGTCGGCACTGTGAGTTCAACGGACAGGCTCAACGCCCGTGAAGCTGTGAAAGCAGTGAATCTGAATCCTTCTTTTTACCAAGGCGGGCAGTAGGGTTGGCTGTCAGTAAAAAGAGTCCGGGGAAAAAAAGGAAAGCCTGGGCGGATTTTAACCGAGGCGCGGGGAGCCGGCGTGGCGATGCGGGGGATCTTGGCACGGCGGGTGGGTGTGCAGGATGCGGATCTTCGCCTTTAATCGGGCTCCAAGTGCCGAGAAAAATCCGCTTTCACCACCCGGGTCTTCTGCGCCCGCACAACCCGACCCGATGTATTTTAACCCTCCCCCCTCGTGCCTTTCAAAAATCCAAGGCAAAGAACAGCAGTCTCCAATCTCGAGGAACATCCTCTGGTAGTCTTGGTCTTCCCAAGTCTCCCGATCACTCTTGCTGTTGAATTGTCGAGAGTAAAACGCGAGTCTGAGAGGGGTCGGGGGCGTTGAATGGTCCACGGGGGTGAAAGGAGAAGTGTGGGTGCTTTGGTCTTTTTTGCATGTTTCAGTTGTTTTTCTTAGTTCGTATATAATTCCAGCGCCACTTAACAGAAACCTAACCTATGAAACTAGCCCACTTCTCCAGTAAAATCACAATTAACTTTCTTGAAAAGAGCAACAACGTCGCTGCCATGTTTCCAAACATTGCTGCTTTAATCAGCAGCACAAAATGACATATAAATAGTTTATTTTCATTAAAAAACGGGTAATAGAACATTTAGTCTTTTAAGACGGAAGTAGAAAATTAAGTTGTGTAGTACGTACGTGAGTGTATATAGAGAAGGGTGTGGGTGCTTAGGTCTTTTTTGCATTTTTCCAGTTGTTTTTCTTGTGTCACACTCGTTTGGGATTATCATCCTAGCCTAGCGGATTATTCTCAGACTTTCCAACCCAGCTAGCGAAATGAACAGGTCGTTAATTCATATATAATCATCCAGTGCCACTTAACAGGCCATGACCATCATATAAGAAACCTAACCTATGTAAAATCACAATTAACTTTCTTGATAAGATCAAGAACGACGCTGCCCTGTTTCCAAACATTGCTGCTTTAATCAGCAGCACAAAACGACGTATAAATAGTTTATTTTCATTAAACAAAACGGAATAGAACATTTAGTCTTTTTAGACGGAGTAGAAGATTAAGGCCGTGTTTAGTTCCCACCCAAAATCTTTTCACCCATCACATCAAAGGAGAATCTTAGATGCATGGAGTATTAAATGTAGACGAAAAAGGTGAAAAATTATATGGATAGGCTGTAAATCGCGAGACGGATCTAATGAGCCTACTTAGTCCATGATTTGCAATTGTAAAGCTACAGTAACCATCCACTAATTATGGATTAATTACCCTCTAATTACCATCGTTAGATTCGTCTCGAGATTTCCAACTTATCCATATAACTTTCCACCTTTTTCGTCTACATTTACTACTAAATTGGTAAAATTCAATACCCGAAATCTTTTCGCGAAAATTTTTCATCAACTAAACACGGCATAAGTTGTGTAGTGCGTCAGTGGATATAGAGAGGACTTTTTGGTCAATTCAGGGGGCAGCTCGTGCAAGGAGCAATATGATATTGTCGAATTCACGAAATTCTATGGGGGAAATATCTTTAGGGGATCGAGAATTCACGCCCTGAGCCAGGGTAGGGGGAATGTCTTGAGTACAACGCTGGTAAAAATATTAAAAGGAGAGCTAAAAGAAAAAGGGAAAGGAATTCCTTTAAGCACTGCTGCTGAATTTTTATTTCTCTCTCTATCGGCGTGACGGGAAAAAGGAAAAGATGCAGGTTGTATTCTACCGATAGAAAAACAAAGAAATGGAAAAGAAAAGAAAAGGCTTCGAATCTCTCCTAAAGCATGTGCAGAAAGCTCTCAATTATTTGTGCTAAACCAGCTCGCCGCTTCGCTAATCTGTCATGAACCCTAACCAAAAATTCACGTCTGATCTCTCCAGTTAGCTAGTCCACACACCGTTATCTGGATTTACTTTCAATTTCAGGGTACATGAATGATTTTTATTTTTCAAGTAATAAGTGTTGTAAGGATAGAATGGTTTCTTGTGAAATTGCTGCATTCTAAACAGGGCCTAATTATGTGCGTGCGTTTTTAAACTGGCCGGAGTGACTCGTAGTAAAAGAAAATTATCGTGAGCATTGCTGCCAAAATGCTGCTTTCGGCGAATATAACTATGAAAAAAATTGCAGAGTCATACAGGTGGCAGAATTGAAGTTGCAGGAGGCAGCACGGAACCATCGTTTTCCATAAAATTATTGGCGGAAGCCGCAGCGGGGCTCCACGCCCCGATTCCCGTCTCGTTTAAAGAAGGCGAAGCTGCTGCTGCCGGGGTACTAGCAGCTAGCGAAGAAGCTCGTGTGAAGAAGCGAAGCCCCCCAGCTAGGCTCCGGCCCGCTTCCAAAAGCACACCAATCCTCCTCGTGCTTGCCGATGTCCGGGCGGTAAGAGGAAAGCAGCGGCACCGGTGCTCCGGCCATGGCCTCTCGCCCCCTCCGCCCATGACCCCATGCCATTCTTCTACTCCTTCCAACGCCACACCCCACATGCTCCCTTCCCTTCTTCCGCTCCCAACTTGGTCCTCACGTCGCCAATGCTTGCGTGCCACACGTCAGCTTGAGCCTAGCTACAAGATAGAGCTGACTGCTATTCTGAGCACAAGTAGCGTTAGCTAGCTACTAAGCTCTAGGACAAGGAGGTTAGGTTGGGTGGTGCCTGCTGAGTTGTTTGTTGGCGTGGCATTGCGCGCGGCGGCCGGCGGCGAGCCGGAACCGTACCGGGGGAGCTAGCTAGCTATTAGGGGTGATTTTTTTTTTTTTTTTGTCGTCGTCCATGGTGACGGCGAAGGAGGCGGCGGCCATGGACGCGAGCAAGTACGTGCGGTACACGCCGGAGCAGGTGGAGGCGCTGGAGCGGCTCTACTACGAGTGTCCGAAGCCAAGCTCGCTGCGGCGCCAGCAGCTCGTCCGCGACTGCCCCGTGCTCGCCAACGTCGACCCCAAGCAGATCAAAGTCTGGTTCCAGAACCGCAGGTAATTAAATTGATTACTTGATTATTAGTTTGTTCATGGAGAGGATGACGCCATCTGTCGTCGTTGTATGTGCTCCTCTTACTCTTTTTCTTTGCGAATTCGTGCTCCTCTTTCTCTGACGGCCATGAACCGCGTAGGTGCCGGGAGAAGCAGCGGAAGGAGTCGTCGCGGCTGCAGGCGCTGAACCGGAAGCTGACGGCCATGAACAAGCTGCTCATGGAGGAGAACGACCGCCTCCAGAAGCAGGTCTCGCAGCTCGTCTACGAGAACGGCTACTATCGCCAGCAGACGCAGAGCGTACGTCGTCTTGTCTACTTGTGTCTCTCTCCACTCCTCACCTCCTCTTCTTCCCGCTGCAAAAGCCAACCCTCCCTTTGAACGCCGTTGCAGGCGGGCTTGGCAACGACGGACACGAGCTGCGAGTCGGTCGTCACCAGCGGCCAGCAGAACGTCGCGGCGGCGGCGCAACCGCAGGCACAGCCGCGCGACGCAAGCCCTGCTGGGTACGCAATTCTTTCTTGTTGGCTCAACTAGTCTCTACTACTTGCCGCAGCTCGTGGTGCTTTTGGGCTTTACCATGCTTTGGCCTACCTAGCAATGACTTGTACTATGCGACATGGACGGCTTGTTGTCCGTGCAGGTTGATGTCCATAGCGGAGGAGACATTGACGGAGTTTCTGTCCAAGGCCACCGGGACCGCCGTCGAGTGGGTCCAGATGCCTGGGATGAAGGTTGGTTGCTGGTTACCTTACCTCTGAATTATTTCATGTTTCTTCTTGCTTTGAACGAATTTCAGATTTTGCTCAGCCTTTAATTCCTTGCCATATGGTCACCTCCTGCAGCCTGGTCCGGATTCCATTGGAATCATCGCCATCTCGCATGGCTGCGCGGGTGTCGCTGCGCGAGCTTGCGGCCTCGTGGGCATGGAGCCTGCGAAAGTAAGCGTCTTTGCTTCACTTCCCTGCGTCCCCTTGTGGCTGAGTACATATAACTCAGTGTTGAATTTTATCTGTTCAGGTTGCTGAAATACTCAAGGATCGGCCGTTGTGGCTGCGCGATTGCCGGTCCATGGAAGTGGTGAACGTCCTGCCTGCTGGTAACAATGGCACAATCGAGCTTCTCTACATGCAGGTACAAACTGCTTCTTTAAAATGTATTACCTGACAATGAAATAAAGGGAATAAACTTCGTTCTTAGATATTATGTTGTTCGATTTAATTATACGGCCTCTTTTATCAGCTCTATGCCCCCACGACACTGGCACCAGCTCGGGACTTCTGGTTGCTGCGGTACACCTCAATTCTTGATGATGGAAGTTTAGTGGTGAGTTTCTGAGCATCAAAAATACATATGCAATTAGTGTGTGCATGTGTACGTATCCATCTGCCAGCTGCTTGACTTCTTTTGCTCTTAAGGTGTGTGAAAGGTCGCTCAGTAGCAAGCAAGGTGGACCAAGCATGCCTCTTGTCCAGCCTTTTATCAGGGGTGAGATACTTCCTAGTGGGTTCTTGATCCGGCCTAGCGATGGTGGAGGCAGTATCATACACATAGTTGATCATATGGACTTAGAGGTAATACAATTTAAAAAAATAACTCATAGCAATTGCCTAGACTTAAGTTCATCTGTTTCAGAAATTTAATCTACTCGTGTTCTTAGCCTTGGAGTGTACCTGAAGTTGTGCGTCCACTTTATGAATCCTCTGCAATGGTTGCCCAGAAGATGTCTATGGCGGTACAGCACCATGAACTAGAATCTTCCTTGCTGCTTTTGTAAATAGCAGATCAAATTGTGGACTCATTATTTTTTGCAAATCCAGGCTTTGCGCTATCTTAGGCAGGTTGCACATGAAGATACCCATTCTGTAATTACTGGATGGGGACGGCAGCCTGCTGCTTTACGGGCTCTGAGCCAAAAGCTCACCAGGTTGGGTTCTTGACTGGAACAGCAGATTGTTGATGGTTCTTGTCATGAATCTTCTTTAGTAACGGTGGTACCTTTTTTTTTCACTTTTTCAGAGGTTTCAATGAAGCTCTCAATGGGCTTGCTGATGATGGATGGTCTGTGATCGAAAGCGATGGCGTTGACGATGTTTGTATCTCAGTTAACTCATCACCGAGTAAAGTGATCAATTGCAATGCAACTTTCAATAATGGACTGCCCATAGTCAGTAGCAGTGTTCTCTGTGCAAAGGCATCGATGCTGCTGCAGGTTAGTTTCATCTTGCAGTTAAGAAATTGTTTTTCCTTTTAAATTGTAAGGATATCCCAATGTTGTTTTTTCTATATCAACTGTATTACTGTTTGTTAGGATGTTTCTCCGCCAGCGCTCCTACGCTTTATGAGGGAACAACGGTCACAGTGGGCTGACAGTAATCTAGATGCATTCTTTGCTTCTGCAATGAAACCTAATTTCTGCAATCTGCCTATGTCTCGCCTTGGAGGATTCAGTGGCCAGGTCATACTTCCTTTGGCCCACACATTTGACCCTGAAGAAGTAAGCTCCCATCCTACTTGGAAACACAATAGTCCCTACCCAATAATTTAACGAAGTTCTTATTCTCAATGTTTGAATTGTTGGTATCTTATTTCAGTTCCTCGAAGTCATCAAATTAGGAAATGCGAGTACTTACCAAGACGCACTCATGCACCGCGATCTGTTCCTGTTGCAGGTAACCTTCAGTTCCACGTTTACATCTTTTGTGATAGTGTGCTTTGACCTTGAACAAGGTAGCCTGATTCATAAAACTTTGATCTCTCCGATTGAACTTTCTGTCACTTGCGCTTCTTTGTAAACATTGTGACCTCTACCGGATTGGCAGATGTACAACGGTGTAGACGAGAACACCGCAGGCACATGTTCAGAGCTCATCTTTGCTCCCATAGACGCATCATTCAGTGATGACTCCCCACTACTGCCATCCGGCTTCCGCATCATCCCCATCGACTCTCCTCTTGTAAGTACACCTCACCCAAAAAAGGCCGTACCATTTCGGCCTCAATTCAACTAGTACCAATGAACTCTGCTTGATCCGTTTACCCTGCTGCAATTTTAATTTCTGTCAGGACACATCTAGCCCCAAATGCACGCTGGATCTTGCCTCTACCCTCGAGGTCGGCACGCCCCGGAGCAGGATGCGCGGCGGTTCCGGGAACACCACTTGCGCTGCCGGCTCCAAGGCCGTCATGACGATCGCGTTCCAGTTCGCGTTCGAGAGCCACCTGCAGGACAGTGTCGTGACCATGGCGAGGCAGTACATGCGCAGCATCACCTCTTCTGTACAGAGGATCGCGCTGGCGCTCTCGTCGTCGCGTCTCGTCCCCCAGCTCGCCGGCGTCGGCCACGCTCCTGCCCCCGCCGCCGCCGCTAGTCCGGAGGCAGCCACACTCTCCAGATGGATTTGCCAGAGCTACAGGTTTGTTGTTTGTGCTTGCAAATTCATAGGTTTGAAATTTTTGAATGCTTGAATTTGTGCTGATGCTGCTTGCTCGTGCAGATTCCATTTCGGAGCCGAGCTGATCAAATCTGCTGATGCCAGTGGCTGTGAAGCAGGGCTGAAAGCCCTTTGGCATCATACCAGTGCTATACTCTGCTGCTCTTTGAAGGTCTGCTTCTCATCTGAAAATTCCTTCGACGTTGCACGTCCAGGATTGCAAACCTCTCGACTGACTCAGGATGGCACGTGTTCCATTCTAATGCAGGCGATGCCGGTGTTCACGTTCGCGAACCAGTCGGGTCTGGACATGCTGGAGACGACGCTGGTGGCGCTGCAGGACATAACCCTGGAGAAGGTGCTGGACGAGCAGGGGAGGAAGAACCTGTGCGCGGAGCTCCCGGGGGTCATGGAGCAAGGGTTCGCGTGCATCCCGGGGGGCCTGTGCGTGTCGGGCCTCGGCCGGCCGGTGTCGTACGAGAAGGCGCTGGCGTGGAAGGTGGCTGACGACGGCGGCGGCGCGCACTGCATCTGCTTCATGTTCTTCAACTGGTCCTTCGTCTCGTCGATTTAAAGGGGAAATCGCGCGCGATAGATTTATACAATCGCTGTGGGGGATGTAAAATGGCTTTGGTTTGTTTGGGCAGGAATTGTAAAATGGTTGAAGAATCTGAATGGGTTAGTACTGTACTGTATTTTTGCACGGATGGGTTATGTCAGACAAGGATGAATTTTGATCAATGCAGTTACCCATTGCACGGATTTTGTATCCCTTGTCTTTCTTCTTGCTATAAAGCTTTTGGAGGAACTGATACTATGACTGTGTACTGAGGGATGAAGCTAATCATGGCACAAGATCAAATCGGGCCACTGGAGCTCAAGAACAGCAACTAGCTAGAGAGAATGGGAATGGAAGGTGAAATCGACGGAGGAGCACGGAGCCAAGTGGGAATCAGACCTAGGCGTTGCAGAGAGGAGCTGTGCTCCTTCGAGCTCCTCTGGCCAGCCCACCACCGCTCCTCTGCGAGGAAACCGCAGCCGCCAGAATGCCGCCTGCGATCCAAGTCCGGCCACCGCTGAGCTCGGCACCATCTCGAGAGAGAGACGGAGCTGGAGGGGGCGACGTCCGGTGGTGAAGGCGGAGCGGAGAGCTGGAACTGGAAGTGCACTCGCCGCCGCCTGGCGAGCAGCCGGCCAGTCGCCGGAGCCGCTGGGAGGAAATGGCAAGCGCCAATTAGGGGGCTTTCTGCAAATATTTGGATCGTGATTAATAATCACGATCCAACGTAGGGTTTCCGTAAATAATCAGATCGCGATCCAAATCAGGAGGTATAATGTAAAATACTGGATTGCGGTTAATAGTCACGATCCAAAGTAGGGAGGGTTTATGGGAATATCCAGGGGGCTCTCTGAAAAAGTCACATGGCACCTAGGCCCCCTCCAGCGCGCGCGGCGGCCATGGCGGGTTCTAATCCGGCCACCCCCACCTCCGAGGTACTGAGGGGCCCGCCTCCGTGCTCAGACCGCATCCACCCGTGTCCCCCCGCCTACCGTAGGCAGCACCTTTTTCGCCGTCCGGCGCACCCAAACGACGAGAATGCTGGGGTGGGTGGGGGGGGGGGGGGGGGTCCGTCGGAGCGACCCGCCGCCGCCCTGCGTCGCCGCGCGTACGGCGGCGGGTGGCCATTATTCCTTCTCGTCTGCTCCGCGCGGGCACCGGGCAGGGGTGCGGTGGAGGGAGGAGGAGAGGCAGCAGGCGAGGGCGTGGGCCAGTAGGCCCGGCGCATGGTGCTCGGCCTGTACAGAGAGTGGTGTGGTGGGCTGGACAACTTCTGGGCCGTCGAATGCTACGTTTCCATGTGTTCTTTTCTGCTATGCTCTGATATACTGTGATTTTTCTTTTGAACGTAAGATATACTGTGATTATTGATCTAATAAAAAGACGCCCATCTAAAAAATTAAAAAAAGAGACACCCTTCTCAGGAAAAATATGAGACTGATTTACATCTGGGCACCCTTTTGTTGCATACAGCTGGTGTGTGGCAAATGGTCTCTTGGAAGGCATAGGGCACAAGATAATTGAGCCAATAAGTTATTCAGTGGAGTGGGTGATAGCTCGAGGTAATTCAGTGGTACACAGTACCATGGAGAACCCGACAGACGACGTGAAGATGTACTATGGCTATGGCACAAGTACATTCAAGCATCAACATGAAATTTATATATACTCGTATATACAAACAAAGGTAGCAAAGGGCCAAGGGCCAGACGGGCTGAGTAACAACTCAGGAGGCCGTACGCATGCTCGCCGGCGAAGAGCCGAAGATGTACCATGGCACAAGTATCATTGCACGGATTTTGTATTTACTGGAGGAACTGATGTATGACAGTGGATTGAGGGATGCAACCACAAGATAAATTGGGCCACCAGTGATGGAGCTCAAGAATAGCAACTAGCTAGAGAGAAATTGAAATGGATGGTGAAATACTGAAATCGATGGAGGAGCACTGAGCCAAGCGGGATTCAGACCTGGACGCGGCAGAAAGGATGTGGATGGAGCAGTATCGGCGGCGAGCACCGCTTTGGTTTCCTCCCCGTCCCCACGCCTCTGGCCATCCCACCACCGCTCCTCTGCAAGAAAATCGCCGCCGCAAGAGCCAGACTGCCGCCTGCGACCCAAGTCCGGCCGCCGCTGAGGTGGGCAGCATCTCGAGAGAGACGGAGCAGGAGGGGTACGGCGTCCGGCGGTGAAGGGGGAGCCGAGACCTGGCACCGGAAGTGCAGTCGCCGCACTGGTGACAGGGGCCGTCGCCGGAGCCACCGGGGGAGAAAATGGCAAGCGCGAATCAGGGGGGTTTCTGCAAAAGATTGGATTGCGATTATTTAATCGCGATCCAAAGTAGGAGGTTTTCTATAAAATATCGGATCGTGATTAATAGTCACGATCCAAACTAGGGGGTTTTCTGAATATATTTAGGGAGAGTCTGGAAAAAAAAATCACATCGCTCCGCTCCAACGCGACCTCGCCGTGGCGGCCATGGCGGCTCCGATCCGGCAAACCAGCGGTGGTCTGGGACCTGCATTTCACTCGCCCCGTGCTCGCGCGACCGGGGCGGTAGACGGCACTCCGTTCTCCGCCGCGCGCGCGCACCCAGACAACGAGAGGCAGAGGAAGTAGGAGGCGGGACGGGAGGGGAGGGGGTCCCATGGTGGCTGTCGCCGCCGCGGCGGGCGGCCATGTCGATCTCTAGGTGCCGTGCAGCGCCGCGCAACCGCAAATGGAGCAGCGACAGGCAGCCGTCGAGGCCGATTTCTGAACACGCGACCATCCAGCCTGGCCTGTGGGGAATGGGGGAGGGGGGCGGCGCCGCCTGCCTCGCCGCGCGCGGGGCGGCGGGGAAGCCATGCTTAGGCCAGCGGCCAGCGGGGGTCTCAGGAAGGAAGCAGCCGGAGGGGGAGGAGGAGAGAGAGAAAGAGCGCAGGGCACCAGGCGAGGCCGTGGGCTTCATTCGGGCCGTGCTCAAGGTCTGGGCCGCCGGCTGGTGCTTCGGCCTGTGCAGAGTGGTGGGCTAGGCCGTCGAATGTTACGTTTCCATCTGTTCTTTTACACGGCTCCTGTGTGTGTTTTCTGCGATGTTTCTGTCGTTCTGAATTCTTTATGTACTAGTACTATGATTTGATCTAATAAAAACACACCCATAAAAAAAATTCAAAAAGAGACACCCTCCTCAGAAAAAAAATACGAGACTGTTTTACATCTGGGACCCTTTTTGTTTTGCATACAGCTAGTACTCCTGGAAGGCACATGGCAGAAGAAGATAATTGAGCTAAGTTATTCACTGAATCACTGGTGTGAGTAATTCTGTGGTACACAATACCATGGATTTATATCAGGAGCGCCCGGCCGACAGACAACGTGAACATGTATAGCCACAAGTACATTCAAGCATCAGCTTGAAATTTATATATATACAAACAAAGATAGAATTGAAGGGGCCGGTATCAGCTTAGAAGGCCGTGAGCTCGATCGATCATCTCATCTGCGCGTGTCCCTCGGAGGAGGCTTCGTCCACGGCGTCAGCCAAGAACCTCGGGTCGCAGCTGGCGGACCTGGCGAGCGCCGCCGCCCTCGACGCCGCCGCCGCCGTTCCGCCGCCGCGCTCCTGGCACGACGCCGTCCTCCGGTCGAGGCTCCTGCGCGCGATGCGGCGCATGGAGCCCGCCAGCGACAGCGCCGGGTTGAGCCTCGTGGTGGCGTTGAAGTCCCTGCACTCCGCCTCGTGCGCGCCCAGCGCCGCCGCCACGCCGCCGCCGGCCGGGCCCATGCGGCGGACGCGCTCCTTCACGGCCTCCGCGCAGAGGCCGCACAGCCAGTCGCCGCAGAAGGACGCGCGGACGCCGCGGATGTACGCCGCCGTGCACTCCTCGGACACGCCGCAGCACGCGCACCGCACCGTCTCCACCGCCGCCGACTGCTGGTCGGAGACGGCGGTGGCGTTCTTGGCGGCCGCGGAGGTGATCGCGGCGGCGTCGAGGCGTGGAGTGCTGCTGCCGCCGCCTATGATGACGAGCTTCTCCAGCTTGCTCGCGATTTCAGAGCAGGCACGAAGTAGATCTTGGCTCTCCATCGTCTGAAATACAAAAATTACCAGGTTACACAAATCAAAGTTTGTGTATTTGTCCATTTTATCTATGCAAAATTCCAGAAAAAGCAGATCAAATTCCAAGCACAAGCGGCTTGAGTTTTGCCTCTCCGAAGAACAGTACGAGTTACAGCTACAAAGGACGACTTAACTGATAACCGATAACTGCCATGGTGACTCACTTTATTTCATTTGTTAGTGTGGCAAAATTATTCTGAAATTATACGATGTAATGATCGTATGCATCCATCTTATAATTTTTTTATAGAAAATGCTCAATTTATTAGCTTGATATATAGTGTCCCTCTTGTGCCTTATGTGCTCCAAATTATAGACAAACAATAATGATATTATGGAAGAAACATTTGCTGACAAATCACTGGCTAGAACCATTTTCACGCAACGATCACTCGTCTAGCTTGATAAGCATCAGTGTTCAAATAAGCTAAGGTTTTATTTATAGTGCACATTCTATGACCACAAGTAACAAGAGAGAATTTACCTTTTGCCGCAGGGGAGCTCGCTCGCTCGTTTCGGTCTGGACGATTGTGCAGTGGTTTCCTACTGCTTCTCTCTATCTCACTATCTGTCACACGAAGTTTGTGTTTCTAGGATGGAAGCAATATATGGTGAGAGGATGCAATCCTACATCCTATTTATAGGCTTACTGGATATCATGCATGCATGGGTGTTTGCTCACAAGTAGGGCCCAAAGCAAGCACAACTTGGATGGCGTTTTTGCAACTTGTACACACAGGAGATTGGGAGCACTACTTACTCCATGCCAGTTGCACCACAGAAGACATTTGCAGACGAGGATGCGGCCAGCTTCTCCTAATCCAGGGCAACATCTTTGCATGTGAGAGAGAAATCTCTGGTTGAGGGACACAACAAGATGTCCAGTTTGTGAGTATGATGGCACTGTCCAACACCTTACCCCAACTGGCGCCGCAAAGCGAAGTTCGTAGGATCGGATTCATGCATCCCACACAAACTATAGGCTAGCTGCAGCTGCTGTTTTCATCACACACTTGGCACTAGCTAGGTAGAGTTATGGGCAATCATGAAAATCTTGCAAAAGGAGCAAAAAGAACGGGAAAAGGCGGTATTAATATCGAATGATCACGATGGTATGACATAAGAAAAAACATAGTGCTGGATTATTATTATCGACCATGCATGTTTGGCAAAGATTTGCAGCACAAGTATATACTTATTAACGACACTTTAACTTGCATAGTTGTTCATATGATGAAAGGCGTGCTTATATTTTTGTGGCATGCGTTGTTATACAGATAGGTTAGCTCGAGTCATAGACTAGCATGAGTGCTTGCATATTTGGATATATTCTAGAAACAAACAATATACACGTTTAGTAGTATAGGTGGCGTGTTTGTCAATAGCGAGTCGCTTGTTATGACTTCATTAATCTCAAGATCTGCTAGTTCAATTTCTCAGACATTCATAGGTGAGACATTCAAAGGTGTAGGATTTGTGTGTGGTTCCTAGGGATGAGTATGTGTACGCGCGTGTGCATTTGAGTTGTCAGTTTTAGTATCATGTTTTGAGACAATATAGGCATTTCTTATTTAGGAAAAAAGAACAAGAGAAGAACAAGAAAAAAGAACATCCATGCACCCTTTTGCTGCCTTGCTGGTCTCTTTTTACTAAATCAATCTGTCAACACCTATCAATCATTGTCAGAGAGTAAATGAAGTGCTCAAATGGGGCAAGCAAGCAGTGCACGATGCTCCCGTGCTTGCTAAGATGAAAAGGTCGCGTCCACACGCGCGCGATCAGTCGATGGAATGGGCAGTAGCTAGCGAGGCAGTGGTGCATTGTAAAGCAGTGTCAGGAACGCCATAACACGTGCACTTCGCCCATAGTAATGCATGCAATGCAGCAGCAAAGGTAAGCTGAATCCCAAGAGCAAGTAAGCACAAGAGGGCAGTGGCGCCATGCGTATACACCGTAGTCCCCCGTGAACGGACACCTAATCACCGTGTTGTATCTCAGTCCCATCAGCGTTTTGTCTTTTCTTTTTCTTTTTGCAAGCCAGCAGATCATTATGGTTGTGTAAATTGTAATGCGTTACTGCAAAACCACGGTGTCAAAGCCAACACTCAGTAATAAAACCTTACTCATATGGGCAGGCACCTGTTAGTGACAGCATGGTAACGTTCGCGGTTCAAAAGGCTGGCCACATGAGTAAGGTTCGTGTGTGTTATGAGTGTATTTCTGCGTAGAGAAAAAGATCACAAGGTTGTCCAACACGGTCGTTTACACAAAAAAAAAGGTTATCCAGGGAAGTTGCCTCTATCATCATGACATCAAGTATCGTCGCCGGTGACTAAGGATTCTCGCAGCCGTGATAGTGGGCAACGCCTCCACCGTCGCTCCGCGATGGTGGCTGTGCCTGCCGTGAGATTTGCGGTGAGCCCATTTAGGGTTTGGCCGGGGTACGTGGTGTTTGCGGTGAATCCATCTAGGGTTTGGCCGTGTGCTGGGTGTGACGGATCAGGAGGGCTCTCCTGGTCGCGGGCTCTTCTTCTCCAAGTTGGATCGGACGGCGTAAACACAGTCCGGATCTCCCACGACGGAGCTGCTCCAGGTATATCTGGGAACCGACGCCCCCTAGTTTTCGGTATTCCACATCTCCCATCTAGTCTGCTAGGCGATCTGTCCTCTTCTTGCTTCCGATCTAAGAACCTAGGTGGGGGTGATAAGGGATCTCCGGTGAGGAGGTTGCCCACCCGAAGCCGACGTTTGGTGATCGACGTGAGTTGGAGACGGTTGCTGGGCAGCGTGATGAAGGCTACTGGGAAACAGGCGATGGTTGAGGATGAAGTCCCTGTCCAGCAGGAGGGCGGCGACGGTGTAGTGAAAGACCAGCTGCTTGCGAAGGAGATGGAGGGGGCAATCATGAGGCCGAACAGCAGTCTGGGGAGGCGAACCTGAACAAGAGGATTGTGCTTCATGATGGCAGGGGGGATGGATCCTCTGAGAAGCTGGAAGATGAGTTCGTCTTTGATGAAGTGGAGGTGAAGGAACTGATGCCGATGAAGTGGATGGCAGTGGCACGATTCTACTCGAGTCGTAGTGACAAGCCGAAGATCATCTTCTCCGAGCTCTCCAACGCTTGGGGGAAGGTGGCCAAGAGGGACTTGGGAGAGAACAAGTTTTTGCTGGAATTTGCTTCAGAGAGCGATCTAAAATTCGTGCTGCGTGGAGGGCCATGGAAGTTTAAGGGAGATGCGATGATTGTTGTGTCGTATGATGGATTCACGAGGCTCTCTGAGGTGGTGATTGAATCGATCCCGCTGTGGATTCGATTGTATGATATCCCTGTGGCCATGATGGTTGATAGTTTCGTGAAAGCTCTTGCGTCGAAGGTGGGGAAAGTGTTGGAGATTGGTGAGGCGGCAAAGGATTTCAAGCGTGTCCGCATTGATTTTGCGCTGGCTGATGCCCTGGTGCCTAGTGTAAACATCAGGGTGAGGGGAAGAGGTGTTATGGAGTTCTTGGTGAAGTATGAAAATATTCCACACTTCTGTTTTGGTTGCGGACGTATAGGCCATGCAGAGCGGGAGTGCCCAGATGAGGAGCTACACGAGGAGGCGGTTTGTTTTGGCACGGAGTTGCGTGCGTCACCGTACAAAAGAATGGCGGGCAGGGTGCTGTCCTTCCAAGCTGAAGCGCCGCCGGCCAAGAGAGCCCTGAACTTTAGTGGCTCACAGAGGGATCGAGTGGCTTCGTTCTCGGCGTCCTCAACGCCGGGAGGCAGCCGTGGCAAGCCCTCTACAGCACTGGCCAGGGGAGGAAGGGTACTGGAGGATATGGAGGACTCGGTGGTGAGAGGTGGGAAGCTGGTGCGCTCGGCAAACGATCTGCCTGCTGCAACACTGGCGGCTGAGCTTGCAAGTGGCGTGGAGAAGATGGTTGTGGATGATAAACACTCAAGCGGGATAGGGGATGAGGAGGATTCGTCCCTGCTGGCCAAGGAGAGGGTGTCCGGGCTCTATTCTTACGATGGCTCCTCGGATGCCTCTCTCTCCTTGCAGGATCAGGAAGCTCGGGCAAAAGGGAATGCGCCCCTCAGTATGCATGAGAGGTTACAGCGTGCAAAGAACAAAGTGGGGGTAAGTTCCCACCGAAAGGCTATGGTGAAGAGCCCACGCGCTGCACGTGACATTGACAAGCAGAAGGGCCGGAAGGTGCTTAAACCAGAAGCGGTGGCTGCATCGTTGCAGGAGCTGCAGGAGGCGGTGGGGATCGGGAAGCCGATGGCTGATCAGGAGACAGCGGAGGTGGCGATTGCTGCGGAGGTGGCGCACGGAACTCAGGAGGGAAAGGATCAAATGGCGACGGACTCCCTGGTGGGCACTCATGGCGAGGCCCACCAGGAGAAATGAATGTCTTGTGCTGGAACTGCCGAGGTACAGGGCTGCCTCGGATAGTTCAAGAGCTCACGGCCCTTGTAAGGGCCAAATGCCCGAGTTTAGTTTTCCTATGTGAGATGCGTAGCACTGAGAGTAGAGTGGCACAATTGAGATGGAGATTAGGTCTAAGGAATTGTATCAGTTTTGATAGCGATGGTAGAAGTGGCGGTCTAGCTTTATTTTGGCATGAGTCAGTCGAGGTAAACTTAATAGAAAGGAGTTTCCGCTATATCGATGTGTTGACCCGGGTGAGTGCTCATGATCCTTGGTTCCGAATCACTTTTGTCTATGGTGAACCCAGGACCGAGAATCGCCATCGAATGTGGGAGGCGCTCCGACGCTTGCGTGCAGTGTCGGAGACACCTTGGCTAGTTATGGGAGATTTTAATGAGGCCATGTGGGGTTTCGAGCACTTCTCGGCTTACGATCGCCCGGAGAGGCAAATGGCTTTGTTCAGGGATGCTCTAAATGATTGTGATTTAACTGATGTTGGTTTTGTAGGGCTTCCTTTTACTTATGATAATGGACGAGGGGGGGGCAGCAAATGTGAAGGTGCGGCTCGATCGCGCGGTGGCCGACACGGGACGGCGTGACTTGTTTCCTGATGCTACACTTCACCATCTGGTATCGTCTCGCTCTGACCATTGTCCTTTATTCCTGGAAGTTAAAAAGGAGAGCTGGGAGCGACATAAATCAAGAGTGTTTCGCTATGAGATTATGTGGGAACGTTTAGAGTCACTGGCAGTCGAGATAAAGGAAGCATGGTGTACTGCACCTACCAGGGAAGGGTTGGGAGGGATAGCAGCAGCATTGCACAATGTACAACAAGCCTTGAGATCCTGGAGCAAGAAGAATTTTGGAGCGGTCACTTCTGAGCTAGAGGCTCTCCGCGTGCAGCTAGAAAACCTCAAAGGCAACCAGGTAGCTGATAAGAGAGACATTCGTTTGATCACTGATAAAATGGATGAATTGCTATACAGGGAGGAGATGATGTGGCTGCAGCGATCGCGGATTGCGTGGCTCAAGGAGGGTGACCGGAACACAAGTTATTTCCACCGACAAGCCATGTGGAGAGCCAGGAAAAACAAGATCAAAAGACTACGTTATCCTACAGGTACATGGTGTGACAATGTGAACGAGATGAAGCAAATGGCTGTGGATTTTTTTTAAGAACTTGTACACGGCTGATCCTGGGGTAATGCCAGCCGAGTTACTGGGTTTGTTACCACCAAAAATTACGGATGAGATGAATGCAGCCCTGTGTAAGGAGTTCTCAGACCAGGAAATATCAGATGCTCTCTTCCAGATGGGTCCTTTGAAGGCGCCTGGCCCGGACGGGTTTCCTGCTCGTTTCTTCCAGTGACATTGGGACACCCTAAGATCAGATGTAATAAATGCCATGAGGAAATTCTTTGATGATGGAGTTATGCCACCAGGGATCAATGACACCGCTATCGTTCTCATACCAAAGGGGGATAGCCCGGAGGAATTGAAAGATTTCCGTCCTATCAGCTCGTGCAACGTTATTTACAAGGTCATTTCTAAATGTCTAGTGAACAGATTACGGAACATCTTAGGGGAGATTATTGCCCCGGAGCAGAGCGCTTTCGTTCCTGGGCGGATGATTACGGACAATGCCATCATCGCCTTTGAGTGCATTCATGCTATTCAGAGGGGGGCTGGTGATAAGGGGGAGTTTTGTGCATACAAGTTGGATCTATCTAAAGCGTACGATCGTGTGGATTGGGGTTACTTAAAGTGTGTTATGGAGAAGCTGGGCTTTCAAAGTAAATGGGTTCAGTGGGTAATGACGTGTGTTACCACTGTCCGCTATACCGTCCGCTTCAATGGGGCACCTCTGGCGCCCTTTGCCCCAACGCGTGGTCTTCGCCAAGGTGATCCGCTTTCGCCATATCTCTTTCTCTTAGTTGCTGATGGCCTTTCTGTCTTATTGAAGCACCTCGAACAAGGCGGGCGATTGGAGGGGATAAAGATCTGCAGACGAGCCCCAAGTATCTCACATTTGCTTTTTGCAGATGATAGCCTGTTATTTTTCCGAGCTAATGCAGAGCAAGCACACAGTGTGAAGGAGGCACTGGCCACCTTTGAGAGAAGCACGGGACAGCTACTCAGCCCTAGCAAATGCTCCCTCTTCATGCGCGAGGGACGGGATGAAGGAACCTCACAAGAAGTTCGCAACATTTTGGGTGTTGAACGTGTTGAGTTCGAAGAGAAATATTTGGGACTACCAACTCCACAGGGACGTATGAAAAGGGGAAAATTCCAACCTCTGGAAGCGAGGTTCCTAAAGCGCATGACGGCATGGAAGGAGAAGGATCTGTCGGCGGCTGGGAAAGAAGTATTGATAAAATCAGTAGCTCAAGCCCTCCCAAATTATATGATGAGTGTCTTCAAGCTAACGGGAGGGCTCTGTGAGGATGTAATGAAAGCCATCAGAGGATATTGGTGGGGGGCGGAGAAAGGTCGACGCAAAGTACAATGGATTCCATGGAAGACCATGATACTCCCAAAAGGTCTTGGTGGGATGGGTTTCAAGGATCTCCATCTCTTCAATCAAGCGCTCTTGGCGAGGCAGGCATGGAGGCTTCTGATCTTCCCGGACAGTCTATGCGCAAAACTTTTAAAAGCAAAATATTACCCGTCGGGGAACCTCCTTGACACTGTCGCATCAGGGGAGGCCTCTCCAACATGGAGGGCAGTTGAGTTTGGATTGGAGCTACTAAAGAAAGGTATGGTATGGAGAGTGGGCAATGGCAAAATGATCCGAATTGAAAGGGACAACTGGATCCCCCGACCGGCCGGCATGAAACCGGTGGGCACCATGAGATCGTGCAGGCTACGCAGAGTCAGTCACCTCATTGACGAGGCCACCAACACGTGGGATGAGGCTGTAGTGAGGAGGTATTTTTATCCATGTGATGTTGAGGAGATTCTGAAGATCAAGCTGCCTTCCACAGCATGCGAGGATTGGTTAGCATGGCATTATGAGAAGACTGGGATGTTCACGGTAAGAAGTGCCTATCGTCTGGCAATGTGCCAGGCATATGAAATGGGGGCAGTAGGCACAAGTGCAAGCCGCGATGGAGAAAGGGCGATTTGGAAGAAAATCTGGAGCTCACGAGTCCCATCTAAAGTCAAAGTGTTTGCCTGGAAGGTCGCTCGGAACGGGCTACCGACGAGAGCTAATAAACAATATCGTCACCTAGAGCAGGAGAGCAACTGTCTTCTTTGCGGGGCTCCAGGGGAGGATTGTTTCCATGCAGTGATTACATGCCCACATGCGGCTTCTCTGAGACAGGAATTGCGCCCAAAGATCCCCTTGCCAGCAGAAGAGGTTCTTCGATATACTGACGGAGTGGCTACTGGTGATCCTAGACAGGTATGACATGGCAACCATTTCAAATTTCTTGATGCTAATATGGCGCTGTTGGGATGTCAGGAATAGTGTGCTTCAGAGAGGAGCCCAGATTTCTATCGATGCATCTGTCCAATTTCTCAGTCGCTACACAGAGGCACTATTCAACATCCGGCAACAGCAGGCTGAGGGTGACCACAAGGGGAAGCAGAAGCTGCATAGAGATCCGGCCAGCCACGATCGGAGTTCACACCAAGGCGGGAATGCAAGCTGGGTTCCTCCGGAGGGCGAGACGCTGAAGATTAATGTTGATGGCGCCTTCATCAAGGAATCTGGCGAGCGGCCATTGGCGTCGTGTTACGAGGCTGTGGGGGACAACATCTCCTATCGGCTTGGAAGAGAGTCCAAAACTGCAGAGACGCGGAGGAGGTGGAAGCCCTGGCGTGCTTGGAAGGGGTCAAGCTGGCCTCCAGGTGGCCGGACAAGGAAATGATATTAGAGTCTGACTGCGCTGTGGTGGTGACGAAATTGCGAGCGGTGACACCGGACAGATCCCAGATAGCAAACATTGTTAGAGATATTCACCTGAAGGCACGAAAGCTTAGTAGCATCGGCTTTGAAAAGATTGGGAGAACCCAGAATAAAGTAGCGCACGAGCTAGCACATCTTGCCATCAGTATGGACGAGTGCGGCCTATCTCTTGCCTCCCCGCCTGCGTGTGTGGAGCGCATAGTTTGTAATGAGACTCGTTAAGCAATAAAGTTCTCCCCTTTCGCAAAAAAAAAAAAAAAAAAAAAAAAAAAAAAAAAAAAATCATCATGACATCAAGTGACCAAGTTACTAACACCGTGCAGACATTCTTCTAGATAACCCCCAATGCAGTGGGCCAGTAGTTCAAGCTAATACTACAAAAGCGCAAAAGGTAATCTAGCAGCCTAGCTAATTACTACATCGCTGCTAGGCTGCAAGTGTGCAAACACACAAATCTTGCGAGGTGGAGATCAGGATAACGATGTCTTGAAATGAACCGTCCACGCATTTTTTTTTTTTTTTTTTGCCCCCTCATACTCAATGAAAACCAGAAAATGGTGGCTTATGTGCAGACAGCTTATTAGCTTTTCACAGCATTTTCCAGAAGTTCGTTCTGTGCGCCCAGAATCAGGACTCATCGAGATTCCTGTCTGAACATTTTGGGCAAAGTTCCATTCGTTCCAATGGTGACAGTATTAGGATGCGTTTGGTTCGCTAAAATGTAACGTATGTAATCGCATTGCGAGGGTATCGTGTCCCATTACAGCCGTTTGTTTGAGGTCCTCTGTAATCCGATAGCGGTGTAATCAAATCCTGGGTGTATATATACTTGTTACCTCTCCTCCCCCACCGTAATCAGATACCACGATGTTTTCCTTTCCGATACCGTTACCACCGTGCAACCAAACAATGACACCAATCGCCCATTCCGCCACCTAAAGCACTGAAATATCATTTCCTTTACGTTTACGTAACCGTCGTATGAACCAAACACATCCTTAGTATTGCTTTCCGATATATATATAATACCCCATGTTGTTTGTAATATACGTATAGGTTGTGATTATAATAGACTGCTGGGTTGCACTGCTGCTTTGTCCCCTTTGTTTTATTTTTAGTTCCAATTTCTTAAAGATACCAGGCGTGAAAAATTGAAAGCTTCTGCCTGTTTTCAATAATATATGTGTGGATCTTTTCAAAAAAAAATGATATATGTGCAGAGAGATCAGGTCTATGTCTAGCTTATCATATTCTGCGAGGTGCCAGCCGCGACAGGGAGAAGAGACGCCCACAGGAAGACGAAGCGATCGAGCACGCAACGACGATGGGTTTCTTGGGAGCCGAGCGGGTGGGACGACGCAGCATCCCTCAATGTCATACAACAACATTCAGGAGCCTTGCAATGTTTGCATACAAAAAATGCTGCACCTGCTGGCCATGTGCAACAGACAATCTCCCTGGTCAGGACGATTATTGCTCAGAATAGAGGAGGGGCGCGCCCTAATTTGAAGTCTGCACCGTGAAAAATCCCCAGCCATGTTATACAAACAAAAACCTTATAAGGTTGGTAAACTATAAACTCTTCCATACTGGAAGGCTTTCCCTCTAAGGCCAAGGCGCAGCTTCTGTTAAGAAAGAAGCTTTGACGGGTGGAAAAGCTCTAAAAGATGTGCAGTTAGCAGGAGAATTGCAGCGCAGACTCGAGGATATGTAGGATCTGCCCCAACATGGACCGGATTGCTCCCCAATCAAAATTCGATGTGAAATAACTCCACCAGAAACTAATGTCGGCGACTCGTAACCTCGAGCCCTGGTCCTCACGCCATTTACTTCAGATATTCCTCCCAACCTAAGTTCTCAAGCCTTTCTGCTTTCTCCAAGACCATGTCCCTCAGTTCATCCCGGTATTTAGCTACCCTGCAAGAAATAACATGTCAGAATGGTATTGCTAGAGAAATGACTGCTACTGAGTCTGGAAAAGGAGAAATCCCAGACAGTTAAGGCACGCAGAATCAACTCGCTGCCAATTTCGAGCTAATACGATCTTTCATCTGAATGTAGACAAACTGTTCTTGAAAAACCAGTGACCAATACAGTTAAATGGCATATTTTCTTCATTATACATCGATTGGTCTTTGGTGGTGTTTGGATACTTCATAGACTGGAAACAACACTGCATATAGCCCAGGCATCTCCAAACTATACTAGGCAGCAGCACAAGATTTGAAGAATTAATGTATGCAAGACCGATCCCAAACAGGCCCGCGATGCAAATTCCAGTCAGGGCAGATATTATTAGCTGTCTACTGCAGACAGTTGCATTGGCACCACTCAGAACTACAAATGTGCATGCAAATAACAATACTAGCAAAGAATCATACTTGTCAAGAAGCTCAGAATCTCTTGCCCCCACCATCTGAACTGCCAGCAAACCTGCATTTTCAGCATTCTCAATAGCGAGAGCCCCAACAGGAATACCTTTAGGCATCTGCGGAAGTGGAGAGAATACCAACAATCAACTTCATTCATAGGAAATAAGTGGTAAAAACAAAGGACAAACATGCACAAAGATGATGACAAAACTAATTGTTCTAGAACTAAGTAATTAGCAGTAATTTAACTAAGAAATGAAAAATGCAAAATCAAAACCCCAATGATCAGCTCTGAAAGGGAAGAATCGAGACAATACGAAATGCAAAGCATCTGAACGTATGAGAAGAGTGGACACTGAAGAACAGCTACAGTTACCAAATCTCTATGGCACAAACTTCAATATGAATCTTTTTTTTGACCAAAACTTCAATATGAATCTTAAATAAAAGAACCGCTTAACACACTAACTTGCACAATAGATAGAAGGGAATCGAGTCCTGAAAGTGACTTCGTCTTGATGGGTACTCCAAGTACTGGAAGACAAGTCAATGAAGCTACCATCCCTGCAACAACAAAGTTGATGTTATCTGATTTATAATGACAGACTTATATGCATATGAAGGTCAACAGCGTAATGTTGAACCCATTTCATCCAGAAATACTACTCTGCTTCAGACTCAACACACAATGTAACTGACAATTGGTGCAAATATAAAATAATAAGATGCTCCGACTATATACCATTCTTCCGCATTACTCCCTCCATATTGGTATTAGATGATGTTTAGGTCAAGGTTTTAGTCAAACATTGGGAATATAAATCATGAATAACTTTTAAGTCGTTGAGTTTGGAAATGTGAAAACCATATGAATAGATTTGTCTTGAGAAGTATTTTTAGAAAAGTATACATATATTATATTTTAATAAATGTTTTTGTAAAAATAAGAAGTCAAAGTTACATTTTGAAGACCATGTCATTGTCCAAAACATCATCTATTTCCTATAGGGAGGGAGTACTTAGTTGTGAGAAAATGCAGCAGAATACTGGAATAGCTAATTGCCATGACAAGGAAAACAAATGTACCGGCAGGCACAGGATTTGACCTTGAAAGTTGAAACAAAATATCATGACAAATTCGTGGGTGTGTGTTTTGACTTTTTTCTGTCAGCTGATACTTGCCTGGTAAGTGTGCTGCTCCGCCTGCACCGGCAATATGACCTCCACGCCCCTGTCCCTTGCGGACTTAGCATACTCATACATTCGCTCTGGTGTACGATGTGCTGAAACAATTGTAGTCTGCAGTATTAAGACATCCATCATATTACATTTTTTATCAAACCTGAAGGTATGCAAGGAGGTTATCTTGGAAACAGAATGGTTTCAGAAATCCAACCTCGACAGGTATGTTAAATTTCTTTATTATATTCTCAGCATCTTTCATTACCCTAAGATCAGAATCAGACCCCATTATAATAGAAATACGAGGGCTAGCTGCAAAAAAGGGTTACATCATTTCAGCAATCCTTCAATAAAAACTGGAATGGAAATGTGAAGGATTGTTTCAAAATAAAGCAATGTGGAATTGGCAAAAGAAAGCGTGAATAATTCATGATGACAAGTTTAAACAGTAAAGAAATTACATGGTGTCAGATTAAACAATAAGAGCAAGCTTCATGAAGGTTTGATGCGTACATGCATGTTAATTCAAATGAGTTCTTTATATCATGGGCATACCTTAAATGGCCCCTATCCAAGCAATATTTTGACGAACAAAGGACGCGCCACAATGGCAGGGATCTAGAACTTTCTAGGAACATTGATATATTGACTAATGAAGGGGGGATCCAAGCCCATCCATAGATGGGATGACTTGGCCTTTAAGAAAAGGGTAATTCCTTATTTGTCATCCCAAAAAAATTCCATATGCTACTTGCTATCAATATCTCAGTGGCATGTGTGTCAGTGACAGTGCTAAATAAGAGATCAGGGGAAATTGCTCGTCAGCAAAGGGATTTACCCTTAAAAACCTATCTCAAGAATTAAGGGACAACTTGATCTCATCGAATCAAATCTCTAATGTATCAAACCCACCCTGGGCCTGGCATGAACAGTAATGCAACACTACTTGCATAAGCAGTACCTTGCGTACAGCGCGCCAGCCCTTGGAAAATTTGGTGCTGATCCTTCGTTCATCACATGGGCACTAATGGCTGTGCATGATATATGTTAATAGCGAATGCAAATACCTTTCTTGGGGGTATATGTGTCTCTTTGCAGCAACTTGTCCAGGTGTGATTTTACACTCGTCTTGGAAGGACCCACAATTGTAATATGACCCATCTTCCTTTGCTTTCGCATCTCTGAAAGAACAAATTTCTAAACATCACTTTCTAACATGGGAAAGAAGCTTGTAGAGTAGTTAACTATGTACAATAACAGCAAGCAGTGTATGGATTGAACTAACCTGGTTTTGCATACCAATGAACTGATGCGCCTGGAATGTTTAATGCCCTCTCAATCAGCTGATGAGCCAAAAAGAATCCTGCTTCACCCTATAGCACAACCAAAGTCCAACATATTAAAACGTAACTTGATTATACTACAATAATTAGAATAAGAACATGGAGATCTGCCAAGGTAGCCCAATGGCAACATAATTAATGTTAAATATTGTACAAAATGTAATGATAAGTGAACACAAAGGAATATGGAATCAACTACCTCATCCTCTCCCAGGATGTTGTACATTATTGCTGCAGGTGCTTTCATCGAAGGATCACCAAGGGGAATTCCAAGAATGGCTCGTAAGTGCTGCTCGTATTGTGAGGTGTAACATGACTCAATTGTGTGATGCCCGCTGTTGTGAGGCCTAGGGGCTACCTCATTCAATAAAATCTAGTAATGTCAACATGAGGAGAGCAATGTCAGCATTGCTCCAGTAGGATTATATTATAATATAAAGGTAAGTTATCAAGAAACCTGATCATCTTCTGTTAAAAATAACTCAACAGCAAAAACACCAGCGCCTTCTAATGATTTGATAGCTTTTTCAGCCACACCAGTAGCTGACTTCTTTATTTTGTCAGATACCTCAGCAGGAGCTTCGACAACATGACAGATGTTATCCCTGGAGGTTCCAAACAAATGTGTTATTTTCAAAAATTCCAAAGGACAGAGAAAACTGCAAACAAAAGGAAGAATGAAAACATGGAGCATTACAAAAGGAACATCTTACTTGTGTATTGTTTCAACAACAGGATAGCAGACAGTAGAACCGTCTCTGCTCCTTGCCACAATTACAGAAAGCTCCTAGACAGATAGGACAACAAAATCCAATAAACGATAATTAGTAAGAACCTTATGGTGCACAAAAAGCAACAAAAGTTGTGATTAAACCAGTATTTCTTATACTAACATGACACCCATTAACACATTTTATTTTTCAGCAAAGAAAACAGATATCTTCTGACTAACTTACATAACATATCTGATCCCTATGTCCATTTCCTCAATATGGAGTGATGACAAGCACCAAGAATAATGTACATATATGCAGGAACCCCCGTGGTGGTGGAACCGGGGAGTTAGCATGGCTTGAGAAATAGTACAGCGATTTTTCAATACAAAAAGGGGGCCAAAAAAGGAACTCTTCCATTTTACAGAACATACAGACGAGCTGCAACATTATGATCAAGCAGGATAAATGACCAAAATAGCTGCAGGATATGATCAAAATATTGACAAACTAAAGAGTTTTGATTTTCTACATAACCAGATAAAACTGAATATTAACTAACCTTTACGAAAGGAGTCCATCGCTCAACATACAAGCCATGCTCAAATCCACCCAAGGCTGCAAAAGGCAAGGATGGGAGGAAATATTAAATTCAAAGCATGGACCTCAGAATAAATGGCTAACAAAGTACAACACTAGCATCCATAATAAGCTAATTTTCAAAACTAACAAACAATCTCATACGAAGAAACAGTGTGGTTTTAAGAATTCAAAGAATAACCCTAAAAATCATATACTTATCTACTTACAAGCAACAACAGAAGATAGCTCTTCTTTCTTTTGGGCAACAGCATTGCCTCGGCCATCATATGCGTTCCTCTTGCTTTTTACCATTAGAGGATAGCCAAACCTTTCTCCTGCTTCCTCTATACTGTTTAAAGTATCTACCTACAAAACAAACCACGATTTAGTGACAGTCAAAGCTCGAATAATATCGACTGGTTAGGAGTTTGTGCATTACTTCCATGAAGTCAGGCAAAGGGATACCAAATTTTGAGAAATGTTTTTTCTGCCTGTACTTGTCCTGCAATCGAGTGTCAATGCACAAGGAACGATCAGTAAATCAACCTTGTATGTTCAGATAAATGAAGGTGTCGAAAAGTCTACTAAACTAGAACTGAACTTACAACTAACTAAAGTGTGTAATACAACTGATTCTGCAGGATCAAAGAGACTGAACCAGAGATAATTTGCAAGAGAAGCATAGCAAAAATCAGTTGAATGTGCAGCTGCAACTAGATTTTTCATCTCTGGTGAGCAGATGCAGCATTTCGTGAATTCATGTTTAAATTTCAAATCAGTAAAAGTGAACAGATGGTTGGCACAAGCAGGAAAAGCTTACCTGAATAATCATTATTGTGGAGGCTTTAGGCTCGCAATCAACACCCTGTTCTTCCAGCTTCGCAAGTGTTGCAGCATCGACATGCTCAATCTCCACTGTTAGGACCCCACACCTAACAGAATTAAAAAGGAATGAATCACAGCAACCCACCAACTTTGCATAGATACAGCCTCCAAACAAGCGAAATAGGTTTGCGACTTCGCCCACCTCTTGGCAAACTCCCGGACCGTGTCACCGTCGTTGAAGCTCCCCACGACGTGCTCGTGGCAAACAGAACCCGCGGGGCAGTCCTGAAGGGGGTCCAGGATAACAATCTTAATCCCCATCTGGCTCGCCGCCTGGCAGAGCATCTTCCCCAGCTGGCCACCCCCAAGCACCCCGACGACCTTGTTGGACACGCCGTGCACCGGCGAGCCGCCCTGCCTGGAACACAACACAAACATGAAGCATCACTCGCCCCGCGATGTCCTAGCCACCGCCAGTTAATCAGCGCGAATTGGTGCGATACGGAGAGACTTCACTCACCCTTGGGGCAGGGGCGCGGCGGGCTGCATGGCGGCTCGGGCGCGCAGCGAGAGCGCCGGCGGCGAAGTCGCGGAGGCGGGGCCCCGGGGCTTCCAGGACGCGCGGCGCGGGCGGGCGCCCGCGGAGGGGAGGGAGGAGAAGGAAGCGGCGGCGGTGGAGGCAGGGGACGGCGCGCTGAGGAGCCTGGCGTGCATGCTCCCAGGCGGTGGCTAGGGTTCAAGCAGGGGTTTAGGAGAGGGACAGGTGCGAGGGGGCGGGACTGCGGGAGGTGAGGGACGGTCGGTCGCGGGCGCGGCGGCGGCGGCGCGGAAAGCGATGGGTTGCCTTTGTAGTGGTCGCCGCTCGCTAGGCCAAATGGGCATCCGCTTTTCCGCGTTCGCCCAGTTGCAACGCAGAATCTTTGCCTAATTTTTTTTTAAAGGCTGTGAATGATTTCTAGTACAGAAGAATTGTGTTTAAGGTAGAGCCTTCTCGATTTTCTTTTTCCTTTCAAATATACTGCTCATTCCGTTCCAAATCGCGTATCGTTTTGACAACTATAAACTTTTTAATGCGTATTTAGATACATAGTAAAAGTTATGAATTGGCTTGTAGTCTGGTAGACAGTCTAGTGGGACACTATCCACCAGGGTTCAAATACTGATGCTCGTAACTTTTCCTGGTATTTTGCAAGGTTTATCGGCGTTATGCGTTAAGTGGTAAGAGACATTTTCGTCGGCAACGAGGCGCCAATGATAACTTCGAAAATCTCCAGATCTGTCGAGTGCTCAGTCCTTCGAAGGTGCTCATATAGATAGGGTTTGCGTACGTGTGTTCATAGGGGTGAGTGTGCGTGCATGTTGTGAGCGTCTGCGTTGTACTGTGCTATTCTAAAAAAGATACATAGTAAAAGTTATAAATTTAGAAAATTTAAAATAAACTACAATTTAGTAGGGACGGGAAGATAAAGTTAAGGGTGTGTTTAGACGGAGGAAAAGATATGGAAGTACGGAAAATATTGTTTCTATCGAAACGTGCATAGTGATAGAAATAAATTGACACGATTCTTTAGGTGGATAACTTTTCGTAAAAAGTGAACGTTATTTTTTTAGTCTAAACCGGGCCTAGGCTAAACTAAGGCCTTAGGCTTGGATGTGAATACTCCCACACGATGTTTACAGTTGGAATTTTTCTTTGCGGTGAGACATTCAAATCACTATCGTAATTTATTAATCTCTGCTTGCCCTAAAAAAAATCTCTGCTCTGCTTTATCTGGAATTCTACCCATTTTTTAGTACTCTATTAATGTCACGGGAACACAGAGTTTTCGTTCATGGATCAAAGGGAGAATAGTGGGCCAGACGGGCCTTGTCGGAGTTCACCGGCGTTTCCTCGCCGCCGGCGAACAGAGAACTCACGCGAGAAACTGGAACACGAAGACACAGTGTTTTGTGCTGTCAAAAGCGTCAGCGTTTTCTTGATTGATTAACAGAATAAATAGAAGTTACAACTCTAAACGTGGAAGCTAACAACTCCTACATGCGCGGCATGCCGCTCACCATGACCGTGCCATCCCACGGTCTCACGTCTTTGCCGCGCACTTCCCTGAAGAATAGGACGCGCTCCATGCGAACGTGCGCATGTCAAGCTCAACAAACTTGCCCAGCCGTTGGCTGGCTTATTGACTGAATCAAAACTAAACGAGTGAACAAACTAAGGTGACGTGCAGGGTGTAGTTCAACATTTCTCCCCCTTAAGCCTTGACACGCTCACCTGCAACCTTGACGCCAGTCTTGTCGCGCAGCTCCTGGAAGCGAACGCGCCCTAGCGCCTTGGTCAAGATGTCTGCCAGCTGCTGCTCTGTTGCAACGTAGTTGACAGTGATCTTGCCCAACTCCACACACTCCCGGAGAAAGTGATAGCGAACATCGATATGCTTACTCCGGTCGTGGAACACTGGATTCCTGCTCAAAGCGATGGCAGATTGATTGTCCACCATCAATTCCGGTGCTTCAGACTTTCTCCCAATCATGTCAGTCAGGAGGCGTGCGAGCCAGACAGCCTGGCACGCCGCCGTGGCTGCTGCTATGTACTCAGCCTCACACGATGATAGCGCCACCACCTTCTGTTTGGATGACTGCCAAGTAATGGGGTTGCCGGCCAGGAAGAAGACGGACCCACTGGTGCTCTTTCTTGTGTCGATGTCGCCGGCGTGATCTGCGTCACTGTAACCAGCTAGCTTCAGCTGCTCCCCTTCATGCCTGGTGTAGGACAGCCCGTGGTCAAGTGTGCCAGCAACATACCTCAGCACCCGCTTCACTGCAGCAATGTGATCCTCACGTGGTTCCGCCATGAACCGGCTCAAGTACCCAACTGAGAAGGCGAGATCAGGTCGGGTGTGTAGCAGATACCGTAGAGCACCAATGACACTTCGATACTCCGTGGCGTTCACTGGTGTTGCGTCGCTCTGCTTGCTCAGTTTGAGGCGACTCTCCATGGGCGCCAGGCTGGGGTTGCACCGGCTCATGCCACAGCGCTCGAGCAGCTTCTTGGCATAGGCTGACTGACGCAGGGTAATACCACCAGACCCCTGAGTGACTTCAATGCCCAGATAATACGAGAGCAATCCCAGATCGCTCATCTGGAACTTTTGCTTCATCTCATCCTTGAAGACTTTGATGATGTGTGCACTGGTGCCGGTGATTATCAGATCGTCAACATAGACTCCAACCACCAGCCGCCCTTCTTCTCTGCTCCGAGTGTAGACGCCATGTTCACTGCTGCTCCTCTGGAAACCAAGTGACGCCAAGGTGGCATCAAGCTTGGCATTCCAGGCCCTTGTCGGAGTTCACCGGCGTTTCCTCGCCGCCGGCGAACAGAGAACTCACGCGAGAAACTGGAACACGAAGACACAGTGTTTTGTGCTGTCAAAAGCGTCAGCGTTTTCTTGATTGATTAACAGAATAAATAGAAGTTACAACTCTAAACGTGGAAGCTAACAACTCCTACATGCGCGGCATGCCGCTCACCATGACCGTGCCATCCCACGGTCTCACGTCTTTGCCGCGCACTTCCCTGAAGAATAGGACGCGCTCCATGCGAACGTGCGCATGTCAAGCTCAACAAACTTGCCCAGCCGTTGGCTGGCTTATTGACTGAATCAAAACTAAACGAGTGAACAAACTAAGGTGACGTGCAGGGTGTAGTTCAACAGGCCTCAGATAGCAATGGTTTCGGCCCAGCCAGGCTGCATGTGATAGGATGAATTTCTTTTAATGTTTCTATTTTTTAGACTGTTTTGTAAAAAAATATGCGCCAACAAACAAACTGCAAATCTTACCTATAGCGAACTTTTTCATATGAGCTCGGATAGACTCTATACGGAAATTGTAGAGCTCGAACGAGATCTACAACTTGGTGGCTCAAAACTTTATGATTTGAGACCGTCTTAATGTTGAAAAAGTCGATGTAATGTTCAGATCTAAAATTTTGAAACTGAATATTGCATCAATTTTTGTGGAAGGAGGAGCCAGGGCGCGAAGAAGCAATGAGTTCTCTCCCTGCTGGTGGTGGTCAGTATCTCAACCCACTAGATAATTCTGCTCAAAAAAAAACCCCACTAGATAATTCTCCCTAAGCCGTAGTCCCCCTACTACATGTCTACGCAAAGTAACCATCGGTTGGCACAAGTTGAGTTCGCAAATGATGAGCTCCCGCCAAGCCACATTGATGAAGCGAAGCAATCAATCAGCTGAGAGAGACGAGGCGAGTCCCCCAAGCGGCACAGTGAAAGTGCGGTGATCTCCTCCTCAAAAAAGATAGAAAGAAAAGAAGAGCATGGACGGCACATCGCAATCCGGCAGTGATGCCCCCAATCAAGGCCTCGCCCAAACTTCCCGTGAGCCTCCCCCCTGCTACGCCATTTCTCTTAACGCCATGATGCGATGCAGGGCACTTGCCGGCTCGCCGGCCGCCGAGTCATCGGTGGCAGAAGCTTGTGGATCTCGTTGCACAGTGCATATGGACACAGCAGCAGCGCCCGTGATTGCCCGGGCTCCGGCCCGGAGATCTTCCTTTATTTCACGCCTTGCCGATCCCATGCGATTTTAACCGCACGTTAATGTGTGGAGTGACATAGTCATTTCGAGCCAAATGATACGATGATATTTTCAGAGGGTGGGACAAAAACGAAAGCAAAACTTGTTTTAGCATGAAAGTAATCTGCACTTCTGCAGTCTGCATAAGCTAGTTACAATGACTTATATTTTCTTTCAGCTACTTTTAGATGATTTTTGAACTCTCAGTTTGCATAAACAAAATTGCATTCTGTTCAGTTTGCATAAACAAAGTTGCCTTATGCTCAGCTTGCACAACAAAATCGTTTTGCTTCAGGTTTGCAGGTATACATGTCTTTCTGTTGTTCATGATCCTGGAGAGGGCGAGAAGCAGCCAATCATTTGCATTCATTTCCAACACAAAAAGACCTAGCAACTTGCAGCCATTGGATAGATGCACAACACATCCTTCCTTTTTGTTTTCCTTTTTTGCGATACGGTTAATGAATATTTTCCCCACAAATTCGTCTCCGCAGGATTATGTTACTATTACTCATGGACTGGAAAATTCGAGCAGCAAGAAACATAACCATCTCGGTTCACGAGCACAATGGCATTGCATGGACATGAGATACGTACCAGCCCGCCCGCCAATTCGATCCCAGCCGCAGATCCGGAGTGATCTAGGGCATTCAGGCGTCCTCCGCCCCTCTCCTTCTCCTTCACTTTTGTTTCCAGCTCGATCATGTCACGAGCTAACGTCTCATCTCCTCCACTAATCTATACTTTTTCTGTGCACCGCGGTGGCATACTAGTTTACACTAGTAGCCTCGGCCCTCGGCTGTATATAAATAAGATCGCTTCTGTACACTGCCATAATCCACATTACATCCGAAGCAAAGCATTACACAGCAACCATACTAAACCGCTAATCATCAGCTACTTTTGTTCAATCGCCAATAATCATTAGCCAACTCTTTTTCCCTGTATTGATACAAGAGATTGTTAGCTACCACTTTCTCTGTATTACACTAGGAAGTAATCTTTGATTTGGTGCGTGATCCAGATCGACCAAACCAATGGCGCCAAACGGAGAAGCAGCGGTCGCGGCGGCGCCGGCGCCAGCTCCGGCACCGAAGCCGGCGAGGCGGCAGTCGAAGCCGAGGAGGATCTCGATGGAGGGGCTCCAGCGCGCCATGTCCGACCTGGCGCTGGAGCTGTCGAGGGACAGGAAGGCCGCCGACGCCACCGCCGCGGCCAAGGCGGCGGCGGCGCCGGTGCAGCAGCCACAGCTTCCGGCGATCACGGAGCATGTGGAGGACGCGCGGTGCGAGTGCTGCGGGATGCAGGAGGAGTGCACGCCGGAGTACGTGCGCCGCGTCCGGGAGCGCTACTGCGGGCGGTGGGTGTGCGGGATGTGCGCGGCGGCCGTCGCCGGCGAGGCCGAGAGCCGCCACGGGGGGCGAACGGAGGAGGCGCTGGCGGCTCACATGGCCGTGTGCGGCCGCTTCAACCGCGTGGGGCGCGCCAACCCCGTGCTCATGCAGACGGAGGCCATGCGGGAGATCCTGAGGAAGAGGTGCAGGTCCAACAGCCCCAAGGACCACGGCCCCGGCAGCGTCCTAACCAGGAGCTCCAGCTGCATCCCGGCCATTACCAAGGACTTCAACTGAGTTCCTTTTTCTTCTTGGGGTGCATAAAATTAATTAGCTCGGCATGAGTGATCATGGATGGGCATGTATCTTTTGTATGTGTCAACAAGACGCCAGTTAAGTTTGTAATTTGCTAGCTGGATACCTCTCGGTTTCGCTAGGAGGCCGGCCAACTTTTTTCGTGGCTGTGTACTGCGTTTTGGTTGTTTTATTTACGCACAGAAATACTGATACAAAGAAAATTTGTGAATATCCAATTTGTTTGTCGCATCCTATATAGAAAGTGTACATCTATTGTGTTTGTATAGTTACTATCTGTTAGTAGATTCGTGGGGCAAAATTAGAGGACTATACAACTCCATATTTGATTTGATTTATTTCTTAATAAATACTAGTTTCAATATATCTATGTATAGACGGCATCACGGTTCACATCACAATTCTGTCACAAGTTGAGTCGATCTGAACTTATCAAATATCAAGAGTGTTATGGCTTATTCTTCTTACAAAATACTATTGAAACAAATGAGCCAACAAATCAAGCTTCAATAGTTTTTTTAATTATATTATTATCTTATTCTTCCGGATCAGTGCTAACTAGTCTTCTACAATATGAGATTTATACTAGTTATGGGAGATGCAACACTCCCGCATGAACAAACTTGATGGCCCTGTAGTGTGCAGGGGGGGGGGGGGGGGGGGGGGGGGCTCCCTATTCTCTAAATAAAAGGCAAAAGTAAGGGGGTGTTTATGAGAGCTCCACCTAATGAAGGAGCTCCATCTCCACCAGCTTCATTTTTTGGTCGCTTCACCCCACCATCTCAAAAAAAAAATGAAGCTATTATACATGTTTGGCAAACTGTGGTGCTCCACCTCCGGAAACTTGAAAACTTGGTGGGAATAGTCTATTTTGCCCATGACGGATGGATCCACATGTCATCCTCACAAACAGATCTTTTTTTCGAATTGACCCCTAGGTTTAACACTAAGACCCCTGGAACTTCTTTTCCTTTATACTCAAGGTCCTCTCCTACCTCACGACATTCAGCACGCACGCACACAGCAGAAGGGCGGCAGGCAAGCTCGAGAACCATCGTGGAAACTCGGTGAATGCGCTGGACAAGGAGGGCTACCGAATCAGAGGAATTTTTTTATTTTAATCCTTTTTAATCTAATATTTTAATAATAACCTGTCCCAAACTAAATTTCCAAGAAGTAGCCCTTTTGGTCGCGGCTAACAAATTGGAGCGACTAATACTTCAGTCGCTCCAAAGCATGTGGCGCGACTAACCATCCACGCTGGCACTCGGCCGCCAGCGTGGGCGCTCGGAAGGTGACGTAGTGCCAGCGTGGGCGCTCGGAAGGTGACGTGGTGGATTTAGTCGCGCCACATGCTTTGGAGCGACTGAGCTATTAGTCGCTCCAATGTGTTTGGCGCGACTAAACCCTTCACAGGGCCGCCGCGCGCCCCTCTCCTTCTTCCTCCTCCCTTTCTTTCTTTCTCCAGACCGAAGCTGAGGGCGACCGCGCCCATGGCGACCGCGCCGCCCCCCCTTTAGATCGGACCGTTTGTCCACCAAATCAAGGGGGGGATCCGTGGATTTTGCTCAGGGAAGGTAACTCCTCCATCCTATCCACTTGGATCTGTTTTTTTGCCCTTGGTTTGGCCGTGTGGAGGTGCTAGGGTTAGGGTTAGTATTGAGTTCCCATGGTAAAATTAGTACGAAACGGCCACGGTTACTTGTGTTAGATCGTGGATTGTATCGTTGGTGACGCCTTCCTATCGTATGGATTGTCTTGCATGGACGGATTTCGTTGTGCTATTGGCATGTAGATATTGATGTTGTATATGAGTATGAATATTGATTGGTATGTAGGAATCGTTTGTACTATGTTGTGGTGTTGGTGTAGTTGAGACAATGTGGGATGTTTATAGCGCGAAAAACATGTGTACCTTATTGTATATACAAATTTCCCATTGTATATCATGTTAGTTTATTTACTGTACAACGTATATAATTTGTTTGCCATGTATCAGTAGCAAAGATCTGAGATAATGTGGAATTTTGTTCTTAGAAATATAGTTTGCTGTAGATAATTCATTTATATTTTAATTTACGCCGTGCATTACTTTGTGTAATTTTTAGGAAAATGGCGGTCAACCCGCAATACCCCTTGCTTGAGACTTTTTACGATGATGGGCACCGCGGGAAGATTCTGGAGGAACGCACACAGGTGTTAAAGTTTGAAGTAACCTTTTAATTCGGTTCATGTTATAGTAATGTAGCTAACATATTTTGCATTTCATGTTTGGTCTTTGCAGATCTTGAGGCCTCTTCGTCCCCGTACACACAGCCCGTTGGTGTGGGATGATAGGTACACCGAGTTCATTCGGCGGTCGGGGTTCCTTCCTTTGGCAAGGCTTGTGCAAGGGAGGCTTCCAATGATGGATGGTGCTGCGCTGACAGCTCTGGTGGATCGCTGGAGGCCGGAGACTCACAGCTTCCACCTCCCCGCCGGTGAGATGACTGTGACACTTGAAGATGTTGCAATGATATTGGGTCTGCCTATAGACGGACGTGCGGTCACGGGGAACATCTCCCCTGCTGGTTGGCGAGATAGAGTTGGGTTGCTGTTGGGAGTTCGTCCACCGGACCCGCCTGAAGGTACAAAGGATAGGAAGACTACCGGAGTCAGCTTTGGTTGGATATCCCAGCACTTCGGCCATCCACCACCTCCTGGCGCCGCAGATGGTGTTATTCAGAGGCATGCTCGTGCGTGGCTGTGGCATTTGGTTGGAGGTTTTTTGTTTCCGGATGGGAGTGGAAACACATTGTCTTGGATGTGGTTGGATATCCTAAGCCAGCAGTGGGAGGTTGTGGCTGCATACAGTTGGGGTTCAGCTACACTAGCTTGGTTGTATCGTCAAATGTGTGAAGCTTGCCGGCGCACTGGTGACTCCTCAAGCCTCGGCGGATGCTGTTACTTGCTTCAGGTTTGGATGTGGGAGCGTATACCGGTTGGGCGGCCAGACCGTGGACCACCTGGCGTAAGTTACATGTACTTGTTTTGTTTGATGTTATATGTTTGGATAGAAAGCCATGTAGGTAATATTTTGAAATGAATCTGTATTGCTGTGCAGGATTGGGGATTCAATGATGAGGGCTCTTTACCGACTGTCGCTTTCCTTTGGAAAAATATTCTAAATGTTTATGGGAACCCAATGCGGCGGTACATCGATTATAGCAATGAGTTGGACTGTTTGTTGGATAGCCATGTGAGTAAATTGTCAATACATCATGTTTTCTCCTCCATTTAAAATTGCTAGCTTTCTAGTGATGTATGCTGATCATTGTTTTTAGTTTGAAACTTAGTTCTTGCACAAGTCGAATCTTTGTATGCCTGTCATTTCAAAATTTGTTTGTAACTTTGTTATGCCTGTTCGAAAAATCACATGTAAGTTGATTTGTTAATTTTTGGCTGATTGTGCAATATCAAAAGTTTCAGCCTCATATGTGAGGATCTGGTTTAACCACATGTTATGCATGTCATATCACAATTTGAGCTCAATTTTGACAAGTAATTAGTTGCGTATGAATCTTTTTGGCTGGCTGTTCTAGAAATCAGAAAACAGTAAATTTTTTCTGATTGTGTACTATAAAAAGTTTGAGCCTCATAAATTGTGATTGTATGTGATAGGTGACTTGGACACCGTATCGGAGGGATGAGATTGATGAGATGGAGCTGAGCCCTGTGTGCACGGAGCACAGTGAATTATGGCGTGCAAATTTGCCACTTATTTGCTTCTTCTTGGTCGAGTACCACCTACCGTGTCGTGTGATGCGCCAATTTGGCTACCTTCAGGCTTGCCCAGTAGAGCATGTGTCTACAAGTCAGGAGCTTCACAAGTACGTACCTTGAACTTGTGTCCACCTTTCTCATTCAGCTTTTGTAGTGTGATTATGTTCAATATGAAAGGGGCTTGAACTTGATGCAGCATTGACCCGATCACCGGGCGAAGAATTGGGAGCAGAAGCACGTGGCTTACATAAACCAATGGAACAACCGCCACGGATTCATTGTGCACGGGGGTGCCATTCACCGCGAGCGTTCTTATAGAGAAGACTACTTGCAATGGTTGAAGCGTAACAGCAGGCTGAAGCTCAAGGTGGCCATGGACCCACGCCACATCGAGGACTTGCCCTCCGAATCTGAAGATAGTGACGCGTACGATGACCTTACACGGGGTGGTACACAGCCGCAGCGAGGACCCATTGAAGACTATTTAGTAAGAAAAATGTGTACCTTAACCATATATCTCCATGCATCGTCCAACCACTTTACAATGTTTTCCCATTTGAACTTATAGGGCCAGCAGCTTAGTCGCATAGCAAATGAGGCTGGACAGGCTTTAGGTGTGCCATATGGGTCACAGGGAGAGTCGTCCGCGCTTAGGGGATTCATAGAGGTATTGACTATATTGTGGTGTCCATAAATTTTAAAATTCGTCATATGTTTAGTTTACATTTTTTTACTTTGATCTTTGTTGCAGAGGGTCCGTCGAGGGGCTCGTAGGATGGCCCGCAAAATGAATTGCATGGCTGCTCCCGACGAGGCCTTTGTTGGCGGTGACGGTGGTGGTGGTGGTGGTTCAATCTCTGCTGCACGTTCACGGTCCTCTAGAGAGACGAATGTTGCAAGATCAGCTTCTAGGAGCAGAAGTCCTGGTAAGCATTCTCTACATTTCTCTCAATTTTGTTTAAGATTATTTGATGTCTTACATATCCTAACTCGTCGAGTTACGGACATGTTTAGGTGGACGTCCAGGGCGCGGCATTTCTATTGGTTCTCCACGGACCAGTGGGGCTTCGCGTGGGGCTTCACGTGCTCTTTCCGGATCCTCGAGGGGAAAGGAAGCCGCCGTACATGACTCCGATGTTGACGAGGAGGAAAGTAATGAAAGCATCGATTCAGAGGAAAATGATCCAAGCTACGATGCAGATGTCATTGGGTCATCACAAATGCCTGATGCTCCTCGTCCTACACAGTCCACCCAAGGTACTCCAAAGAAACCTCGTGCACGGAAGCACCGTGATCACACTGACGTGGGGGTGAGCGGCAATGTCCTCCCTACTGAACCAGGCAGGCCGCGTCGGAAGAAAAAGCCTTACACCCCAAACCCCACCCCAAGATCTGGTTGATTGTAATGGAATGTACTTTGTGTTCTCGTAGGACTATGTAGCTTTTGCTTATTGTGCTATATTATGTAATCGAATTTATGCTATTTGCTGCACTATTGTATGTCGTAGACATTTTATGTTTCATCGAAATATGTGATGGACTACGTAAGAAATGAGTTGTTGCTTGTGGTCTATTTATCGAATTTATAATGTGCTAGTCGTTGTTGAGGTTGTTGGGTTAGTCGCGCCAAGGTCCATGGCGCGACTATAGAAGCAGTCGCGCCACCGGTCCTTACGCACCACTTGAACGTCATTCATTACTGGGTGGAAGTAGCACTTGGCGCGACTCAACAGGTAGTCGCGCCATGAAGCGTGGCGCGACTACCTCCTTCCGAAGACTTAACGTGCGGTACCTCGTCAGATGGTGTCTCCGGTATTTCGGTGCCACTTGTTGTCATCATCTCATCTGATGTATGAGTAGAACCATCGGTTGACGAATCGACTGGTGCTTCCGAAGTCGTTGATGAATCTGCGGGTTCTTCAACCAAGTAACCTGATGCATGACGATTCGCATGAGGTAGTGCATATACATGTTCAGGAGGCAAGGCAAGTGCACGAGCTCCTCCTCCTCCTCGTAATGTAGTAACTATTATGCCGTCGTAACTATTATGGCTAGAGCCAATTGTATTTATTTATCGTATCGTGTACTATTTCATCTATGTCAGTGGCTACTAGCTCTTCATTCTGAACGCGAGAAATAAAGCATAATTAATGGTTCATACAGAGTGCACACATGAAAGTTTACATAGTCCATACATAAAAGGTCAAAGAGCCCATGAAACAAAGAACAAACGGGAAATGTTACTCGGATGTGCCATCGTACAACAACTCATCGTCACCCCAATCATCGTCATCATCATCATCGGAAATGTAGACGACAACTCCCTTGCCTTTGTTGTCGACGATGGCACCCATGTCTTTCTCCTCAACGGCGAGTAGCTTGCCTTTGTCTGCGATGTTTGTGGATATGTCATGAACAAGCGCCTTCATCGCCTCCAATTGTGCCTCTTTTGCAATTGCCTGATCATTTGACTTAGCTACTTCTGTGGGCAAGTCGGCCACAAGAGCTTTCATCGCCTCCATTTGTGCCTCTTGTGCTAGTGCCGCCTCTATTGCCTTCTGTCTCTCCGCTTTCAAGTCAATGCCCTTTCTTGAGGCCTCCAATGCCTGAAAGTATTCTTCCCAAGATCCTTTGGGAAAAATTTTCAATGGATCAAACTCAAGGTCTTGCCTCCTCCTCTTTCTCGCCTCTTCTTTCTTTACCATTGCCTGTTGCTTTCTCTTCTCTTCCGCCTTGAACCGCTCTTGCATCTGTTCTTCACGGGTTAACGGTGCAGGATACTTGTCCCGGTTCTTTCTCCAAAAAGCAATGAGTTTCTCTTTGTTTTCCCGTACAAAAAGACATAATTCTCCGTGTTTCTTTTCATAATCCTTTAAGATGGGACCATAAAGAACTGCAGTTGAAGGGATTGGCACATCGTACTTATCTCTTATTTTCTTTTTCTTTTCTAGGGTAAATTGTGTCTTCAATGGTTCTGATTGACGGCCCAACTCGACCCTCATTTTTTCCCTTCCTGGAAAGCTCTCCCAATCACAAGTCCTCCCTTCCTGCAAAGCATTAGTTAACATGTGGTTAATCAATAAGCCTATCGAACTTTCAAGTAAACATGTCACCTAAGGCAAAATTAACACTTACCCAAAAATCTCCAAATGAATTCCCACAATACCATCCATAACCAAGCTCCGATGGAACTACGCCCTTACGAGCATAAATACCACATTTGCAACGAGGCCTGGGTTCCTTCTCACATGGCCATATCTCCTTCCCTGTCTCAAATGCTTGAATTTTCTCTTGAGTGGGCCAATAAGACTTGGGGCCGTACATGTACTCTTGAAAGTCACAACGGGGCCACCCATCCTGCAAAACCAAAAAAATGAAAGAAGATGCGTCAACTTTCATGGATGAAATAGTATGAATTAAGAAAACAAAACAATACTCACGTCAGTGGTCAGCTTGCATCGGAAGAAGGGAATGAACTTATACTTCAGCTCAAGGTTTGGGTGTTGCAGCTTGCAAGGAACTCCACAATGACACAATGGAGGATGCTTCACTGCGGATGCATGCCATGGCCTGCTGCTCATCGAATGTCATGGCAGGTGGATTTGGTGGTGGAGGCACCCACCTCTTGAAATTATTTAATGGAGTCGTCTCATTTGCATAATATGGAAAAAGGCGGATCCGAGGGTCAAACATTTCCGGCCCATCGATCCATTGCAAGAAATCACAAGGATGTATGAAGTAGGGCCTATCATTTCCAAATCTAGTACGTATCATCTCAAAACGATGTGAGCACCTGTAGTAGGCTCTACCGGCCGTGTTTGGCCACCTTGATTGCTTGACCTCCGCTTCAATGCCATGATGACAATTTGGTACCGGGAGTGGAGGGGGCACGGGGTCATCCACCTTGCATTCTTTCGGACCCCACTCAACCTGCCGCTTCAGTTCTTCCTTGACTTCCCGCTTAAATTCCTCCATTTACCTGAAAAATAATTAAGAGTTCTAAGTTAGAACAACTGAACCAATATTGAGAAGTAATGCATAAGTTATATATAGAATTCAATAGCAACAAACAATACACTTACCCCGCTATTGGTATTAGTACGTATGTTCGTCCTGCCTCTACCTCTTACATTTGTGCCCCTACCTCTAACATTTGTGCCTCTACCTCTTCCATTTGTGCCTCTACCTCTTCCATTTGTGCCTCTACCTCTAACATTTGTACGTCCTGGTTTATGTTGCTCCTTCCGATGGCCTTCCATATGGCAAACACTACAACGGTTCTTGCTAGGTTCTTGGTCGAACTCACCAAAACCATACATATCATCGCCATACCCGTTTGACCCATCCATCTCATTGCGGAGCCGTTTCTTCTTCCGCCTACCCACCTTATCTTTTTTCTTGTCTTTGTCTGGGACGTATATGGGGCCAGTGTACTCTGGCCAGTGTGACTGATCTAGTATCGGCTCGAATCGAGATTCCCAAGTCTTAAGAACGGTCGCCTTGGAATAAAATTGTGACATATAAATCGGAGACAGGTGAGAGACCCCTCGGACTTGACAAGCAGCCATCATGTGCGAGCATGGCAAGTGTAACAATTATGGAACACAACAAGTGCAAGTTGCGGCCGTCAGGTCAACCTTGTATATGCGTCCACCTGTCATCTCTCCTCCTACGTTCAGAGCAGTCGCTGTCCGAACTGAATACACATAAGACGTTGGATCAAACAACTCAGCAGACATACTCGCAGCTTTGTTTCCATGCTTGTTTAGGTGAAGTCTTGCACCTTTTCCCCACAACAACTGGTTAGGCCTCTTAGCTATCTGATCATTTGCTTTCATCCATCGATGTACAAAGTATGAATTAACCTTGCAAAAGGTGAACTCAATAATGGCAGACACAGGCATAGCACGAATGCCTTTCAAGACTTTGTTTAACACTTCTGATATATTGGTGTTGTTTACTCCGTACCTTGATCCATCGTCAAAGGCAGCGGCCCACTTGCTCTTGTTAACCATCTGCTCTTCCAACCACTCGGTGGCATCTTCATTCATCATTAATTTGAGCTTAGTCAGCCTAATGTCAAATGTTGTCTCCGCCTTTGAAGCGCACAACAATTTCAGTTGTTTTATCACTTTCTTGCTATTCTGTCTACGCCAAATGTTGGCAGCAAAGTGTCGCATGCACCAACGATGCACAATAGGTTGATAACCTTCCATGTACTCATCAACTGCATTTAGGATACCTTGGTGCCGGTCAGATATTATGCAAACTCTACGATCACGTCCAATCACATCCCTACGGACCAAGTACATGAACCAAGACCAGCTGTCGTTGTTCTCCCCCTCCACCAAAGAAAATGCAAGGGGAATTAAACGGTCCTCACCGTCCATGCCAGTGGCAATCAACAAAGCACCCTTATACTTTCCAGTTAGGAATGTCCCATCAACGCTTATCACCGGTTTGCAATGCTTGAATGCCTCCACACACTGTGGAAAGCACCAATATACACGCTCCAGTACGGGGTTCAATACACCATCTATGTTCTCCTCCTTTGTGCTATGGATGCACCACTTTGTGCCAGGGTTAAAGTGTGATATTGCTTGTAATATACGTGGAACCCTTCCGTAGGCAGCTGTCCAGTCACCCCACAACATGGCTATTGCGTGTTGCTTAGCTCGCCACACCTTGCCATATTTCATCTTGTAGTTTGTAAATCCATGTACAGCTTCAATGATAGCGGCTATGGATACTTCTGGGTCAGCATAAACCATAGAAGCAATCCGTTTCCCCAAATACCGGGCCGTGCACTGAGAGTGCACTTGCGATACACACAAAGTGCCACACGTGTGAGGTTGCTTTACTTTAGTGATCCTCCATTTCTTTCTATCATCGGGGACAGGCCGAGCCCATACCTTCCAGTCACACCCCTGTTGGCAACGGACAGTATACCTCAACTTGACTGATGAATGCACCACGTCATAAGGACGATGGTGCCAGACTGAATAATCCCTTAAAAAGAACTTGAGCTCTTCAATGCTTTCAAAGATCATGCCTTTTGCGATCAACTCTTCAGAACTATCAGGCTCTACGTACCCAAGGCGCAAACCAGAATCACAGTAGGCTTTGCTCGGAATTGAATGGAATATTGGAACCGCGGGGACATGGACATGAACATCTTCCAACTGTCTCAACTCAGCTGGAGTTAGTGGTGTCAAACGAAAGCCTGAAAGAGTGGACATATCTTGCCTACCCGTCTCCTCAACCTCAACCCTTTCTTCAACAACCCCCTCCGTTCTTGCACCTGGAGTTGGTTCAACATTGGTCACAGGTTCTCTAACCGTCTGCTCAACTGGTTCTTGAACATCAGGAGGAGGTTGACGCACCGATATAGGTTCCACAAAACGTGCTTGCTGAACCACAGGAGTTGGTTGAACTAAAGGAACTTCTCTCACGTCATTTTCTTGTTCGCAACCACCAACACAATCGTCAAAAGGGTCTTCATCTGAGCTTTCTGACATGTCATCATCGTCTACCTCCTCATTCTCAAAGGTGTCATCATCAAAGTTGTTAGCTACTCTACAAGTATCAAAGTCACCTTCATCTCCACTAGCTTCCTCATCTTCAACTTCGACACCATCGTCACTGAGATCATCATCCTCCCCATCTTCATCTTCATTGCAACCATGAATTTCTTCTTGAGTTAAATGCTCTATGGGGTTATCATCTCCATATTCATCTAGGTTATCAATATCAACACCACGCCCACATACATCCACAAAGACCTCACAACAACGAACTTGAGAACCCTGCACCAACTCTTTGTAAATTAACCAATCATCTTCCTTTCTAATTGGCATCAACACATAGTGTGCTCTTTTGTCACCGGCATCAAACCTAGCACGAAGGGTTAACTCCTCTTGCTCATGTCCAACTTTGAACATCTGATTCACACGAGCAATTAAATCCTCATATGAAGGTGGACTACCAAATATTGCCACATCTTCCCTCATACTTGTAAATTCTCCACTTTCATTAACCGTGCCACCGGAGAAGAAACGAACTATACGGTCCATCTACAATGATGCAACCACGAATTGATTTCTCTGAATCAATCTAACAAATATTTTCTATAGTTAAACATTTTCAAAATAATTTTCTACTCATACATAGGCAACAAAAATCTAACCGAAGAAATAATGACCAAATCGTTACATGCAACTCATTCTAGACGAGAAAAGTTCGTTAACATCGACATATTGAGGCACAATCCATCACTAATCATATAGATTTCGTACTAGATTCACCATTCCAACCCAAACCCTAGCCAACTCAAATGCAAAGAAAACACTGATTCACCATTCCAACTCAAATCGAGTGCAAAGACTTGGGTTAAGTGGAGGAGATACCTTGCTTGAGCAAATCCCACTGATTCCCCACACGAATCGAGCGACACATGGGCGGATCTAGATGGGGGGAGGGGCGGTCGCCATGGGGGAGCTTCACCTCGACTTCGGTCTCGGAAAGAATAAGACTGGAGGGAAGAAGGGGTCGGGCGCGCGGTGGCTCTGTATTAGACTTAATCGCGCCAAATTCTTTGGCGCGGCTATAGTCGCGCCGAAGCATGTGGCGCGACTCAGCCCAACCACGTCAGCGCCCACGCGACCAAGCTGGCGGTCGAGTGCCAGCGTGGATGGTTAGTCGCGCCACATGCTTTGGAGCGACTGAAGTATTAGTCGCTCCAATTTGTTAGCCGCGACCAAAAGGGCTACTTCTTGGAAATTTAGTTTGGGACAGGTTATTATTAAAATATTAGATTAAAAAGGATTAAAATAAAAAAAATTCGAATCAGAGCCTCACCGGTCTTCCGTTTGTGTACTTGGTTGGCGGGGAAGAAGGCCGGAGGGGTGTCGTTGACGAGGAGGCCGAGCTCTGGTAGTGGGCAGCAATGGCGCCCACCAGATCCGTGATTGCCGCCGTGTGGAGGCTCAGCTGCGCCCATGGTTTGGTCTCGATTGGAGCTGGGGAGGTGGTGGTACCGTAGGTGAGAAGAATTCGGAATTGGTTAAGGAAAGTGGAGGGGATTTGCCCATGAATGGAGCTGCTTGTTCTTGCGTGCTGCCTAGACTGAGGAAGGAGAAAATGAACGAAAGAAGATGGGGCGCGGCCAAGGCGAGCTCCAGAGGGCGCGGCCGAGGCGAGCTAGGACGGCGCGGCACCGACGGATTGGGGCGGCGCGGCTCCAGCGCAGCGGGTGCAGGGGTGACGACAGGGTAGGGGCGGCGGCGGGCTGGAGGAGACGACGGAGATGGGGCAAGTGAAAAAGAAAGGAACCGTTACGTGTGTAACCAGTGGCACGGTGGGTAATTACCCACCATCTTCATGAGAAGGTATATATTTAGGGTTTTTGGAGCACCCCTTGAGGTATTCAAAAAAACGTGGAGATGATCCATATCTCCAACTTTTTCTGGAGATGGAGCTGATGGAGATGGACGTGTTTGGCTGCAACTTTTTTGGAGACAGTGAAGTGGAGCTATTTTTAGAGCTCCAGAGCCCTCCCAAACACCCCCTAAGAGTCAGAGATGCATTTTGTAGGCTTGACACAGCGCATGACCTGATTCACCTAGTGTTGAAAAACCATAAAAATGAGATTATATACTCAGCAAAACAATCCAAAACTAAATTATGGTTCCATTCACCATAGTGTGGACAAACAACAAAAAGAAGATTATGTACTCATCAAAGCAATAGAATGATAAAAAGTATAATAAAAACAAGAAAAAAAAGCTCCAACGTACTCAGGTTACTCGAATATCTACACAAGGATGGGGAGGGGGCCATGCCCCCTGTTGGGCAAGGGAAATCTTTGTTGGCGCTGGAGAGCCGAATTGGATCTCATACACGGGGCAAGTCTCCCATCGCCCAAGCCATCGTCGAATCAACCTCCTCCATGGCCAAATCAAATTCCACTGAATTAACAGTCTACCACAGCCGATTAGAGCTCCATCGCCATCGAATTGGCCTCCCACCTTGTCAGATTGAGTTGCGGGGCCGAGACAATGCAAAAAGTAGCGGATGAAGCAAACACCCCCTTAGACTATCTCCAACAGGTGACCTAAAAGGAGACCCAAACCCAAAATGAGTCTTCCATGACACTGTTTCAGCCTCCAACAGAGTACCCATACCCAAACCCAAAATGGGTTTTTAGGAGAGAGGGAACCTAAAACTGGGTATCCTCTCTCCTGGTAACCCATTCGCAGAAAGGATTCTCTTTTAGGTCTTCTGTTGGAGAAGAAAGTTTATGGGTCACAGACTTTTTTACTGTAGGAAACCTAAAGTAGTAAATGGGTCTCCGATTTAGGTCTTCATTGTTGGAGATAGTCTTAGGAGCCGGCCTTGCTTTGCCAGGAGAGGAGAGGCGCGAGTAGGGGCAAGAGTCCTTTATTTTAAAAGTACACTTATACACAAAAACAATCTAATTAACTATATAACAAAAGAACAAAAGGTAACAAAAGACTGCAGAGCTTACGTCGAGATCTTATTTTATACGTCGAGCTTGAACAATGCCTACAAGTCGAAGGGGGAATGCCTTGCTTATTATTATTTTTTTAAACTACATACATATATTTCATTAGAAAGCAGAAAGAGTCTTAGAAATACCTACACAACCTCACAGCAGAGAGAAAAAGATAATTACAACACTAGAAAAACGAAACGATGAAACGACTCAAAACTAAGCACTTGAAAACGATTAAGCAACTTACAGCTACGCACTTAAAGACATCTGTAGCAATAATTTGCACGCTTGGATTATTGGTGGCACCCTTTTCTGTCCCTTCACTCAGCACCAGTTCAGCGGTTCATCTTTGTGGCGATCGTGTGAGCGCTTGGTGCTCTGACGCGGAGCGCGGGAGATCCTGTGAAAGACGCCCATTCATCCAGCGGCTGTCGGAGCATGAGACGAGCTGCGTTTCGGAGCTGTGACGCACTGACGCGGATGCCCGGATGGACGCTACGTTGTAAGTGGGCCGGAAAATCAAATGGGCATGGACGCTATATTGGCCCATTGGTATAATAGTGATGGACCCTAGCTACAAACATCGGCAGACTTGTTCTTGTGTGTGTTGTTTTCTTCAGCAGACACACCAGACAGAAAAGAAAACGCGCACGACCCATTGAGTTGGTCAGCGGCAGCTCGGACGAATGGTCGGTGGCGCCGGACGCCACGAGGTCCGCGTCCGCCGTGGTTGTTGAGCCAAGCCAAGGAACATGGGCGACCGCCTCCGAACTCGGAACTCGATCTGAAGCGATCGACGAGCTGACGCAGGCAGGAGGCAGCTCCCCTGGAACTGGTACAACCACCCAATCCTCTCTGACCATTTTTCTGTCTCTTTGTTTGCAGGTGACTAGCCCTTTTTTTAAGAAACGGGAATATATTTCAATATTTCAGCCTCTGCAACAATCGATGTATATAGCTGTTTGGAGCTTTGCTTATTACAACCACAAGAACCAAAAGCGCCCTCTTGGGCCTCACACCAAACAAAGTTTCATCCCTGCTAGTGGGGCGGGTAGAAACGGGGTCTGTGGCTCGGGTTCTCACGTGGGGTATGTTTGGATGGGTGGTAATGGGTTAAGACGGTAGTGGGCTGGGGCGGAGCGGGTCTACTGCAAAGTGGGTTGGGGTCGGGTTGGAACGGGGGGTGGTGTTGACCTCGTGAGGACGGGGAGTCCCGCACGACGCCAGCGCCAACGCGGCCTCGATGCCGTCGATGATGGCCCGTCCGCCGGGGTGCACCGCCCATAAGAGGTCGTTCCATCCGCCGCCGAGGCCGAGCGGCACCACTGGCCCACGACGGCGTCCTCGGTGTTCGGCATCAGCGTCTAGGAGGCAGACACCAGCTCAAGCAGCGGGCGCTCGACGACCGCCATGCCCGCCACCGTCGCCGGCGCCGAGGACGACGGCCGTCGCGTCGTCGCCGAACAGGGACTGCATGGACGAGCGTCTCGGGGCGGCCCTCCTCGCGTAACGTTGAGCTCGGCGCACGCGGCGAGCACGCGCGTGCCATGGTTGTTCCCAGTGATGTTGAGTGCGGCCGTGCGGGTTGCTTGTGCGGGTGTGGGGAGGGTGGGCTGCCATGGCATAACCCATCGCCATGGCGTGGGGCGGGGTGGGGTGCTTAGTCAGATTTTTGGGGAGGGGTGAGGTTGACAATTTACAATAATTAGCTGTGGGTTGGGGTGGGTTTGGGGCGGGATCTCTCCCTATTAGCAGGCCGACAGGTGACGTCGAAGCCTGTGTGACAGGACACACCTAGAATTTGCCGGTAAAGTTTATTACCGGCAGTAGAGTCTACGTGACGGACAAACGGGTAGGAGGACGTGTGCCTCAGGCGCTCGGCAACGGCGTCCATCCTTGTGCCGCCGGTATGAACCCGCCGTATTCTCGTCGGCCGGCTCGGCTAGTGTTGAATCGCGCCACCACGTCGGCCGACGTGATTGATCCCGTGAGATGAAGGCATGAAATATCTATCTGCTACGAGGATATCTTTAGGCTCTGTTTAGTTCGTGAAAAAATTTTGTTGAAAATTTTTTGGAAAGAATTTTACCTATTTAGAAGCAGTAACGTAGACTAATAATAAAACTAATTACAGATCTGGCTTGAAAATCTCGAGACGAATCTAATGATGGTAATTAGAAGGCTCATGGAATGGTTACTGTAGCTCTTCGCTGGTCGCTGCTCGTGGCGTCGTCGTCGAAGAGAGGGGTCGGTCTCGACGACCTCCACACGACGTGGAAGCTGTCCCGTGCGTGTCCCGTCAGGATCGCTTTCGCCGCCGGTGTTGGATATTCCTGCACGGCGGCATCATGCATATCGAACGCTGGAGTCGTTTGCACCCAGGACACTTGGACACCGACGGAGCGCCGGCCGCTCGTGGATCGGAGGACACGGCGAGCGAGAGCGTCCACCGTAGTGTCCGTCGGCGTCGCCTTGTCTGCCGTGCATGTGCATCCATCCGTGGTGTGTGTTGTACCAATAACTATGGCAGAGGCGGACGACACCACCGGCTGAGAGTGACCTCCTCGCTTGGACTGCTAGTGCAGCCATGCGTGTCCACTCAGTATTTTTTTTTTTTGAAACGGTGTCCACTCAGTATTAATTATACCTGATCATGGGTCGGGTCATGTCGGGTTCGGATCGGGTCATGTCGGGTTGGCGGGTCGAAACTGTTACCCATTAATGCGGTAAATTTTAGCCCATCAAGGCAAATATATTGCTACATGTAACCAGTCTCATAGGTCGTCTCATGCAACGCCACATACGATTTTCGGTGATATGAAGGAGAGAGAGCGAGGTGAGAGAAAGAAGCCGTTGTTTCATTGAACAATTGCCTCATGAGCTAAAACTTGGGACTATGGAACCACTTCTCCACCACTGTATGAGATGTTGTTGCATGCAACTCACAAAAATTCTTTTATTGCCTCCATAAATTAAGGGATGAGGTGTTGCTATGAGACAACGTCCTGTTCGTTTCGCTGGGCTGGGCTGGGCTGGAAAGTCTGAGAGGAGAATAATCTGTTGGGTTGGTTCAATAGTATTCTGTGAAGAATAATTCGCTGGGCTAGGACGATAATCCCAAACGAACAAGACGTAAAACAACCACCATTGTATAAGTTGTTTGTTAAGACGTCTCGAGATTACGTGTTAATGCATGAGACCGCTTATGAGACGACATTAATGTACTTGACTTAATAACTTCTTCTTTGTCCCTTCTCTGTAAGGTAATAGAACAAGTGAAAAAATTATGATTTAACTAAAAATAAGATATTTGCTGTTTATTGTTGACAAACTTTTTGAGAGAAAATATTTCAAAAAAATTATGTTGCGGATGTTGTCCTCCGATGTTGCAAACAATATTATGTGATGTTTTAAAATATTTTATAACTTTGGTAGAGGGATATGTTTTTATGTAGCAAATGCTATTTTAGTATTCTCGTATGTTGCATACTAATTCATGTTCCCACTATATTATCTATATAAAATAATATGGGAGGATAACATGCAGCATAGCATTCGCAACATTTTAAAAATCGATAGATTTTATTTGTTTTAGGTACATATAAATAAATATTGCCTACATGGTCGTGACATGGGTCCATGTCTCCATGAGTAGTGACATGAATGATCAGCAGCTGTGCCGTGGGCCCACCTTTCAGCCGACGGCTTCAAAGTCTTCAACAATTGCCTACCAGGCTACCACCACGAATTCACGAAACGAACAGGTGAGAGGCCGAGAGGAGCAGAGGGCAAAACCGACTCGAGCCAAGCAAGGCCGAATTCCAGGAAGAAGCCAGCCGCGCGTCGTCTTCCTCCCCTCGCCGGCCGCTCCTATAAATACGCGCGACCGCGTAAACCGCGAAGAAAAAGTAAAAGGGAGGAGGCGAGAACAGCGAAGGGGACTAGGAGACCAGCGGCGCACCGGCGGCGATGGAGAGGGGCGCCGTTGGCGGCGGCCGCGGGGACGAGATGATGATGACCTCGGGCGCGACGGGCCGGATCGTGCCGGTGTTCCGTTCCGTGCTGTCGCGGCGCGCGCTGCTGCGCGTCGCCGTGGCGCTGCAATCGCTCTTCCTCTGGCTCCTGGTCCTCGTTAGCCGGCTCCGCCGGCGCCGGCCGGGGTCCGAGGCCGCAGCGGCGGCGGAGGCGGGGGGCGGCACCGGGACCTGGAAGGCGCGGCGGCGGCGGCAGGCCAAAGCGGAGGAGGAGGACGTGCGGCGCCGCAGGGCGCTTGCGGAGGAGGTGCCCATGGCGGAGGACGCCGACGCGGAGGAGCAGGGGACCCGGTCGGACACGTTCCTCATCGCCGGAGCCAGGAGGAACGCGCTCTTCTGCCGCCTCTGGGTGCCGGCCGCCAAGGAGATGAGGTGAGCGCGCCGTGGCGTTTCCTCCTTGCGATTAATTTCCTTGGTGGTTCCGGGGCTGTGGAAATTGGCCGTCTCTCTTTTTGTTTGTTTGTGGAGATTTCGTTTTCACCGCTGGCATTCTGAGTTTTTTTGTTTGTTTCATTTATTTCATTGGTGGGGTGGTGGCGGAGGGTACTTTGTGGCTGTGATTTCACCCAAACTGGCCACAGTCGGGTGAATATCGTTGCATCATTTGAGCTCTGTTTGCGTGTTTTTCTTAGATGTTCCAAGTTTCTTCAGCGTTTTATTGCGAACTTTGTGGGAATTTTGGCTCATGAACGATGGTCCTGGAGAAATTCGACACTTTATCATTTTTATTAAAAAGTAAAGACTTCTGTTCAACTTACTCCTTGGTTTTCGGCCTTTGATGGCGATTATATTGTGGGTCTCAGTATTTTGATTTTGAGCTGTATGTAGAAGCAGCAATGCGCGATGAACACTTGTTTAGGGCTTTGATCACCAAAGAAGAGTGTTTTACACGATACCTGATGCAATTAGCCAAGTCCATGGAGCTCTGCTATGGTTACTTCTATCCTAGCCTCGCAAAAGTCAAATAAAGACGTGCCGTGCAATTCACGTCGGGTACATCCACTTTGCGCAACGTCAGTGTTCTTGCATTCATCGCACCGCCAGATTGCATTGAAGCTGTTCATTACGCCATCTTTTCCCTCATTCTGATTCCGGTTCTCTTGCTGTTAGGCTGTTGGCTGGCTGTAAGGTCAAATGGATTGGTCGTCATGCTTTTGCACATCAGCACATGAGTTGTCCTCTAAAAAACGAACCGTTTGACTATACCTGTCATGGATTCTTATTCCGAGTAGCACATTGGCTAAACTTGTGATAACCTAGAACGAATAGAATTATCTGGAACAGCAAGCAACTTATTATGAATAGTTAAAAATAGACAGGGAAGCTTTATTTTCATACCGAATTTTAGAATTCTGAAGGCCAAATAAAGTGCGATGGATTAGCAGAATTAAAGGGTGCCTTGTCTGCAACTTTGGCTCCATCATATCTCTCAATCGTCCATGATTCCTTTTCTTGAAAGTTAAGGACTTCTGGCTCAGAACAACTTAGCTATCAAGAAAAGGCACATAATATTTTAATAAAATCTGAGTGATGCTATCTTTTATCCACATCATCTGTGGGACTTATTCTTGTCATGCCCCCGTGCCTTGTTGCATGATCTCTGTTCTCAATTTTATAACGCTTTAGTCAATGTCCACCAAACAATAATTGAAAAGGGGGCAGGAAACCAGTTTAGGTAATCCACCACTCCTACTGTTTCTGGTATTGTCAGACTATCTGATAACGTGGTTCTGGACATCTTGTATCCTCTTTTGTAGTACATTGGAAATGTAAAGTATGATCTGAACCTTCAAATGTTGTTCTAGTGCTAAATTGCTAATTATAAGTCCCATTGTGACACAGCTATGCAATTGCTTTCCTGTCAAATCTTCACTGATTAGTCTTTTCTCTGACACTTCAGGGGCATTTTGGTCATCATACATGGTCTAAATGAACACAGGTTAGGAAACAATGCTGAGTCCTTTTTGTTACCGACTTTGTGATGTATTTCTATGACTCCCTTGGATAATTTATTATCATTGATCCTGCATTTCCAGTGGAAGGTATTTGCACTTTGCTGAGCAGCTGACAGCATGTGGCTTTGGAGTATATGCAATGGATTGGATAGGTAAAAGCACTGCTTTGGGTATTCTGAACATGCATATGCTATCCGATATATGTATGGTTTGGTGAAAGATTGGTGCTGCACTTAGAAGCAAATATCGGTTTGATTGTTTCTGTTTGATGTTACCAAAAAGGATATGCGAAACTCATTTATATCAACTTTTAGTTTATCGCTAATGTCACCATACTTACAACTATTCACACTTGCTAGCAAGTAGCAAGGCTATAATCATTCATTTTGCAATCAGTTTTTCCCTGAGAGCATGCCATTTGGTGCCTGGATCAAACGTCAACTAACTATTGCTTACTATACATGACAGGGCATGGTGGAAGTGATGGCCTGCACGGCTATGTACCTTCACTAGATTATGTTATCGAAGACATAGTGAGTCTCTATTTCTGACCAATGTTCATTTCTGTTCCTGATGTAGTACTTGATTAGCATTATTACCTGCAAACAGGAAGTGCTTCTTGACAAGATTATGATGGAATATCCAGGGGTCCCTTGTTTTCTTCTCGGTCACTCCACCGGCGGAGCTGTAGTCTTGAAGGTATGCAGTTATGAAATTGAACAGTGTTTCCCTACCGTATTTAGGCCAGGTTTAGACACTGACCCTACTTCTCTGGGCCTGTGAACAATGGATACCATGACGGGCAGAGAAATGGTGCAAAACCCTAACAAAGTAGCCTGGTTGAAAAATGGTTTGGCTGCAGATTCTCATTTTACACGCTTGATGTTCATATTCTTTCATTGTGCTCATCACTGGCTTACAACTTGGCAGGCATCTTTGTACCCTCATATCAGAGAAAAACTGGAAGGGATCATTCTGACATCACCGGCTCTGCGTGTGAAACCTGCCCATCCTATTGTTGGGGTAATGCAACTACTCTGTTTTCCTGTTTGTTCACAATTGAAGTCCATATGCCATTGAGTGTTCTTCAGATCAACAGAAGTTGGCCATTTCCCAGAAAAGTCAGCATATCTGTCATTGAAGAAAAAAGTTGTTTTAGTCTCATTCCCATTTATCTATCATTGAAGAAAAAAGTTGATTTAGTCTCATTCCCATTTCAGTTTCATGAAATCTTTTTGTAAGACACTGACGGTTATAGTTTATTGAACACTAAAGCACAATCACACACCGTTTTGACTCTTCTTAAAAGATCTCTTGAGGGAAGGCATGTACCTAGCTTTTTTGCATCCTCGCCTAAAACAAACTTTTAGTAGTAAGCTCCAATCCTGATTTCATCGCCAACGCCCAGATTTTCCAAAACAGTATGCTGTTCTGTTTACATTGGAATGTTCAGGCTAACTGAGGGCTGTAATGGATCATGCAGGCTGTGGCACCGATATTCTCTCTGTTAGCACCAAAGTTCCAATTCAAGGGAGCAAACAAGAGGGGCATCCCCGTGTCCCGCGACCCTGCAGCTCTGCTTGCAAAGTACTCCGATCCGTTGGTCTACACAGGCCCTATCAGGGTTCGGACTGGCCATGAGATCCTGCGCATCTCCTCCTACCTTCTGCACAACCTGAAGAAGGTCACGGTCCCGTTCATGGTCCTGCACGGCACGGCAGACCGGGTGACGGACCCGCTGGCTTCGCAGGACCTCTACAGGGAGGCCGCGTCGAGGCACAAGGACATGAGGCTGTACGACGGGTTCTTGCACGACCTGCTCTTCGAGCCCGAGCGCGACGAGATCGGGGCCGAGATCATCGGCTGGATGGACGGGATGCTCCGGCGGCAGGCCGTGTGAGTAGGCAGTTGCACGGTGGTTTTCGCATTCTTGCTTTGGTGGTGTTTCTCTGAAAGTGATCTATAGATTGGGTGTGGCGTGGTGATTCTCTCTCGGATTTGCAAGTGGGAAGAGATGAATGATTTGTGTGCCAAGACGGATGCATATTTGTGTTCTGTACCTATCAATATAAATAACAGAAAGAGGAGTATGCATTCATGGTTTTTGAATCCTTTTGCCAATTTTGCTGGGGCCTGTTTTAGCAAACTTTCGCTGTTGAGCTTGGTGACCGTCGTGTCCAACATTATCGGCTGGTACAACTCTGAATTGTGCAAGTATTTGAGCGATCCTGACAGTGACAGGTGAGGGCCATTCAGAGTTCTCTCGATATCGATTGATGAATCAGTGAAGGCTGCACGATCCAAGAGTACAGTTGGGGCAGCCGTTGGGCTGTTTCTCTTGAGAGATTGCAACGCCGCCATGTGTGCAGTATCCATTTCGGATGGCATGGGCCGTGACAATGTGCCAGTTCTGAAAATAACAAAAAATTCTGGCTGGCACTAAGCATGCATCGATCAACAAGCCTCCGCCTCTCTGACACCGCGATCCCAAATTTACTATCGGCCGCAAGCTTCCAAACTTAGTGCTCGGTCCCGCCTACCCAGCTCTCACCCTTATCCCTTTTTCTCTACCCCACCGCTGTTTCTCACCACTCGTGACGCTGCTACCGTCTTCTCTCTTCTCTCTCAGGCTCTTTTTAGCTCCTAACTTTTTCCAGCCCACCGATGCACCTGGCGCCGTGTGCCGAGCGCCGGCGCGCCGCCAGGCCGTGGACTCTGCCGCCGCGCACCTCGGCACCCCTGCCCCAAGCCTCCATCGGCACGCGGCCTGGTGAGCGAAGCAGCCGCACGGTGTGTGGCCGTGTCTCCGGCGAGTGGCTGCGGCGGGAGCAGCACCGCGAGCTCGGCAGCGGTCGCCGGCGAGCACTACACTACGAAGGCGCAGCGGCAGATCGCGGGCGCAGCAACCGGTAAGATTTTTTTCTCAAAAGTTTTTTTTGAAAAAGTTTTTCTCTTGATTTTTTCTTCATAAGTTTTTCTCAAACATTTTGTTCTTCAAAATTTTGCTGGTAGGCGTAAAAAAAAATTAACTTTTTGTCCATTTTTTTCGAAAACTATTTTTCCTCACGATTTTCATTCCAAAGTTTTGCTCGAAATTTTTTTTTCAAAATTTGCTGACAAATTTTTCTCCAAACATTTTTTCTTTGTAAAAGTTTCCTAAAAATTTTGTTGCAAAATATTTTTCTTACAAAATTTTTCTTAGCGGATTTTTTGCATGAAAAATTTTAAGCGCAGTGGGCTGTGGGCACGCGGTCGTGCATGCGGGAGGCCCACAAACGTGGAGTGGAGCACGCGGGGAGCCACGTGCATGTGCTGGTCTTGGGAGCGGGTGACACTGTGGGAAGGCCGAGTGCACGGGAGCCATCGTGCGGGCGAGCGCAAATTAGCGGCGCCGCTCTGACACCGAGCCTGGAATTTTTAAAATATATATATATATATTGAATTTTATTAATATACAACACTTTTTACAACCGAGATCTTAACTTAAAATAAAATTACATTGAAGCACGTCACTAAACCTCTATCATTTATCTTTATTGCATCCGGCGACTTTTATGGTTTCAGAAGAAACCGTCGTAACTTCACCACATTGCAGCTCGAGAATCCAATCCCCACCAACAGAAGACTCTACAAACGTAAAAACCACATAAGAGGGCAATATTCTCAACCATTATAGGTCGTAAAGGACACCGAAAGCACATCGACCGTATTTTCTGAAAGTTGAACGGACAAGAGATCCGACACGTTAATTAATTTAAAAATAAAAAACTAAGTTGATTGTCTTAATATATTTGAGAACTGAGAATATATGCGCGCAAGTTTCTCTTTTTAAGTTAGTACCTGTATAAACCTGACAAGCAGTTCATAAGTAACTTCTTTATCATAAATTTTTTCCTCCTGTTAACATGATCGTGTATTGCCGATTTATCATGGTGCTTTGTTATTATTTGGGAGGATCGTTAACGACGTTATGGCCTGGATGACTGCCGTGCCGCATTATGCTGAGAAACCACATAAAGGAGAACCAATTGCAATACACTATATTAAGAGTGCGGAATGAAAATGGCATTTATACAAGCACCAAGCAGGAAGCTCCATATATGTGCCTGATTTCTTGCATGGAGATATTTTTGTAGTAAATCCTCCCTCCTTGATAGTAGTTCAGCAAGCAAGGTAGCATGGTGTTTTAGGTAATTTAGTAATCTCACCAATAAGTAACTCTATATCGCTGGGAGGTTTGGCGCCCTCCCAGCGATCGAGCCACTATAGCAATTTTTTTTCTTTTTCTTTTTTCTTTTTCTTTTATTTTTTCATTTTTAATTTTTTTATTTTTCCCTTTTCGTATACGAGTACTACTTTAATTTTGTCTCTAGCAAAAATAAGTACATCTATGTCAAAAAAAGTATCGTCATTTATAGTTGGTACATCCTTGCCTGCCACGTGGTTTCAAACTTTCAACGTTGCGCTTTACGTGTTGCTTCTTGGCATTGTCTTCAGAAGAAATAGGTACATCCATGTCGCCGAAAAAAAACGAGTCCACTGAGAGTCGGTGCGTTCTCGTTTGCCACGTTGTTCCAGGCTTCTAGCATTGCGTTATTACGCAATTGCTCAGCCGCCACGTATGAATATTTTGTATTTTTTGTTTTTTTATTTTTTCCCCTTTTTTGTTTTTCTTTTATTTTTTCTTTTCATATGTGCGTACTACTTTAATTTTGTCTCTAGCAAAAAAGTACACCTATGTCATAAAAAAGCGTCGCCATCTATAGTGGGTACATCCTCGCCTGCCACGTGGTTTCAAACTTTCAACGTTGCGCTTTACGTGTTGCTTATTGGCATTGTCTTCAGAAGAAATATGTACATCCATGTCGCCGAAAGAAAGCGAGCCCACTGAGAGTCAGTGCGTTCTCGCTTGCCACGTTGTTTCAGGCTTCTAGCATTGCGTTATTACGCAATTGCTTAGTCGCCACGTATTAATATTTTGTATTCTTGGCAAATGAAATCGTGGTGCCCCTTGCACATTAGAGAGCCGTCATTGCCTCCCCCACGAAGTTGAAAAGGTGACACAAACATTGTGCTCCTCAGCTACTCACTCAATTTCTCCATCATGTGTCACAAATATTGTGCTCCTCGACCGCTCGCCCAATCTCTCGCATCACGTGTCAACTCGCCTACTCTATCCCTTCTCTCGAGTCTCAGTTTGGATCAGAGGTGGTGCCGCTATCTCGGAGGGAGATACCGTCCACCCCGGGCTCACCGGCCTCACATGTGAAACTCGCGACCACCGTTTCTTCTCAGACGAGTTCGTCGAACCGTTCCTAACTCCAAATTTTCCTCTCTCCTCTCTTTATAATTTGTCGGCTAGCTGGCCAACAACATCACTTCGCGCCGCTCCAGTCCTCAGCTCCCACTACCTCTGGCGCCGTAGTGGCAGAAGGCCCTATCAGGTGCACACTCTATGTCACACACGTCCATGCACTTCATGGTCGAGAACATCTGCCTTACTGCTATCGAGTTTGCTTACGAGTCATGCCAGCGTAATACTATCACTATGCATGATCTTTTACATACAAGAACTCGTCTGGCGCGGCGTTAGCGCGCCCCCTACCTAGTGGTTTTTACGTTGCGTGCAGTGGCGGAGCTACGTGTCTTCATCGGTGTCAGTTGACATCGGTAACTTTGTGCAAAATTAGTACTAAATCACTATTCCGTACTATTCATCTATAGAGCTGACAATACCAGATTAGGTCGAGAGATTTAGGCCTAATTTAGAGGGCCGTGGACCGGGCCGGGACAATACCAGCAGCAGACCTGGCCCACCGAACGGGCCTATTTTCAGCCCAAAGTTCTTGCGAACGTACGTAAATCCAGCAGCATACACACCCATCGAACGAAATCTCAACAGCGACTGCAGACATAGTGCAGCCTGCTGCCTGCCCAGGGATGACTGACACTCTGACAGGCACGCTCCTCGCCGCCCATGGTGGCCGGCGCGGCGATCTGCGCGTGGATCGGTGTGGTGGCCGGCAAACGAGCCGAGAGCGAGACGCGCACAAGCAGCGCAAGTTGCGACGGCGACAACCCTTCGAGCGCGGTGGGCACGACGCGAGCTATGCCAAAGCTGGCTGGACTGGACGGCTGCGCTGCTGCAGCAGCACGCGCGCATGTGTGTTGCTTTTGCTTGCAGCTGCAGGACGAGACACTTGCTGGGCCTGGATATGAAGCGCTAGCCGCTTGTTGTCGTTGCCGACTTGCCGTCGCGTCGGTCCATCAGGATTCAGACCCTCTCCAGCCAACGGCGACACAGGAATTGGGATTTGATCAAAATTTACGGAACCTTGGCTCTGTGCTGTTCCCCTCTACCTGGACAGTCCACCAGTGGCTTACGCTGGGAGCTTGGCTGCAACTTTTTCCACCAGTGGCCGGAATTGTGACTTGGGCAGTCCACGTGCCGAGAGTGGTACACCAAGATATGTGATTGGGAATGGCCGCACCTCACAAGGCAGGACGAGCTGGAATTCCTCGATTACTTCTTCACAGCCAAAGCTTGGAGTGATTCAACGCTTTTGGCATTCCTCGAGTTGGAATTCGTCTTATTTATTCGCCTTGGGCTTTTGGTACCAACGAAACAGGGGGCGCCTGCTAACTGCCGAGTGATCGTGGCAGCGGCGACAGGCGAGGAAGCAGATCGAGCCGATGCACCGGGACATGTGCATGGAAGTGTGGAAGCGTTCTTTAAACTAAACCGTCCTTGTTTTCCAATTTCCGCTGCATGTTGAGGCTGCCAAGAGCACAAAAAAATACAAGGGAATGCCAAATTGTCAACAGCACGCGACGCATCGTCGTCAGTGTCGATCAGTAGCTGGCCACTAAGTTTTTAGTTGCCAATGGATTTATCCTAGTCATGTTCCATTATCTCACACGCTTAGAAGTAGCATGATCGATTCCGAAATATCGAGAAAACAAACACCCCAACCGGCCAACCCCAAGCAAGCACGCGAGCGATGAGGTGAGACTTCGACTGGACCTGCCCACGTACAGTACTGTCATCCCACGCTACACAACCCGAAGAAGCGCTTAGCGGGTAATCCCACGCTTGCCCACTGTCATCAACGGATCGATCGATCGATCAATCTGTGTCAGAGCAGGCAGCAGCCAACAGGGCAGCACACCACATGCCTAGCACATGCATGCAAGTACACTCCTTTGTCCTTGTGAAAGAAACGGCGGCCATGCATCGAGTTCCATGTCTGGCACAATACGATGATCAATTAACACAGTAATTAACCGCTGTTGTTACATTTATTTATTCCCAGCACACAGTACACGTACGTACATATATACGGTAAGAGAAAGCAGCAGTAGTAGCAGATTAGCCGTACGGTCACAGTATATCTAGTACGCGCGTACATGCAGGACGATGGAGACAACAATTAACTTCACCACGACAATGACTACTTCGTACGTGAGCACCAGCAGCAACGATCAGACGGCGATGGAGTAGTTGTCGAGCTTGAGCTCGCCGGCGGCGGCCTCCGGCGCCCCGGCCACCGCGGCGCGAGCGGCCATGACGTGGTCGGTCACGCGTTCGGCCATGCCGTCGAGCCCTGCCTGCAGGCGCGCCACGAGTGCCTCCTTGGGCGTGCCGCGCACCGGCTCGCACTCGAACTCCCACCGCAGCTCGCACCCGGCGCCGGCGCCGGCGGGGACGACGCGGAACGTGGCGAAGAAGATGCCGAAGCCCATGTTGTTGTCGTTCATCTCGTAGCGGAAGAAGCGGCGCTCCGCGTCGTACTCCAGCAGCGTCTCGTGCGCCCAGTCCGGGGGCGGAGGCGGCGCCGCCACCGCGCCGTCGCCGGCGGCGGCCGGGATGACGGTGCCCTCGCAGTAGCGGACGCAGCCTGGGGCGCGCGGGGTGCCGGAGGCGAGGCGGCAGGCGGCGACGCGCGGGTGCCAGCGGTGGAACGCGAGGAAGTCGGACAGCAGCGCCCACGCCTCGTCCGCCGTCGCTGCGGGAACCGGCGACACCACCTTCCCCTCCCACTCCCACGCCCGGCGAGCCGGGGAGGACTCGGTCGCCGTCGCCATCGCTGGCTGGCTCTCTTGGGCTGTGCAAGTGCTGGCAGTGGCAGAGCACGTACTACGTGTGGGGGTGTTTGCGGTGCGGGGGTTGCCCACGGCTTGGGAACTGCCGCTGGGGCTGCACAATTTATAGAAGCGCAGGTTGGGTTTTGGTTCAGGTCGCCCGGGTCGGATCGGGTTCGACGACGTGTCATCGAGGCCGTGAATTTGCATTGTACAGTACTACAGTCGTTAACTTGGACCTTGTAGCGGCGTGGTGTTGTGTTGAACATGAGACATGAGAGTGCAGCGCGGCGCGGCGCCATGGGAGAGGACGGCAAGAGAAGCTCTGGAGTCCGGACACCCCCGCTTGCCTGCCCCGCCATGGGATCGATCGAGCGGCGGGGGCCAGCAGGGCAGCCGACCGACCGACCGAGCCCACGGGGCGGTGAGCTCAGCGCGGCGCAGCAGGACAGGACAGGGGTGTGGCCCCGAGATCGGTGACGCCCAGCGCTGCGCTGCGTGCTCGGGGTAGCTAGCTAGCAGGGCCCGGGCAGCGCCGTCTCTGTCAGCACACGTCGTCGCCGAGCAAGACCCGATCGGCGATCGCGACTGGGTGATCCATCGGTTGATGGATGATTAATCAGGACCTGCCTGCCTTGAGCGACGGAGGTAATAATGCGGCGATTGGGCCAGCCAACCGGCTCGATCGGCAGGGCCACTCCCTGGCCTGTGCGCGTCAGTGCCTGCCTGGCCTCTCTAGCTAGCTCATTCAGTCCGCCATGACATGAAGCCTCCCTCTCGCGACGGCGCGCTGGTCCTGGTAGTGGTGGGCTGGTCCAGGCCATTCATTCGTATGACTGCGCTGCATGCATGCGCTGGTGGCCCGGTAGGCATGGGCGGGCGGCGCCGCCGTACCGCCGCGCCGGCCATCCATGGTCCATGGCGTCGTTACGCCGGCCGGCGCCACTGTCCTGACGAGCAGTGGCGTGCGTACCGGCACTGGCAGTATTTTAACGTGCACGAGTCATGACAGGCCAGGACGATCAATAGAGTACAGTGACCGTCATTTTCGAACGGGAACATCGCAACTGAAAAAATTAAGACCCGCGACGCTCACAGTCCGGACGCTGGCGACGCTTGGTTGCGCTTCCCTTTCGGCACAGATGATCGGCAGCGCTCAGCGGATACGGATGCTTAAAAGCCTTTGTTTATCATTGATTGACCTGACAATTGCAGTGCAGAGACACCACTGTGCTGGGATGTCCGTGCGATTTTAAGTTTTCGTGTAGACGACAGGGACGCCGTCCCTTGAGGTACAGCAAGTGGCCACTCATCTCGTTGCAACATCCCCTTCTAGTAAGTACTACTCAAGATCTAACAACCACCACATATCCACACGCTGACAAGGCCGGCAAAATCGCCTATATCCAGCTAAGGCGTGTTCAGATGTTTCGCGAATTTTTTTTTCGAGTACGTTTCTTCACATGCATGGCATATTAAATGTAGTCGAAAAAAATAACCCATTATATGGATGGAGTGTACTTCGCGAGACGAATCTAATGAGCTAGTTAGGTCGTGATTAGACAATAAATTGCTACAGTAAATATGTGCTAATGACGGATTAATTAGACTCGTTAGGTTCGTCTTGCGATTTACTGACAGAATCTGTAATTAGTTTTGTAATTAGTCTATATTTAATACTTCAAATGTGTGCCCGACATACTCGAAAAAAATTTCGCGTTTCATCTAAACAGGGCCTAAGCCAACAATCGATTTGTATTGGGTGAAAGGATGAAAAAATGGTGAAAGGATGAAAAATGGTGAAATCCTTTTGTATTGAGTCACGTATACAGAGAAAAAAATGAACTTACATGGTTTTCTAGATAAAAAAGACTTTTTACATTTTTTATAAACTTGACGGATTTAAACACCCCTAATCTTGACGACGGGAGATCAGAAATGCGAGCCTGTTGTGGAAAGGCGACAAATCCATCCACCCGGCGGAGATCTTAATTTGATATTTCCGAATCGAAGCAGCAGGTTTTTTCTAAGGTCAACGGGTTCTATATATGTGCTGGTTTATTACTGCAGCATGCATGTATCTTTGGACATGGCAGTTTGACCGCGGGCGGTAGCTTAACGACGACCGAGGCGCGGCCGGCAAGCATTGGAGATGGCGTCGGCGTCAGGGCACAGCCGCACGATCCCGTCGCGGGGGACGCGACAGCCGCTCGACCGCGACGCGTATCGCCCCTCGACAGCCAAGTCGACGAGCAAACGTCAGGCTGCTGTTCGATGATGCACATGGAGCATTGCCATGGAGCCCCCTCTCGCTCGTTTGATTTGATCTGGACCAGCACGGGCAAGCATGGGCTCATTCATTGCCCTTGATGGCTGGCCTGTCTGCAGTTGCTGATTACGCGCAATAAATCGGGCCGGGGCTTTCACTCGGTGCACCTGCGAGCAGTTGCTGATTATTTGCTCTTTGTTTTTTCACGCACAATCTCTCTAAATAGTTCACACTTGGGGCCGTCCCGTGGGCCGTAGCCCAGCCTCCTTTTTTCCTTTCCTTTTTGGAAAAGTCTCTTTTACCTCCCTCGATTGTGGGCCGAGTTCGCGTTTCCTCCCTAAACCGCAAAACCGGATATATCACACCCTCAACTCTCAAAACCGTTCGTTTTACCCCCCTCGGCGGTTTTGGCCGACGTGACGGTGGGCCCTACATGTCAGCGCGGGCCCCACCACTATCTCTTCTTCCTCTCTCCTCTTATTCCTCTCTCTCCACCCCCTCTCCTCCACTGCCGGCGCCGCCTCTCCCCCGCCGCCGGGCGGAGCTCCCCGCGGCCCCCGCACCGCCCGCACGCCGGCGCAGCTCCGGCACCGGCGGTGGGAAGGGACCCCGACGCCGCCGCCCAGAGCGCCCGCCCGCCGCGCGAGGATGAGTCGCAGGCGGGGAGGACGCCGGCGAGGTGGAGCCGCCGCCGTACCTTCGCGCGACGGAGCTCGCGCCCGCCATGCACGCCGCCGAGCGTGGCGGACGGAGGAGCTCGCGAGGCGGCGGCGGCGGCGGAGCTCCGACGGACAGAGGCGACGCGCCGACGCGGCAGGGCTTAGGCGTGGAGGCGGCGGCCGGCGGAGCTCGCGAGGTCCAGAGCAGGGCCGAGGGGCCGGCGGGAGAGGGGAGGCCGGCGGCCGACGTCTGAAGCAGGGCCGAGCGGTCGGCGGGGGAGGAGAGGCCAGCGGCCGGCGTCCGGAGCAGGGCCGAGGGGCCGGCGGGGGAGGGGAGGCCGGCGGCCGGAGCAGGGCCGAGCGGCCTGCGTGGGAGGGGAAGCCGGCGGCCGGCAGGGAAGGGGAGGCCGACGTCCAGAGCAGAGGAGAGGAGGTGGAGAGAGAGGAAGAAGAGGAGAAGGGAAGAAGAGAGGGGGTGGGGCCCGCGCTGACATGTGGGGCCCACCGCCACGTCAGCCAAAACCGCTATCAAAACCGCTGAGGGAGGTAAAACAGACGGTTTTGAGACTTGAAGGAGGCTAGATATATGGTTTTGCGGTTGAAGGAGGAAACACGGACTCGGCCTCATGTCTAGGGAGGTAAAAGATACTTTTTCCTTCCTTTTTTAATGGATCAAGTGATTGTTGGACCAGGCCCATGCATCAAAGCTCTTCAAGGCCCATGGATCGCCAAGTGGAAATGATCTCGTCGTACGGTCTTCGTCGTAGCAGTTCCTCCTCCTTGCGGCGGTGGGTGATGGGAATATTCGAGGGGATCATGAAAGCACCGCCCGTGCGCTCTGCTCGTGCAATCGTGAGCCGCCGCCATGCCCATGGCCCCCTCCTCCTCCGCCGGGGGATAGAAAGAAAGGCGGAGAGGACCGTACGCGCCCCGCTTTCCGATCCCGTCTTTCTTCCTCTCCCCTTTTCTGTAGCTCCTCGTCCTCAAAACACACACGTGAAGATGGACCGAGGCCGCGAGATCTGAAACCGTCTGCAATGCATTATTGAGCTTTCCATCCATGGCTGGCAATGGCGAGCTTTTGTTTTCCCCGCGCGCGCGCGCTTTTCAGTTCCCTTCCCGCACGGGACCCTGCTTCTTCTTTGGTGCCGTGTGGTCTGCGGCGTCGCGTAACCTGTTGCCTTGCCTCCTTTCCCACGGCGGCGAGGACCACGGCTGGACGGCCGGCTGATTCGGCGAGATTGCTGCAGGGCACCACGTTTGATTTGGTGATGTGTCTCCCACCCCATGCCGTCCACCGGCCCCAAGCTGATGAGAGGTTACGGGAGCGTACGGCCGTTACGACCACACAAAATATCTCTGAATTCTATATCTGATGAGTACTCCTTTTGTTACTATTATTTTTCTCCTAACACAAGCCTTTTTTGCACTTGCTTTTGCTCTCTTCCTCTGTAGATCAAAAAACACAGCAGATAGAGGTGATGGTTTCATGCATACAAAGGGTTCTCTCTCTAAAGCACGACAGGGACCAAAGTGCACTAGAATATTTACTCACACTTGCACAAACTACCAAACGAGAAAGAACAAAGATACTCATTTAGCCATGCCGGTTACAGAGTTATACACTTATACTACCAAAGAGGAAGTAAAGCCCGCGGCTGTATTGGATAGGCCTGATTACACGGCCACGCTAGCGTATCAGCGTCCTTTCTGATCTCCGCTTCATTTAATCAAAGTTCATTTGGAAAGGAAAAGGCAATGATAGCTTTGATTAATTAGGCAGGCAGTGGTGATTGTTTGTTAATGCTCCAGCAACACCTTCTCGAGCCGTGTACGTAGTAACAGGTCAGTTGCCGATCTGCCTAACTTGATCACAGCAGCTGCTCTCCAGCTCTGCATTCTTAGCAGTGAAGCTACCTGTTTCGGCATGCGCTTATGCTGCATGCCTGTCCCCATGACCATTTCTTTCTCGAGAAAAGATGACAAAATCATACGACCACTGTTTGGAGTTTTCCATGGAATGGCAAGCGTGGAAGGCTGCCAGTCCAAGAGAAATGGCGGCTCCGTCCCCTGATCGCCCTCTCTGCGCTGTTTCATGGCGCCACCTTTTGGAAAGGGGCACAGATGATAGTGGCTTACAGTTTGACGATTCAGGCCTTTCAATAATTGCACCAGGCTCTAGCTAGTACACGGTCGCAGTTTCTTACCGAAGCATGTGTGAATGTGACTAACCATCTGATAAGTTATGCGAAAGAGAAAGGGCCTTAATTAACAAAGATGTCAACTACATAACTGTGGTCTGAAAAACGGGAGAAAAGGTCTGAAACTCAAGCCTTAGCTAGCCATCCCTGATATAGGTTCAGCCGTTCAGGCCGCCCAAGGGATGGCCATCTTTTGACTAATCCTTTTGCTGGTTTTTTCCCTGAAAGTATCATCAAGAGCTTTATTTCCTTGTATCACTTATCACTTAATAATTAGATTTTCGGTAGTTCTATTACATATGTGCGCGCGCGCTTTATTTCAGTCCTTGAGAAAAAAAAATTAAGTTGGTGTATGCAATGTACTCACTAGCAATCTATTGTGTACCAGCAAGCAGTACTACACCGCATTAGCTACATACCCGATTATTTAAAAACAAAGGAATGAAAAGAGCACATCGAGGAATGAAAAAGCAAATGAGCCTGGTTTTGCAAGAGGGCCCAAGTGCCTAAAGTCCTAAACTAGGGTTGCTTTTGTTTGTGTCTTTGATGGAGCTGCTTTTTTTCTCTACTTCCCGCCATGAATGATGAGGGGACACATGTTGGGGAGCACCAGCCCACTTGCCCACCAGGCCTGCTAACCCCACACCACATCTAATTTCGTCACTAATATCTTCCAAATCTTTTTGCGTCACACCCAAAATTGGCACTTGCATTGACAAAATTGGATTATATATAACAGATGACCGGCCTTATGACTTCTTTATTTGAGATAGGACTCAGAGTAGAGGCTATACATATCTAATAGCTAATTAACTCGATTAGGCCGGAGCTGATATTTTTGGTGCACAAAGTATATACTAAGAGAGACTTGTTTGACTAAAGAACTTCATAATTATATGCATTATGCGTTCTTTTAATAATAAGCATATTGTTTCTGTTGTGTTCATGGAAATGGCATTGTTCTGTTATTTTGATGTCGAAGCTTGACATGATTAACAGGTTCCAAAAGGCACTCACGAGACATGCATTCCTTAGCATCCACTCCAAACAGTGGGCTCCCTAAATTAGCCAGAAAAGTCGGCAATGAATTCCCTAAACACAACAAGAAAATGGGATGGGAGAAAAAGGAAGAAGAAACATCAGAGCCACTGCTAGTCCCCTTGCTCTTCGAGCTCCGAGCTCATGAGTGCCCGCTTTACCCAAAGCCATAGCTGTATGCAACTATTCCAAGCCAAAGGAAAGAAGAACACTGCCAAAGAAAACACATATAAATATTCCTCACTTGCATGCCAAGCAATTTATAAAATTATAGCTACTTTTTTCTTCCTTTCTCCAGACCGGGAATGAGTAGTATATATTCTATTTTGCCATTCTATTTCGACAGGAATTGCATAAGAAAAGGATGTACGCCTATATCTTGTATTTGTTGAATTTTGTCCAGGCTTGAGATATGATATGCTGAAGCAATGCGTGCTTGTATTGTTCCTCTCTGAACTTCTTTCCAAGGCATGCGTGATGCTTTTCAACAGAAACCCAAAGGTTGCATGTGTGTTCAGGGAAGCTACATGAAACCGGGTTCTGCAAAACGTAATGCCGCCTCTGGAAACAGGGACGCAGCAAGACATCTATGTCTTTTACAAACCAGAGCCAAAGCTTCTTTCTGTTTGCCAGGAACATCGCTCATATATTTTTTGTGTTCTCCTCATCCCATTTCCTTTTCCTTCTGAATTTCCTAATTAATAACGCAAAAGTATTTGAACACATACACATGCATGGAAACTTCCGTATACAGGTGCGTGTACGACATACTTTCCTACGACCCTAATAAAGCTGGGTCTTATCGGCTTATACAGCTGTTCATCACACTAGTTTAATCCAAACCCCCTCTCCATGCAGCATCCGTAGCAGACATTATCTTTCCTGACTCCTGACCAACACATGCATGCATGCACGGACCCTTCTTATACTCCGTACTTCTTTTGTATACAAGTATTTCTTTGATGCCTTTGGAAAATAATTTTCTGTGACGCCTTTCTTCACCTTGCGTGCGTATACAGTTGCATCATGTGTGTGGGATGGAAGTATGAAACTAGTGTAATGGCGTATCCCGGTGGTAATTTCGCGGCGTATTAAAGCGCCCTTTTTTTCCTGGGTGCTGTTCCGAGCTGGCCAGGAGCCCATGAGAAGCAGCCGGCACGCTGCTGGGTGGTGCACTGGTGCGTGCTTTAGGCCTGGGGTTTGGCTCTGCTTTTACTCGCTGGATTAATTTTTTTTCTAATGCCCGTTCAACCAGCTGATGACACTAGCTCGCTTCTCACCAACTTGCATTGGAGCGCAATTGTTTAGCTTTAATCTAGTAGTAGGAGAGCTGTGCAGCGAGGTTTTCTCTTCAATCTTCACGGCAGTTTTTTCTTTTTCACTTCCCACAGAGCGGCAGCGGCCGGCAGCAGCAGCTTTCAGCTGCTTTCTTCAGCATTTGACCTGCACCTGTGCGTGGCTAGCTGCGTGTCGACTGCCTGGTTGTGGGTTCGGCTCTTGTTAATTTGCAGCCGGCCGCCTCATGCAAAATGTAATTAATCCAGCTTGTGTGACATGATCCGCCCACCAGCTACTGTGTTGTAGTCAAATTGTCTAGCAGGGATAAGGGATTGACATCATTCGCCATGGTCTGACACACTGCGAAATCAAAAGACTTGTGTTCTTAATCTGAATCACACGCACGCACATATACAGGTCTGGTCTATCCAGATGAGAGACACAGGATCTAGCTGCCGTATGGATGATCTCAATACATAATTATGTACAGATCGACCGAGCTGTTTTAATTGGATACTCAAGAAGAAGGGTGCGTACACTCTAAAACGAAGATGAGGGCATTCGCGAGACCTGGCATTTGGGATAGTAACCGTGCGTTTGGTTGGAGAGCCATGGGAGCGGAGCGGAGCCAACTCGCTCCCGCGGTTGTTTGGATGAGGAGCGGCGGGAGCGGAGCGACTCCAGATGGAATATACCCGTGAGATGCGGGTTCGCTCCGTCCGTCGAAATTCGAGGAACGGAGCGGCTCCAGTCCGATACGCGTCTCCCGTCACCCCTTTTTTCCTTTTCTTTCCACCGCACCATCCCACGGAAAAAAACAGAAGTCAACCCTATCCTCCCGACGCCTCCCTCATCGCGCCTTCACCCGACGCCTTCCCAGCTCGCTCGCCTCCACCCGCCGCCAGGTCGCCTCCTCCGTCGGTGGCTAGGTCGCCTCCTCCGTCGGTGGCTAGGTCGCCTCCTCCATCAGGGCGCCTGCAGGGCGCGTCCTCCTGGGCGGCTGTTGGGGCGCGCCCTCCAGGGCAGCTGCGGGGGACTCCCGGCTGCAGGGGCGCGGCCTCCAGGGGCGCGGCCGGCGGCCGTCTAGCTGTTGCTGCTCCCACAGGCAAGCCTCCCTCCGCGAGCTCGAGTACCCACCGCAAGCTGCTGCTTCCACCGGCCTAGATCTGCGCAGTAGTTCTAGGTAAATTCATCCCCCCTCTTTCATGTGTGTACATGGCACATTGATGCTAGATTGATGTTGATGGTTGATTTGAAGATTCTTGTGTTAGTACATGGAAACCATGCATGGTATTTTTGCTAGGTCATTTGTAGTCACAATTTTATCCTATCAAATGTAGATGGATAAGAGGCAGAAGATATTTATTTTTGCTGCTGCTGCACATTGGTGATTGAAGATGGGAGTGATGAATTCAATGTGCCAGATGACAATGATGAGGACACCCAGCATACTAGCAAGTGAGAATGTCATTATGCTCGCTTTAGGCAAGGCTTGGTTGATCAAATGTGGGATGATCGTCAGAGCCATGGAAACTAGTATTTTCTTTGTTTCAATAGTGTAATTTGTGTTGTATTTTATTTGATTGGACAATGTTTGTATCGCTACCTTGCTGAAATTTTATTTGTGGACATATTTGTATTGCTACCTTGCTGATGTTGATCCATTGGTTGCTGCAATTAATAGAGGAAGTAACAAGATAGCCAAGGCGATAAAGGAAGTGGCCAAATCAGACAAGGATGTCCCCTCAATTTGTTTCACAGCTTGATGGCTTTCAAGGGTAGTTTCAATGAGACTCACTTATCCTTCTATTATGCCCATTTGGTCTCTGAACCTCACATATCTAGAGCTTTCAACAGCTTGCCTTTTGACCATAAATTAAATTGGATACATTGCTGAAAACTTCCTTGGGCAGTAAGGGTAAGTTGTGGCGGTAGGATTAATCTTTTGTTAGTACCACATACAACTATATATTTGTGGTCTAAGTAAGCTTGTATCTTGCTATGTGGAAGCCTTAAACTTTCTATATATTGTGTAAGGCTTGAACTTGATGCATCGTGCAAGCATGATGGAAATGTGTGTAATGTGCCTATGGATGTGGCCTAAGACTTCTATTACTATGTGTTGATGAAATGGTTGTTAAATTATTGTGTGGTTAAATAATTATGTGTTGATGAAATGGTTTTTAAATTATTGTGTGGTTGTTAAATTATTATGTGGCTGTTAAATTGTTGATGAAATTGAGGGGGGTAACCTCACTAATGGAGTGCAAAGGTGGTGATAAGATTCAAGTTTCATTCCAATCCATCCATCCAAATAAGTGGCGGAGCAGATCAAAATACAAACCAAACATAGAATGAGTTGGAGCCGTCCCAAAACGAGGGTCGGCTCCGCTCCGCTCCCGTGGCTCTCCAACCAAACACACGGTAAAGAAGAACTTTGCAAATAAAGAGTTCGTTGAATAGCTGTAGATTCTAGAGATGGAAGCTTGATCGGCATAATTATGCAAATATGCAGTCCAAGCCTAGAGCACTCCTCCTGCTGATCGAGAGCTGAAAGCCTGAAACCAGGATGATTCTAGGGGCGCCTTCAGGATAAATTATGTACTGATAAATGAAACATATCGACCGAGCTGTTTTAATTGGATACTCAAGAAGAGGGGTGCGTACACTTCTGATCTAAAACGAAAATGAGGGCATTCGATCGCGAGACCTGGCGTTTGGGATACTAATTAAGATGAACTTTGCAAGTAATAAAGAGTTCGTTGAATAGCTGTAAATTTTAGAGATGGAAGCTCGATCGGCATAATTATGCAAATATGCAGTCCAAGAGCACTCTCCTGCTGATCGAGAGCTGAGAAAGCCTGAAACCAGGATGATTCTAGGGGCGCCTTCAGGATGCACTAGATCTGTTGCCTGCATCGACGCAACGCATACGCTCATTGTGGGCTACAGAAGGGCCTTGTTTTTGTTTAAAGGGGCAGCCGGCCGCTGTTAAAGATGGTGGTCGAGCATGCAACAACTTGCAAAGGTTCATCTACCCCCTAGGTGCAGTGTAGTAGCATATACCTACCGCCGTCTTTGGAAGCTTCCTCGAAGGCGACTTGATCACTAGCTAGCACTAACCTGATCTGGGCAGTAAAATGATTAAACATCCTTTCATTATTTCCCTGTCACGTAAATAATTGGAACACCTAGCTAGCAATAACTTTCCAAATGTTGCAAAAGGCGCCTTTGGTTAGGGAGAGAGAAGAGGAACGCCTTTCACGAGTGCGAATGCTAACACGACAAACACGTCCCAACTCGTGGAGAGATAATCACCTCTCCAGCCCAGCCTCCGCCCACCACTTTCTTAGCCACGAAGAAGAAAGTGTCAGATGGCCGGCCGGCCAGCTAATGGCAGCTTCCGTCAACGAGCAGCGGCGGCGGCGGCGCGACGTAGCATGCTCCCAGGCCAAGCAGTTTCCTCTCGCTTAACGGCACGCCGCAGCTTGGTCGCTGGCACGTGGGGTCCGCATGCCAGTGACCGCTCTTCGGCTGCGCTCGCTCATCATCAGTCTGTCATCACGCAGCTCACGCTCCTCTTCGCCTTTCCTTAATTCTTAAGTCCCGTCTGCCAGTGGGCCCCGCCCCGCCCCACCACCCTCCCCTCGGCCCCTCCTCGCCTTTAAATACCACCCCGCCCTCCTCATCCCATTCGTTCCATCCGCCTCCTAGCTAATCATCCCAGCCTTCCTTCCTTCCTTCCACTGCTCAGCGCTCCGTACCCACTAATCAACAGCAGCCTCCTTTCTCTTTCTCCACCCACAAAGCAACGAAAGCAAAGCGAGTGTCACGTGAGGAGACCGATCGATTATTCGTTCGTGAGCGATCGATCTCTCGATCGGCCCGTCGAGCATTTCCCAGTCAGGCACCACGGATCTCGCCGTCGAGCCCGACAAGCGGATCCAGCCGTCCGGCGTCGGCGGCGGAGGCATGGAGCCCCCCGGGTTCGGGAAGCGCCTCATGAGCGTGCTCCGCGCCGTCTACCACATGCTCCGCAGGGGACTCTGCCGCAAGCGCCTCATGATGGACCTCCACCTCCTGCTCGGCAGTGGCAAGCTCGCCGGCAAGGCGCTCCGCAACCTCGTCGCCGCCGCGCACCACCCGCACGCCGGCGCCGCCCACCACCACATGGTCGCCGCCGCCCGCGCCCGCGCCCGCGCCGGATCCTCCGCGGCGGCGTCCTCGGCCGCCGCGGACGACGACATGCCGTTCCAGCCCGACCCCACGGACGTCGAGTTCAGCTGCACCACCACGCCGTCCTACGAATTCGCGCCGCCCGGCCGCGCCCTGTTCCCGTTCAGGTTCCGCGGCCGCGGCGGCGGCGCCGCCCGCCGGGGATGCGACGGGCTCGACTTCGCCCAGGTGGCGCGCGCGCTCGAGATGATGAGCGCCGCGGATCAGCAGGCCGCCGCCGCGGCCGGCGCGGGAGGGGAGACGCCGTCGGCGGCGTCCGCGGCCGGGGCGACGCCGTCGCCGCTGCTGGCGCTGAGCCTCGGCCGCAGCCCCGCCGGGGCCCGGCAGCTGCGCGTCACCGACTCGCCGTTCCCGCTCGAGCCCGAGGGCGTCGTCGACGAGCGCGCCAACTCCAACTTCGACGCCTTCATCAACAAGTTCTACGAGAACCTCCGCCTGCAGGCGGCCAACGCTACGCCCGACAACCATGTCCGCCGCCGGGGCTAGCTAGGCCTGCTGCAATCCATGCCGACGAGCGCGACTCCGTTCCGAGCATGGAGATCGAGCTAGCTATGCATGAATACGTGGCCACAGTCACCACGCGCGCACATAATAGTGTCAGCAACTGGGTTTCACACTGTCATGTGGGTTTGGAGTTTTACTACCTGCATGTGTATTTTTTTTACTTTCCTCGTCCGTGATAATCGATCTCGATATATAGGGTCGGTCGGTGAGGAGACGAGATAAAACAAGGGCTGGCTAGCTAGCTTGTTGTTGCAGCAGCTAAGTCCGGTCCGAACTCCTGTGTATCTGCCATACTATGTCTATCCGCTGCATATTATGCATATGAATATGATCGGGAATGAAATGGTAAATTTTGCACATTTCAGTGAACAAATATATATGTTATACGGCTGAAATGAGTACATTTGGTTATTTAATTCGCTTATCTGATTCCAGCAATTGCTTATGCATTTTTTGCTATTGGTTTGTTGGCATGTGTAGTACGGATTCGTTAAGAAAATCTATTTTCCGAGAAAGAGATAGGACAAGAATATACTGGTAGTCCTTTTTTGGGAATAAGAAAATTTGCCGCTAGTAGTAGGCCAGGCCATATATATGTCCATGATCATGAGCTGCGCTTGTTCAAGTCAACTCGATCGCTCATGTTGTTGCATGCATATATATCTTAAATTTTGGTCAGTTACATCATCGATCGTTGAGTATATAAACCTGGCTACGCTTTTTGGTGTTACGATGATGTGCCTCACTGCTGCCTCTTGAAAAGGATTGTGACGACTGACGAGCTACTTATTGGCATCGATGGATCGATCAAATGCAAGTACATGTAGGCATATACTGTACGATCAAGAATATCATCTGTGTGTTTTTTTTTTGCGAGAAAAGAATATCATCTATGTTATGTTCTTTATTAAAAAAGAATATCTATATATGTTATATTCGCGTTAGGTGCTATCGGATCACATTATTAAGGTATATACGACTTCTTCCCTGCTGGCCCAGTTTTAGGTACGTTCACGTATGCAAAAAATGGTGGGGAAAAGGCTACGTACTACTAAGCTGTGGATATATCTACATAGGCGTACAATCGTTGCTGCCGTGGAAATTAAATGTTATATTTGAGTGGATGGACGACACATAAGCAGGGCAAAGGCTAAGTTTAACTGTTCATCAAGCGTCATCTGTAACTAACTCGTGCCAGTTGCCGACACGTCATGGTCCAACGCACGACTAGTATATGGATTCGTAGATGAATCTGATCATCGATGCGGTAGAGGAGATCCCAAATGCATGCCCACTGCAACTCTTGTACGTCCTCCAGTCTGAATTATGTCTGGCCACTTTTTTTTTTTTTGCACAGTCTGGCAGGGGAGCAGCGACACGTAGATAGGTTAAAACTGCCAGGTAGGCGATCGCCGCGCACGGTCGATGTAGTCGCTGCCATGATAGGATCCAGTGGATAACTAGCGAACAAACAGAGAGACAGAGAGGGGGCTCCGACGCCGATGGGCAACCAACGAGCGAGCGAGAGAGCGAGGGAGGCGATTACCTCCCATGCTAAGCAAAGCAAACGACCGAGCGTGGTCGCCTTTTTGGTGGCCCGGCCCGTCCCGGGCGCGCGCCGGCGTCTCGCGCGAGGCAGCCGTCATGGCACCACCTACCCAGCTTTTGCTTTTTCCTCCATCGCGTGCCCAGCCCACCGGTCGCCCGCCTGCCTGTCAGCTGCGCCCCCGTACCGTACGTCGACTCAGGCCCAGCCGCCGCCATGCGTGGTACGGTGTCGAGGCCATGCGCCGCCGCCGCCGCCCGCCGTGGAGGGAGGGAGGGCACGAGCGCGTGCAATGCAATGCGAGCGAGCTGGCGCGCACGCAGGGGGAACAAACTTTCCGACGCCGCCCGCGCTGCTGCTGGCGGGAAACAGACAGAGCGCGAGCGCGCGCTGGCGCTTGGCACCCACACCGCGACGGGGGCGAGTGGCGTGGGCCACGCTTTCGTTGCCGGTTGGGCTTTTTGTTTCAGTTCCTTGTTGTTTGCTATTGACGCGCGACCAGCCCAGCAGGCTCGCCCAAATTTGACCCATTACGCGACTTGGACGACGGGCAAACTTAGAATGTCAATTGAAAGAGATTAATGTTCACCAATACGCAGCATACAGTATCATCTTTTCACTAGGGCTGGGTTTAGTTCGCGAAAACATTTCGTGGAAAGATTTCGGGTTTTGATTTTATCAATTTAGAAGTACTAATTGTAGACAAAAAGGTGGAAAGTTATATGGATAGGTTGGAAATCTCGAGACGAATCTAACGATGGTAATTAATCCATAATTAGCGGATGATTACTGTAGCACTACTGTTGCAAATCATAGATTAAGTAGACTCATTAGATTCGTCTCGCGAATTACAGTCTATCCATATAACTTTTCACCTTTTTCGTTTACATTTAATACTTCATGCATCAAAGATTCTCCTTTAATGTGATGGATGGAAATATTTCGGGTGGGAAACATGGCCTAGGTCAATTGTGGTTTTGTAGCTTCGCTTCATGTAAGCGTTTCAATTGTACTCCTACTTTTCCCTTGACCAAACGACTTTACAATGATTAGTTAATCCGAGCAATTACAGCAAAGCGTGCCTCACTGACAACCCGGCCGTGCGCACACTCCCAAAGTCTAAACGGCTCACAGATCGTCACGCCTTCACCGCCAAGGATGCTCCCTTGCCGTTTTTACGAGATCTAACCTTCCTCTGCTTCTGAGGCCAGTGGGAGTTTCATCAGCATTAAATAGACTGTCATGTTAACATTTTTGATGATGTGGCAGTGTATTAATGAAGAGAGATGTGAAATGAGTTTCATCCTCATGAAACTCTCTCTACACGGTACTCTAGACAGCTTGTGTCTTGCGTGCTGTCTTGAGAACAACACGAGATGAAACTTTGCATTGAGTGAGGGTGTTTCATCATAGTTTCAAACTTTTCTTAGATGATGTGTCACTCTAGGCCCGTGTTTAGTTCACGAAAACATTTCGTGAAAAGATTTCAGGTTTTGATTTTATCAATTTAGAAGTAGTAAATGTAGACGAAAAAGGTGGAAAGTTATATGGATAGGTTGGAAATCTCGAGACGAATCTAACGATGGTAATTAGAGGGTAATTAATCCATAATTAGCGGATGATTACTGTAGCACTACTGTTGCAAATCATGGCTTAAGTAGACTCATTAGATTCGTCTCGCGATTTACAGTCTATTCATATAACTTTTCACTTTTTTCATTTACATTTAATACTTCGTCCATAAAAGATCGGCCTAAGCACGCAGGCAGGCGCGCCTGCAGGCCGCCGCAACCGCCGCATGCACAAAATGCCAAGCCCGCAGGCGCTCCTGCGTTCCCTGCGCTTGCCTGCCGGGCCTTGCAGCAGGAAGAAGCCGCGGGTTGCGGACGCCTGCAGGTGCCCGCTTGCAAGCCTGCGAGGCACAAGCTGCTTCACGCGTATGATGCGGACATTCGGAAGCTACACAGAGATCTATAAATTCCAAAATTGTTTTCAAAAATCGAAAAAAATAAAATTCACACAATCAGGCTTGTGATCTTTACATTCCCAAGCTGCAGGTGTCTAAAAGTTCCAATTTCTTTTAAAAAAGAAATCAGAAAAACATAAGCCTGCAGGTACCTGCTTGCAAGTCTGCAAGAATTGCTCGCCTGACGCTGGAGCAAACATTCAACAAGCAGTTTAAACCAACTTCGATTGGAGCTTACACATCACAGTTGATTACATTATAGGACCTTACAGTTCACAAACAGGTAAATCCATGGTTCCAACTTCCAACTGTTTTCACTTCCATCAGTTGGTCTGACGGGGGAAATCCAATTTTCCGTTCCTAATGGAAGCAGTAGCGCCACACGCCATATCCCTCCTCTGAATCTCCTTCACCGAGCATACTACACTAGCCACCTGCTCCACTGTAGGCCATGGCTGCCAGGGCACCTGTGCCTATGGCCTATCGGCTACGAGCCGGCATGGTCGCCGGCCGGGGGCGACTCTCCTCTTGCTCCTCTTCCAAAACCGGCAGCGGCGCATGGTCACTGCCTCTCTTTCTCTTCCATCGATTCAAGCAGCAGCTCCACCACAATTCCATCATCGTTCTCCCAAATCAGCAAGAGCGAGGTGCTCCCGGCGGGGGAGGGAAGGAGGGAGGGGGCAGGGACGGTCTTATCTGCGGAACCGGCGACAGCGTGTGGATCTGAAGGTCTGCCGGATCGGCGGTTCGCTCAGCGCGGGGGGTCTTGACGCCAGGGGAGGGGAGGCGGCAGCGGAGGTAGCGGCGGCGGCGCTTGCTCCTTGCAGCGGCGGCGCGGCGCGAGGTCACGAACTCGCGATTGACAGGCATGTGACGGGCCTTGCGGGCGTGGCAGGTAGATTGCAGGAGTTAGCAGGTCGTCCGGCAAGGCCCACAGGGCTTCGCGGGCTTAAATTGCCAAGCCCGGTAAACTTATACAGGTACCTGCAGGCGCCCGGTAGGCTTTTTTTCGCAGGCGGGCCTAGCGGGCTGGCAGGCCGGCCCGCGCCCACTTGCATCCTGATCTGCTTCCCTCTCGTCCGTTGCATTCTCTTCCTCCTCTGTCCTCTCCGCCTGTAGGGCTAGAGGGGCTCGAGCTTCGCCGCGGCCGTGGCCGGGGACACCGGGCCGGGAGGATGCTGACCAAGTTCGAGACGAAGAGCAACCGGGTGAAGGGCTTGAGCTTCCACCCACGGCGGCCATGGATCCTGGCGAGTCTCCACAGCGGGGTAGTCCAGATGTGGGACTACCGCATGGGCACCCTGCTCGACCGCTTCGACGAGCACGACGGGCCCGTTCGCGGCGTCCACTTCCACGCTACCCAGCCGCTCTTCGTCTCCGAAGGTAACCCCCGCTGCATCTCTCCTCGTCTCGCCCGCCTGCCGCGTGATTCGTCATGGGCGGCTGTATTGTTCCAGTGCTTTGTTCGATTAGATCTCGTCCGGTGAGAATCGCGGTCGTTAAGCAAACAAGATAGTTTGGTACTATGGGTTGGTCGGATCTGGTCGTTGCTTTTTATCATCTGTGCTTAAGTTGATCGGTTTGATAGAAAAAATCCTTAGTGCTTGGTTTTCCTGTGACCGCAGTCTCAATGGATTCTGTAATCTTTTTTTTGGATGATTTGAGAGACCCTGTGCTGAAAAATTTAGGCCCTACAGAAACATTTGTTATATGAACTTCGTTGAATGCTGTTAAAAGTTGAATATCAGTTACTGTCAGAATAAAACTGAAACTTATCCCGATAGCATATCACTTGCTCTTGTTAACAACTACTCCACCGACATTCCTTCCTGTCAAATCACTTCACATGCTTGTTCATCCGTGCCTTTACTTCTTAATGGATGCTTCTGATCTTGCAATGCATTACAACAGGTGATGATTACAAAATCAAGGTGTGGAACTACAAGACTCACCGCTGCCTCTTCACGCTCCACGGCCACCTTGACTACATTCGCACCGTGCAGTTCCATGCCGAGTATCCTTGGATTGTCAGTGCTAGTGATGACTAGACAATCCGGATCTGGAACTGGCAGTCATGCACATGTGTCGCTGTGCTCACGGGTCATAATCATTATGTCATGTGTGCCTCCTTCCATCCCAAGGAGGACCTTGTGGTGTCAGCTTCTTTGGATCAGACTGTGCGGGTTTGGGATATTGGGGCGCTCAGGAAGAAATCAGTCTTACGAGCAAATGACATCATGCGCCTCAGGCAAATGAACACCGATCTTTTCGGAGGCATTGATGCTGTTGTCAAGTATGTGTTGGAAGGCCATGATGGGGGGGGGGGGGGGGGTTAACTGGGCCTCATTTCATCCCACATTACCTCTTATTGTTTCTGGGGCTGATGACCACCAAGTCAAACTGTGGAGAATGAATGGTAATGCTGCTAATCCTTTCTGATATTTATGGCTTTTTTTACATCAGAGACTGAACTTTTGTGTAGTGAGGAAACATGTTAGCATTCATATTTAGTTAACCCTTAAAGATCTATGCAGATCCGTTGTCTTTGTGTTCCCTAAAATTAGCTGTTTTTGGACAGACACAAAGGCATGGGAGGTTGATACTCTCAGGGGCCACATGAACAATGTGTCATGTGTCATGTTCCACGCGAGGCAGGACATCATTGTGTCCAACTCAGAAGATAAAAGCATCCGCATCTGGGATGCCACAAAGAGAACCGGTATCCAGACATTCAGGCGGGAGCATGACCGCTTCTGGATTCTTGCGGCGCACCCTGAAATGAATCTTCTTGCTGCTGGTCATGACAGTGGCATGATTGTTTTTAAGTTGGAGAGGGAACGCCCGGCTTTCAGCGTGAGTGGTGATACGATGTTCTATGTTAAGGACCGGTTCCTCCGGTATTATGAATACTCCACACAGAAGGAGGTTCAGGTAGCTAAAATTAGAAGGCCTGGAACAGTCAGCTTGAATCAGTCACCAAGAACATTGTCATATAGTCCAACTGAGAATGCAATCTTGATCTGTTCTGATGTGGATGGGGGCTCGTATGAGCTGTACATTCTGCCCAAGGACTCTGCCGGGAGGTCTGATTATTTGCAGGAAGCAAGGAAGGGAGCTGGCAGGTCTGCAGTTTTCATAGCGCGCAATCAGTTTGCAGTGCTGGAGAAGAGCAGCAACAGTGTTTTTGTAAAGAACCTAAAGAACGAGATTGTGAAGAAAACCTCTCTTCCTATTGCAACAGATGCAATTTATTATGCTGGGACTGGCAACATATTGTGCAAAGCTGATGACAGGGTGGTAATCTTCGATCTGCAGCAGAGGCTTGTTCTCGGTGAGCTCCAAGCACCTACAGTTAAGTATGTAGTTTGGTCCAGTGATATGGAGTCTGTTGCTCTGCTGAGCAAGCATGCCATTATTATTGCAAACAAGAAGCTTGTTCACTGCTGCACGCTTCATGAGACTATACGTGTGAAGAGTGGCGCCTGGGATGAAAATGGTGTATTCATATACACCACTTTGAACCATATCAAGTATTGCCTTCCTAATGGAGACAGTGGCATCATCAGAACGCTTGATGTCCCTATTTACATAACTAGAGTTATTGGGAACAACATCTGCTGCATAGACCATGATGGAAAGAACAAGTTGATGACAGTTGAGGCTTCTGAATATATTTTCAAGCTTGCCCTTTTCCGGAAGCGCTATGACCATGTCATGAGCATGATTAAGAACTCGCAGCTGTGTGGGTAGGCTATGATTTCTTATTTGCAACAGAAGGGGTTTCCAGAAGTTGCCCTCCACTTTGTGAAAGATGAGAAGACAAGATTTAACCTGGCTCTTGAGAGTGGAAACATTCAGATTGCTGTTGCTTCAGCAAAGGAGCTCGATGACAAGGATCACTGGTACAGGTTGGGCATTGAGGCTCTGAGGCAGGGAAATGTTGGTATAGTTGAGTATGCATACCAGCGGACTAAGAATTTTGACAGGCTTGCTTTTCTGTATCTCATAACTGGTTACTTGGACAAGGTGGGTTTTTTGTGTAAGATAGCTGGTCAGAATAACAATTTCATGGGCCAGTTCCAAAGCGCACTTTATCTTGGGGATGTATGGAAGCGAGTTGAAATCTTGGAGAATGCAGGGCAGGTAGCTCTTGCATATGTGACAGCTGTCACTCATGGGATCACGGAAATCGCTGATAGGCTTTCTGCTGAGTTGGCGGAGAATGTCCCTTCTGTACCAGATGGGAAAGCTAGCTCACTGTTGATTCCTCCTGCTCCTCTTATGTCTTGTGGTGACTGGCCTTTATTGAGGGTGATGCGTGGTATATTTGATGCTGGGCTAGATGCTACCGGGAGGGCAGATCAGGGGGAAGACTATGATGATGCTGGTGGTGATTGGGGTGATGAAGACCTTGAGATTGTTGATGTGAACAATGTGATGGAGAATGGAGATGTCGTTGACCACAGTGAGGAATATGAGGTGAACGAAGAGGAAGGAGGCTAGGACCTTGAAGATCTGGAATTGCCACCAGAGGCAGAAACACCAAAAGCTGTTGGTGTGGCCCGCTCCAATTTGTTTGTGGCTCCAACGCCAGGTATGCCTGTCAGCCAAATTTGGACGCAGAAGTCATCGCTTACTGGGGAGCATGCTGCAGCTGGTAACTTTGACACTGCGATGCGGCTGCTTAGCCGCCAGCTTGGAATAAAAAATTTTGTTCCTCTGAAGCCATTGTTCCTCGATGCACACATGGGCAGTCATACCTTCCTGCGTGCATTTGCAAGTGCTCCGGTTATATCTGTTGCTGTTGAGAAAGGATGGAGTGAATCTGCTAGTCCTAATGTGAGGGGCCCACCTGCACTTGTGTTTACCTTCTCACAGATGGAGGACAAGCTTAAGGCTGCATATAAAGCCACAACTGAGGGTAAATTCCCAGATACACTGAGGTCGTTCCTCAGCATCCTCCACACGATCCCCCTCCTTATGGTTGACTCGCGGAGAGAAGTGGATGAGGTGAAGGAATTGATTGAGATAGTGCGGGAATATGTCCTTGGTCTTAAGATGGAAGTTAAAAGGAAGGAGCTCAAGGAAGACCCCATCAGGCAGCAGGAGCTGGCTGCCTACTTCACTAACTGCAGGCTGCAGAAGGTCCACATGCGGCTTGTCCTGACTAGCGCCATGGGGCTCTGCTTCAAGGGTGGAAACTATGCTACTGCAGCGAATTTTGCATGGTTGCTTCTGGAGAACAGCCCTAATGAGGCCCAGGCGAAGAAGGCTCGGCAGGTTGTGCAGGCCTGTGGGGATAGGAAAGATGGACGCCAACTGAACTATGACTTTAGAAATCCATTTGTGGTGTGTGGGGCAACCTTTGTTCCAATATACCATGGACAGAAGGACGTTTCGTGTCCGTACTGTGGATCTCAGTTTGTGCCCTCGGTGGAAGGTGAGTTGTGCAGCATATGCGAGCTCTCAGTGGCTGGTGCGGATGCCTCCGACCTCATCTACTCTCCAACACAATCGAGATAAGTGGCCAGTCTTGACAGGTACGGTGGGAATATTTGCTTTTTGTGTGATCAATCTTGGTGTGGTGAGTGGTGATATGGTTTTTGATGCCATTCGGGTTTATATCAATTTGGGCAAGACAACACCTATAAAAAATGTCTAGTTCTGCTTGTATGAAAAATATTCCAAACTTCTTGTTTGAAGTCAGTGAAGGACATGCTTATGTGCTTGTCGCTTATGAATTTCTAATTAATCCAGTGAGTTGCTTGTAGATCAAAGTTGTTTGGGCTAGTACACTCTGCATGCTTGAAGTGTATGCAATCCTGAGGCATGTTTTTTCCCCAATTGTAGATGTTTTTTGCTCATCTTTAGTCTTTACCCCCTTGCAGTTGATTTGTGGCTGTTAGGGGAAAACTGTTTTAGTTGGTTCATATGGTGTCAACATGTTTCTGAAACTTCAGATGTGTTTGGTCAATAAGTAGTTTACTGTTCACGATGGATCTGTGTTCCTTCTTTTTTGGGTTTGAAACAGTTGTAGGTGATTTGACAACCCTGTGATTCGTATGGCTTGCATAGTTGTCATTTAACATGTATATTGTGCCCTCTATAATTCGATAGCAATACAGTATTACCTCTGATCGAAATCATTCACTGAACAGAGTGGTTGCTATTCACTCTGCTTCTAGATTAGCTCCAGTGCAGAAACTTTTATCCTTTTTTTGCTACTAGGGTTACAGTATATAAATTTGGGATTCTTTGGCTTATTGCCTTTCATTGTACTAGTGCCCATACGACTTGGTAAAAAGAGAAATGAGATGTGATACGGTTATGCCCAATTTAGCTTAGTAGGGAACTCCTTTAATCTATATATGTGTTTGGAGTATTTGAAAAGGAACAGTTTGCAATTTTGTCGAGGTGCCTTTTGTCCTTGCATTGCAGCTGATGTTTTAAATGCATGTTTCTGTTGCTTATCTGAATTGAGCTGTAGTCCATGATCAGATGTGTAGAAAGCTGTTATGAACTGCATTGATACTAGTTGATGCTTTAAACTCGATTGCCTCTGTCATTGACTGGTACTTTGGTTTGGTTAACCTGTTAGGATATTTGGGTTATAATCTGATATCTTCTTATTTTTTGATATTTGCAGATAATACTATTTTTTTAGGGAAAGCATGTGCAGATAAATTTTACAATACCCGTGTTGTGGCCTAACCTGAAAGCGGTCAATCCTTTCCTGAGAGGAACAGCTCAAAGCAAGTCTCAGAAGGAACACTTTTAGGGAAGTTTGTTGAATTCCTTGTTGATTACTCGAATGACCATGACCGTGTTTCAGATGTTGGGAACAAAGTTATATACCACTGTATTGCTTTTGCCTATTTGTTTCGATATCTGATCCTACTAGAGAAGGCTATTGTTTCTCATTGGCCTGTTGTTTTGTTATCTGATCCTGATAGAGAAGGCTATTGTTTCTCATTTGGCCGAGTGAAGTTGAGATGAACTCCATGTTAATTTTGTGCTAAGATGAATCAGTTATTGCCAGTAATTTGTATAATAACTTGACAGGTGGATGCAGATTGGTGCAACTTGTATAATGCTCAATTTATTGCAATAACCCAGCAAAATGGCACATATAGTCCAAACGTTGCAATGATTATGTATTAATCAAAATATATGGGCGTTCCAATTTTCTTCCAACCAATAATTCTTATTTTTTATAAATTAAAGTCATTGACAATAACATGTCTTTTCCTTCTCAACTGTGTACCGTCTTGTTCGTTTCGCTGGGCCGATTCAATAGTATTATGTGAGAAGAATAATCCGTTGGGCTGGGATGATATGCCTAACGAACAAGATGATAATTGGTTAAAATTGAATCAATTTTAGAATTACGTCATTGGCATTATTGAAAGACTAGTCCACAAGAGAGATTCTGGGACCTTAGGTTTCTTCTGTGCTTCAGCTCATGTATTCTACTATTGTTGAGAAGCATGTATTTTGTGCTAGTTTAGGCCATTTGTACTTTCTAAACAAATATATGTGGCTTTAAAAAAATATTTACGCCAAACTTCTAAACGGTATCGTTAGTGTATCAATATATTAACTTTTTAGCTAAACAAAAATGCATATAGTCAAAATGTACAATAATGAGAAGGACCTGTCAATATTGAATATAAAATTAAAATTAAAAATAATATAAAAATAATTAATACAAAACATAACATTAACTAGGTGATTCCCCGCGCGTTGCTGCGGGATGTTTGTCATACTTTTTAACGATTATTACCGAATGATATTAATTAAAAAATAGTAAAAACTTAATAATTTTGTTTTTGACATGACATTAAATTATTTATTTAAGGGATACTTGGTACAATACAATTATGGTAATATATGAAATGGAATTTAAAATTATTGAGAAAATAAATCTTTCAATTACTTGGAGTCTTATTGAGAAATTTCTCTCACATGTGGTGACTTCTAGTGGGTTGCACTTATTTAGTTAAGGCGATACTTTGCGTGTTGCTGCGGAAATTTCTTAAACAAATTTGAAAATGAAATTTGAAAGTAGAAACACTAAAGTGATTGCATCGCAACATTCTTTTGCAAACAACATTATACATGAAAACACATTCATTTTATTGAGAGAGAATGGCTTGAGAATTTTGTCATGAAGGAGTTAATGCATCTTAGTGAAAGATGATGATGTGTCATAGTGGGAGGTGATGATGTGGCTCCATGAGAGTGTATTGAGAAAATAAATCTTTCAATTACTTGGAGTCTTATTGAGAAATTTTTCTCACATGTGGTGACTTCTAGTGGGTTGCACTTATTTAGTTAAGGCGATACTTTGCGTGTTGCTGCGGAAATTTCTTAAACAAATTTGAAAATGAAATTTGAAAGTAGAAACGCTAAAATGATTGCATCGCAACATTTTTTTGCAGACAACATTATACATGAAAACACATTCATTTTATTGAGAGAGAATGGCTTGAGAATTTTGTCATGAAGGAGTTAATGCATCTTAGTGGAAGATGATGATGTGTCTTAGTGGAAGGTGATGACGTGGCTCCACGAGAGTGTAGAGAAATCCTTAGTGGGGATCTCCTATAACTAGTTATAGTAGATTTTTAAACACCGAAGTTTCTAGTCTTGGTCAAATACGTTACCCTTGCCGCATGAATATTAGTGGTCAAATAATGCACAATAATTTTATCCGACTTGAATATATTATAGCCCAACATTAGCAAATATGTTGCTCTTTATAACATTTGGACTATGGATGCACTAATTTACCAATGTATTGCACTAGTTTGAACAATTTACAAGTTTTTGACTAACCTGCACCCAAATGTCAAGTTACTGTACTAGATAGACCATTTTACAAGTTGTTGGATTAATCTGCACCCACTTGACAAGTTGTAGTACAGTGGCTGCAATTTACTCTTTTTGAAAACCGCAGTCTCTAGAAACTATAGTTTTTGAAGCATAAAGCGTATAATACCATTGTGAAAATGTGATGATATGAAGCCATGGACGTCACACAAGTGCACTTTTTTTTTTTTGCATGGTTGGGCCTGCCGAAGTGTAAATTTTTTGTGTGGCCGGTTATATGTAATCGGATCACTCTCTGAGCACGCTCGGGGATGGCCAAGGAATGCACATCATCTGTCAGCCGGATGCCAACACTCTCACGGTGCAACTGGTCAGCCAGACACACCAAAGAAGTGGTCTACTGAGCCAGCCCGGGTTCGAGTCACGGCACCATCTTCTTAAGAGGAAAATCAGGGGACGTCTCTCCCCGTGATCGAATTTTTTATCTGAGGCTGAGCATGCCAACTTCCAATTACTTCACGCCTTTATCTCGTCCTAAGATTGTCATATCATGTAATATATACTTAACGTTGACGATAACAACTAATACCGTTTTCATTGACCAATCCATCTGGTTTTAAACTTACTGGTTGGAAAAATGGACAATCTTAGAATGTCAATTGGAAAGGACATACGTCGTCATTTTTTTTAAACTTAGGGCATGTTTGGGAGAGCTCCACTCCAAAATAAATAGCTCTACTCCACTAACTCCACCTTTTTCTAGCTCCACTCCACCAACTCTAGAAAAACGTAGAGTTGTTATACGTGTTTGGCTAGATACGGTGCTCCAGCTCCAAAAACATAAGGTCTGGTTGTGAAACGTCCATTGTACCCTTGTTAATGGGACCCACGTGTCAGTCTCTATCGTTTCCTCCCCTTCTCTCTTTTGCCTGCACGCAAGGAGGAGCCCCTTCGCAAAAATCCCCAAGTTGAGGAGAACAAGAAATCACCACGAGAAGTGCAGGAACCGATCAAATATCTCCCCTTCTCAAATCCTAAGCGAAACTCCGCGTCAGAAATTAAGAAGAACAGTAGCTTCCCTGACGATGTCGGCAAGATGTCGCCGTTTTCCAATCCGCCCAGTAGAACAGTAGCACGGAAGTCAGATCAATACCTGAAATCAATCGTGATCTTAAGTTGAGCAGTCCCATAACAGCAGCACCAACTCGTGAGTCGTGATCTTCAATCGAAATCAAATCAAAATCCTGACACTTGGCGGAGGCACGTCCCGAAGGCCGACGGCGGCGCGGCGCCGGAGAGCAGCACCTGCACGGATCGGTCTAGCGGGCAGAGGCGGCGAGTCCGTAGTCCCGCGCCTACGGCCGAGGTGCGATGCCGGCGAGCTAGGGCAGCGTGCCCCTAGCCACGGCCCTCTTGGCGGAGGCCCGACCCCGACGTCCGGCGTAGGCGCTGCGCCGGTGAGCCGCAGCTGCGCGGCTCGGCCCTGCGGGCGGCGGCGGCGAGTCCGTAGCCCCGGCCATGGCAGAGGCATTGTGCCGGGGGGCGTCTGAAGGGAGACGACGGAAGGAGCGCTGCTTTTTTCTTTCTTTTCGCGAACCGGTATAGTGTGTAAACAGTGGCATGGTGAGTAATTTTACCCCAACTCTATGAGGATATATGTAACAAGTGTTTTTGGAGCACCTCTTGAGGTACTCCAAGAAAAACATGGAGTTGGCCCCAACTCCACCTTTTTTCTTAGAGTTTCTGGAGCTGGACGCGTTTGGCAGGAACTATGTGGAGCAGAGTTACTTAGAGTTGGAGTGGAGCTCTCCCAGACACGCGGTTCAGTTGTGGATTTGTAGCTTCGTTTTATGGAAGGGTTATCTTTTTGAATAATTATGGAGGGGTTGTAACTTTAATCCACCACCACGCGGCATATACGGGCGCACCCTCTCCAAAGTCCCCTCCCCTTGGCCGAGATCAACACCTTCCCTTGTCCTCCCCTAGTCCATTGCATTCTTCTCCGATCTCTCCCCTTCAGATCCACTACCATCTCCTCTCCGCCTCAAGGGCTAGAGGGGCTCGAGCTTCGCCGCCACCGTGGCTTGAGACGCCGGGCCGGGAGGATGCTGACCAAGTTCGAGACGAAGAGCAACCGGGTGAAGGGCCTGAGCTTCCACCCGCGGCGGCCATGGATCCTGGCGAGTCTCCACAGCGGGGTCATCCAGATGTGGGACTACCGCATGGGCACCCTGCTCGACCGCTTCGACGAGCACGACGGGCCCGTTCGCGGCGTCCACTTCCACGCCACCCAGCCGCTCTTCGTCTCCGGAGGTAACCCCCGCTACGCCTCTCCTCGTCTCGCACGTCTGGTGCGTGGTTCGTCATGGGCGTGGCTGTAATGCTGTATTGTTGCAGTGCCGCGTATGTTTAGCCCCACTCTCTCAATTGGGGGCCGTACATGGCCTTATATTTTTGTGCGATCCAGCGATTGTGTAATCGTGAGAGCTTGGACTAACTTGAACTTCCCTACAATTTCTGTTCGTTTATATCTCGTTCTGTCAGAAGTGTGTGTGGTTGTTAAGAAAACATAGTCTGGTACGATTGGTCGGTCGGATCGGGTGCTTGTTTGGTTACGTTGATCTTTTTTAGTGCTTGATTTTCATGTGACCTCAGTTCAAGACTCTCAGTGGATTCTATTACCTTTTGAAGCATGATGTACAATGCATAATGTCACAAATACATTCTCATTAGTACGCACCATGACCAGTCAATCATAGAATTCAGTAAGGAAACCAGGTCGTCCTCTTCATTACCATAGCTACTTCTAAATCAGTTAGACTTCTCATTCAGTAAGGAAACCAGGTCGTCTTCTAACATTCTAGTTACTACAATGCAATGCAGGTGATGATTATAAGATTAAGGTCTGGAATTACAAGACACACCGCTGCCTCTTCACTCTTCATGGGCACCTTGACTACATTCGCACTGTGCAATTCCATCATGAGTGCCCATGGATTGTGAGTGCTAGTGATGATCAGACAATCCGGGTCTGGAACTGGCAATCGCGCACCTGCGTGGCCGTGCTGACTGGGCATAACCACTATGTCATGTGTGCATCTTTCCATCCCAAAGAGGACCTGGTTGTATCAGCATCGCTTGATCAGACTGTACGTGTCTGGGATATTGGAGCTCTGAGGAAGAAGTCAGTGTCACCTGCAGATGACATCCTCCGCCTCACACAGATGAACACAGATCTATTTGGGGGTATTGATGCTGTAGTGAAATATGTCTTGGAAGGCCATGACCGTGGGGTCAACTTTGCCTCATTTCATCCCACTTTGCCACTCATTGTTTCTGGGGCAGATGATCGGCAGGTGAAGATATGGAGAATGAACGGTAATAGTCTTGTTACTTGCTGGTCTTCACTTTGGATGTCTTATTTCTATTTTTTGCTACGCCGAATGATAGCTATTCAAGTATGTATGCTTCAATGTGCCCTCACGATAAAGTTACCTAATAATATATATTTTTCTAATCATGGACCCTTTTTCCCTGTCCTGTTCAACGATCTTTCCTTCTTAGAACTGCATACCATTTATCATATCTTAATATGCCTAGTAGAGTACGGTGTAAGTTGTTGCTAATTACAAGAGGCATGTCTAACAATTAGCAATTTCTTGATTTGTATTATATTTAAATTTTGCATGTAAAATGGCTCCTAGAGGTAAATTTTAGCACACAATTCTGCTGCTCATTAGTTACTTAGGTAGACGATACATTCTAATAAGGGAATATTTGAAATGCACTAATTTGTGTTTGTTCTTTATGGACAGACACCAAGGCTTGGGAAGTTGATACTTTGAGGGGCCACATGAATAATGTATCTTGCGTGATGTTCCATGCGAAGCAAGACATCATCGTGTCTAACTCAGAGGACAAAAGCATTCGCATTTGGGATGCTACAAAGAGAACTGGTATTCAGACATTTAGGCGGGAACATGACCGTTTCTGGATTCTTGCTGCTCACCCTGAAATGAACCTTCTGGCTGCTGGTCATGATAGTGGCATGATTGTGTTCAAACTGGAGAGGGAACGCCCAGCCTTTTGTGTTAGCGGTGACACTGTTTTCTATGTGAAGGACAGGTTTCTCAGGTTCTTTGAATACTCCACTCAGAAGGAAGTTCAAGTGGCTCCAATAAGAAGACCTGGATCAGTTAGCTTGAACCAGTCTCCCAGGACACTATCATACAGTCCAACTGAAAATGCTGTCTTGATTTCCTCTGATGCTGACGGGGGTTCATATGAACTCTACATTGTTCCCAAGGATTCTGCTGGGAGGTCTGATTACCTTCAAGAGGCAAAGAAGGGAGCTGGTGGTTCTGCTGTTTTTGTGGCGCGCAACAGGTTTGCGGTCCTTGAGAAGAGTAGCAATCAAGTTTTGGTGAAAAATCTTAAGAATGAAATCATGAAGAAAACCCCCCTTCCAATTGCAACTGATGCAATATATTATGCTGGGACAGGTAACTTGCTATGCAAAGCTGAAGACCGGGTGGCCATCTTTGATCTTCAGCAAAGGCTAGTTCTTGGTGAGCTCCAGACGCCTGCTGTCAAATATGTTGTTTGGTCCAGTGATATGGAATCTGTTGCACTGCTGAGTAAGCATGCAGTGGTTATAGCTAGCAAGAAGCTTGTCCATCGATGTACACTGCATGAAACCATCCGTGTGAAAAGTGGTGCCTGGGATGAGAATGGCGTGTTCATTTACACTACACTAAACCATATGAAGTACTGTCTTCCCAATGGAGACAGTGGGATCATAAAAACTCTTGATGTTCCTATTTACATAACGAGGGTTGTTGGGAACAACATTTTCTGCCTAGATCGTGATGGAAAGAACAAGCTGATTGCAGTTGATGCATCGGAATACATTTTCAAGCTCGCCCTTCTACGGAAACGCTATGATCATGTCATGAGTATGATTAAAAACTCCCAGCTGTGTGGGCAGGCTGTGATTTCTTATTTACAACAGAAAGGTTTTCCAGAAGTTGCTCTGCACTTTGTAAAGGATGAGAAGACCAGATTTAACTTAGCACTTGAGAGTGGTAACATTCAAATTGCAGTTGCTTCTGCTAAGGAAATAGATGACAAGGATCACTGGTACAGGTTGGGAATCGAAGCCCTGAGGCAAGGAAATGTTGGTATCGTGGAATATGCGTACCAACGAACAAAGAATTTTGAGAGGCTTGCTTTCTTGTATCTCATTACCGGTTACTTGGACAAGGTGGGCTTCATGTGCAAAATTGCTGGACAGAGTAACAATTTGATGGGACAGTTCCACAATGCATTGTATCTTGGGGATGCTAAGAAGCGAGTTGAGATCTTGGAGAATGCTGGTCAGCTACCTCTTGCTTATGTTACTGCTGTCACTCATGGGCTCACTGAAATTGCTGAGAGGATTGCTGCTGAATTAGGGGATAATGTTCCTTCTCTGCCTGAAGGAAAATCTCACTTACTACTGATTCCCCCTGTACCTCTCACAGCCTGTGGTGATTGGCCATTGCTCAGGGTAATGCGTGGTATTTTTGAAGGTGGGCTGGATGCCGCTGGAAGGGCAGAGCTTGAGGAAGATGATGTTGCTGCCGGTGCTGACTGGGGTGATGAAGACTTGGATATTATTGATGCAAGTGAGGTGGTGGCAAATGGTGATGATGGTTTTGATGCGGAGGAGGCTGAACCAAGTGAGCAGGATGGCGTGGATGGTGGCTGGGACCTGGATGATCTGGAACTTCCGCCTGAAACAGAGACTCCAAAGGCTGCTGGCAATGCTCGCTCTACTGTATTTGTGTCTCCTACACCAGGCATCCCTGTCAGCCAGATCTGGACTCAGAGATCTTCTCTGGCTGGGGAACATGCGGCTGCAGGAAACTTTGATACAGCAATGAGGTTGCTTAGCCGGCAGTTGGGTATAAAGAATTTTGCTCCACTGAAACCCTTGTTTCTTGATCTGCACATGGGTAGTCATACATATCTGCGTGCACTTGCTGCTGCTCCTGTTATATCAGTTGCTGTAGAGAGAGGTTGGAATGAGTCTGCAAGTCCTAATGTGAGGGGCCCTCCTGCACTAGTTTTCAGCTTCTCACACATGGAAGAGAGACTCAAGGCTGCCTACAAAGCCACAACTGAGGGCAGGTTCCCGGAAGCACTGAGGCAGTTCCTTAGCATCTTACGTACCATTCCTGTTATTGTGGTGGACTCACGGAGAGAAGTTGATGAAGTGAAGGAATTAATTGAGATAGTGAGGGAGTATGTTCTTGGTCTGAAGATGGAACTCAAGAGAAGGGAATCGGGGGATGATGTGACCCGTCAACAGGAGTTAGCTGCTTACTTCACAAACTGCAAGCTTCAGAGAGTTCATATGAGGCTTGTGCTTGCAAGTGCTATGGCTCTTTGCTTCAAGCAGAAAAACTATGCTACTGCAAAACACTTTGCGGAGATGCTTCTTGAGAACAGCCCTCAGGAGGCTCAAGCAAAGAAGGCTCGACAGGTGCTGCAAGCTTGCCAGGATAAGAAAGATTCTCACCAACTGAACTACGACTTCAGAAATCGATTTGTTGTTTGTGGCGCTACATATGTGCCTATCTACTATGGCCATGAGGACGTTTCCTGCCCATACTGTGGATCCCGGTTTGTTCCTTCCATTGAAGGGCAGGTCTGTACCATATGTGAGCTTGCTACGGTTGGGGCAGATGCTTCAGGCCTCCTCTGCTCCCCTACACAGTTGAGATAAGCGATGGTAGGTCCCCTATGCTCTCTCTAGTAGTAGCTTACATGGTTTTATCAACCTTTTCCTTTCTGTGTTTTGTTACCTTAATTTTATTTGCCTAGAGGCAGTTGTTATAACTTGCCATATGGTTTAAGGACTTCTGATCAACCCATGGAAACTATACTGGACGTTTATGTATGAAATGTTGTAATGGCCTTGTTCTCCTTACACGAGGCATGTTTTTTTCCCCCAATTGTAGATGTTTTTTTCCCCTCATCTTTAGCCTTTACCCCTTGCAGTTGATTTGTGGCTGTTATGTTAGGGGAAAACTGTTTTAGTTGGTTCATATGGTGTCAACATGTTTCTGAAATTTCAGATGTGTTTGGTCAATAAGTAGTTTACTGTTCACGGTGGATGGAGGAATCCCTAAGACATGATCTGTGTTCCTTCTTTTTTTTGGGTTTGAAACAGTTGTAGGTGATTTTACACCCCTGTGATTCGTATGGCTTGCATAGTTGTCATGTAACATGCATATTATGCCCTCTATAATTCGATAGCAATACATAGTATTACCTCTGATCGAAATCATTCACTGAACAGAGTGGTTGCTCTTCACTCTGCTTCCAGATTAGCTCCACTGCAGAAACTTTTATCCTTTTTTCTGCTACTAGGGTTACAGTATATAAATTTGGGATTCTTTGGCTTATTGCCTTTCATTGTACTGGTACCCATACGACTTGGTAAAAAGAGAAATGAGATGAGATACGGTTATGCCCAGTTTAGCTTAGTAGGGAACTCCTTTAATCTATATATGTGTTTGGAGTATTTGAAAAGGAACAGTTTGCAATACTATCGAGGAGCCTTTTCTCCTTGCGTTGCAGCTGATGTTTTAAATGTATGTTTCTGTTCCTTATCTGAATTGAGCAGCTGTAGTCCATGATCAGATGTGTAGAAAGCTCTTATGAATTGCATTGCTACTAGCTATGCTTTAAACTCGATTGCCTCTGACATTGACTGATACTTATGGTTTGGTTAACCTGTTAGGATATTTGGGTCATAATCTGATCTCTCCTTATTTTTGATGTTTGCAGATAATACTATTTTTTAGGGAAAGCATGTGCAGATAAATATTACAATACCCGTGTCGTGGCCTAACCTGAAAGTGGTCATCCTTTCCTGAGGAACAGCTCAAAGCAAGTCTCAGAAGAAACACTTGTAGGGAAGTTCGTTGAATTCCTTGTTGATTACTCGAATGACCATGACCGTGTTTTAGATGTTGGGAACAAAGTTATATACCATTGTATTGCTTTTGCCTATTTGTTTCGATATCTGATCCTGCTAGAGAAGGCTATTGTTTCTCATTGGCCTATTGTTTTGATATCTGATCCTGCTAGAGAAGGCTATTGTTTCTCATTTGGCCAAGTGAAGTTGAGATGAACTCCGTGTTAGTTTTGTGCTAAGATGAATCAGTAATTGCCAGTATTTTTTTGGTGCTGGACGGATATGGAGTATCTCTTGTCTGCATGATGTGCTTGACGGAAGCGAGATGCCAGAGTCTGTTTGCCGATGATGTCCTCTGTGTAATTAAAAACTCCACGACCCTTCTTAGGACCTGTTTGGATACTGTGGGTTTTGAAAACTGCAGTTTCTAGAAACTATAGTTTTTGAAGCATAAATCATATAATTACCAGTCTGAAAATGTGATGGTCATTGTGGAAATAGTAACGTGTTTGGAAGCCGTGGGCGCCGCACATGTGTAATTTTTTTTTTCATTGTTGTGTTCGCCGAAGTGCAAATTTTTTGTATGGTTGGTCTTGGTTATATGTAATCTCTGACCACGCTCGGGGATGGCAAGGAATGCGCATCATCTGTCAGCCGAATGCTCAAGACGGATCTCGGAGAATGCTGCGGAACAGCGGAAGGATCTCGCTCCTTGATCCTGCTAATTGTTTGGGAGCTGTGTAAATACGGAGCAAGCAATCTAGTTTATGCGCGATACTATGATTGCAACAAGATTTACGAAAGAAGCTCGGGCTTGGGGGTTAGCAGCGGTCCTCTCTGTCGCTTATCTCTGGCGCTTGATTTTTAGTTTGGTTGGAATGTATGCATAGTCCTGTTTTTCTTTGTCCACACCTGTAGGCACTCTGCCCGGAGACGTCTACTTGTAAACTTTCTCTTGACTAACAAATATTACGCACAATCTCGTGTCTGTTTATTAAAAAAATTTGATATGTTCGGTAGTCATAGTATGCATATGCATGTTGCTTTTATATGGTATACAAAAATTATGCTAGATTAATTATCTTCTGTGTTAGTATTCGCTTTAGTCATGCCTCTTTACGAACACAATAATAGTTAATTTAGAATGCTTATTCTTTTATTTGATGGTCAAACTTTTTAAATTAATAATAAAATAAAATCAAAGCTCCCATTCAAAGTTAATATTGAGCTTACATTATTAGACGAACGTAATGACCGATAGTGCACATGCACACCCATCATGTGATTCTAGTATTCCAACCAAACAAATAATGAATATTAGAAGGGAACCACACAGAGAGACATACCTAAAAATACCATGGTTTGGAGATACTACGGTTTTATACAACAATATTACAAAAATTTCTACATCCAAAAGCCTAAAAAATTATGATACCTCAGTATTTTGTGGAGATCACGTTATTGCCTAAAAACTTGAAATAAAAATTCCGTATATAAACAGAGACTTGTCGTTTTTCATTCATTCATTCATCAACAAAAAGAAAAAGAGAGGAGGGGCCTCCAAGTAGAACGGTGGTGGATTTGCCTCATTGCTTTCTGTTGGAAAAGCTGTAGCATCATCTTCCTACTGTTAAAGGAAAGAACGATGAAAACTCACGGACTCTAACTCTTACCCAAAGACGTAAACTTTCTATCTACGTAAGCTCTTCGGGGAAAGCGGAGCTTACAGAAGCACGAACAGCGCGTGGAACTGGAATAGTTCGTATGCAACTCTACAACATTTTTTTTCCTCTCTCGCGTTCCCCGTGCTGCCAAGCCGTCTGCCGTGCCCCCTTGCCTGCTCTCCCCTCTCCCCATCCCCGGCCACCGCCCCCCGTCTTCGCCGACCATCTCATCCGCCGCCAGGGACCAAACCCTAACCCAGTGCAACCGCGTCTCAGCCGGTATCCGCTCGCCTCCCCGCCCGATCTCCTCTTCGGACGCGGGGCCACGGGGCTGAGCCCGTGACGGATGCCAGCGCCCCGCGGTTGCGCGCGCCGAGGCTGTGGAGGGCAGCGGCAGCGGAATCCGGTCGCCGAGCCACGAGCTGCGTGGTCTCTGGTGCTGTAGAAGCACCAGCAGCCGCCGCCGCCGCCGCCGCAGCAGCAGCAGCAGCGGGAAGAGGAGCAGTAGGGGAAAGAGGGAGGCGAAGGCATGGACGACTTCGACAGCGGCGGCCGGAGCGGGGATAGGGCAGGCGCCGGGGCGGGCGCGGCTGACGACGGGGGCGCCCCGCCGCTGCCCCAGACGGTAAGCTCTAAATATCTTCAGGGCTGTCCCTGCGTAATCTAGATGTCTATGGAAATTTGGTGGCCCGTAGTGTCCTGTTGCTTGATTAAAGGCTGCCGATTGTGGGTTGCAGCCGAATTTCTTTTCGATTGAATATTGATAACACAAGGGCGGTGAATGCTTGTGGCACGCTGAGTTGGCTAGTGGTTATTTGTTACGGCAAATTAGGAGGGAGACCATTCTATATGAGAATCTAGGGTAGAAGCACACATAGTTGCAAAGACAACACATGCATGTACTGTATTTTAAGATCTCTCCAATTGATATGGATTTTTTATTTGTAAGCAGAATGGATCTAAACCTAGGTTAGGATTCAGGTTTCTGAACTACACTAGAGATCTGGATGGTGATGTATGATGTATCATGAAAATTGGGATTGGAGCTGCTGGGTTTAGTGCAACATATAGTTGCTGGTGTCGCGGGGGACTAGTCGTCATATTTGGCGTTTGACGAGTTGTAGGAGATACTCACACGGATAATGAATTTGCCATTTTGGAAACGGATATGTATGATGCATGGATTTTTTTTGTCGTTGATTGGTGGTTTTAGTTTGCTTTGATTGAGGCGATTTCTGTTTTATTATTGTCGCAGCTGCTATTTTAATTTTGTCGGCTTGTCGCTCTCTGTGGACGTATATGGATTATGGAGTTTAGCATTGGGCATGACTTTCAAGGAAATGATTGGCGAAACGGCTAATAAGTAGTAGACTCCAGGTGGTAGTAACGTCCTAACAATAAATGCTATTTTCTATTCGTCATTTCAAGATCTTGTCCACACATAAAAAGTTTAAAACATGGTTGAGCGGACATGCTGTCAAATGTGCCGATCTTGCTGTATGGGTGTTTGTTATGGCTAGCTATTCACACACATATCTGTAGTATGTGAAATTATATTAATGAAATGAACATTCTTGATTGCCATGCATGCCGGTGCTAGCAGCATGCATAGTTTTACTATACATGCTATGTGTTGGGCATAATTTGATCTGCAGGATAAGCTTTTGAAGAAGTGTTACTGTGCACTACTATCATGATATATAAGCACTTCACACTTGTTTTTGACTTTTTGGAGCCTGGGTTCCTCTAATCTGTGAATTGCTGTTTTCTCTGCCTTGCCCGTGATGGATCTTTGTTACTTTTTTTTTAGTAATCCACGTTTTTATTGTCAGTAGTACTTATTGAGTGCTCTGTTCAATTCTTTCACCCTGTTTCCAAAATTTCTTATGATCAGTGCGAGAACTACAGCCTTTGAAATTCCTCTGTTTCACACAAGACAAAGGCATTAGTACGCTGGTAGATCATAGAAAGGTATTTTCGTGGCTAAATGGGTCTGCAGCTTCAGTGTGTACCTTGCTGATGCATACTGTAGCATTTTTGTTGGCACAGATTGAATATGTTAGTTAAGGATTCCTGTATATGATCAACTTGTTATATATCTTCATTGTACTCCGAATTTTGCATCATTCTATTATAATATTGCCTGGATTTAAATCTGGGGTACAGAATTAATTTGCAAGCATGTTTTCGTTTGTGATTGCATGATTTGTTCTTCTGTTTGCATATTTATTTCAGATGCTCACACGCTTGCTTGAAACAGGTACAAGTTGGAAATTCGCCAACCTATAGGCTTGAAAGGAAGCTTGGAAAGGGAGGATTTGGACAAGTATACGTCGGTCGACGTATTTCTGCCCCTCGTCTCAGTGATCGGAACCCTGGTTCAAATGCTTTAGAGGTTACTAAATTTCTAGAAATGCTTTCATAGTGTTGGAACTGAAAAGCGTAGTCCCATCAATTTTCATACCTCTATCTGTCAGGTTGCACTGAAATTTGAACATCAAACCAGCAAAGGTTGCAACTATGGAGCTCCTTATGAGTGGCAAGTTTACAAGTACGTACTGATTTGTGAATCGTGACTAGTTGTCTTTTAATATATTTTTTTCTTTCTGTGCTTTTCTTTTGGTGTTAGTTATTTCTTGGGTTGCATTTGACTTTCCTTGCTTATTTGAAACCTCTCTTTGGCAGCACTCTTAGTGGAAACCATGGTGTCCCACGGGTACACTACAAAGGAAAGCAGGCCGAGTTTTACATCATGGTATTGGACAACGAACTTCTTATATTTGTTTCACTTGCATGGATAGATATTATAAGTGTCAGAGTTTTTTTTAGTTTGGTTTCTCGTGTGTTTTCATAGCTTTGTGGTGTCTTCTTTTGTTTCTCTCTCCTTAATAGTATTTGCAAAATTTTGTTCTTATTAATCCTATTTGGTCTTGCATGCAGGTTATGGATATGCTGGGACCAAGCCTATGGGATGTTTGGAATAATAATTCCCACTCGTGGGTACCTGCGCATTATTTATTGTTAATCTATACCGTTCATATTTGACCATTTCCATCATTTCCAATCTTGTATTTTACAGGATGTCTGTTGAGATGGTTGCTTGCATAGGCATAGAGGCAATCTCCATACTGGAGAAGATGCACTCTAAAGGGTAGGGTAATTCGTTTACTGTTGTTGAGATGGAACTGTCTTGTATAGTTGTTTTGAAACTGTATTTCATAAGATGCACATATGGCAGGTATGTCCATGGTGATGTGAAACCTGAGAACTTCTTGCTTGGACCTCCTGGCACCCCAGACGAGAAGAAACTTTTTCTTGTTGACCTTGGATTGGGTAAGTTGTAATCAGATTCAGTTATTGTATTTTATCATGTCTATTTGGTGCCATGCATTTATGTTGTTTCTTCATAAAATATCATCTTGTACTTATGCAGCAACTAAATGGAAGGATACTGGTTCGGGGCACCATGTTGAATATGATCAGAGACCTGATATCTTTAGGTTCGGTTGGGAATATTTGTATGATGTCCTTCATGCACATTTCTCACTGGAATGGTTTTTTCATTTGTTTTTGCTTTGTTCACAGGGGTACTGTTCGCTATGCTAGCGTGCATGCCCATTTGGGAAGAATTGGGAGCAGGAGAGATGATCTTGAATCCCTCGCATATACACTTATTTTTCTTCTCCGTGGTCGCCTCCCTTGGCAAGGATACCAGGTTAGCTGATGTTCAGGGCACTTTCATTCTCATTCACATTGTTTTTTATTTATTCACACATTTAGATTTTTATTTGTCGTTCCATTGTTCAATAAATTTAGGGAGAGAACAAAGGTTTTCTTGTCTGCAAGAAAAAGATGGCGACATCTCCAGAGTCTTTGTGTGGAATTTGTCCCCAACCTTTCCGACATTTTGTTGAGTATGTCGTGAACTTGAAATTTGACGAAGAACCAAACTATGCGAAGTGCATTTCTCTTTTTGATGGCATTGTTGGCCCAAATCCAGACATAAGACCGATAAACACAGATGGTGCTCAGAAGGTACATTATTCCCCTGTCTTCGCCAAGTAATTTATGATTTGATTGGTTCTGGAGCCATTACTTATGTTAGCAAATAGCAATCACTATACCCCCAAGAATTCCTATACTTGTTCACTACATTGGGGTAACCGTGATTTAAATTTTGGTGGAATCTGTTATACAATACTCCCTCCGTCCCAAAAAGAAGGGTGTTTTAGAGTTTGTTTGAGAGAACATTTATACGATATTTCCTCTGCACGCGGGGGAAAGTAAAGTGCGGGCGTGCCAGTGTACTAAAGTACACAAAGAAATAGCAAAAGGGAACACATACTTTATTCATATTTAATGAAAATACAAATATAGGTTCCCCTTACAAATACGCGCTCCGTAGCCTGCTGGCAGCGATCTGACTTGGGCGATGTGGTCTTCTAGTTCCCGGGGCCTCGGAAAGCACCCGGTTAATTACCTCGGCAAGACTAGCTTGCCAGAGCACCTCCGATTCTGCTGCTATGGTTGTCGTCTTCAGTCTTCGCTTCACGTTCTCCATGCAAGTGTGGTGTTGGTGTAGGGGTGGCGCTGACGTGATCCATGGCCTCGTCAGTATCCATGAGCCGGAGTAGCATAGCTGGGACATCAGCTCCGCCCGCCCACGTCGTTCGCCTCGTCGGTGTCGAACGCCGTGTAGAGGTTGTAGTAGTAGGGGTTGAACTTGCATGGTCGTCGTGTCGCTGAGACCGAGTCCGCGCCGCGGCGGCTGGATTGTCGATGTCGAGGTAGTCGTCGTGGTTGCGCCGTTGTTGTCGGGGTCGTGCCGCCGCCGATGCCGTCGGGATCGTGTCGCTGTCACCGCGGTCGGCATGGTCGTCGAAGGCCGCCGCGTGTCGTCGGATCTGCTGCTCTAGCTGCGCCGCCGATGCCGTCGTGGTCGAAGTAGCTGTCACGTCGTGGCTGCCGGAGTCGCCATGGTAGCCGTCGAGCCGCCGGCGTCGGGGTCGAGGTAGATGACACGTCGTGGCCGTCGGGGTCGCTGTGGTAGCCGTCGAGCCGCCGGCGTTGGGGTCGAGATGGCCGTCGATGCCGTATGGGTCGTGTCTGCCGCCGTCATCTCCAGGTCGTGAGCGCCCAGGTCGGGCTGCACCCTGGAGCACTTGCTTATACTTGGTCTCGTGACTGGCTTCGTTCCAGTGTGCATGCACATATGCACGTACGTGCGAGAGGAACCTTGCATCTTCTTGCTTGCATGTACTGAAACGCCGATCTTCTGGCTGCTCGTACCAGCGCAGCGCCTACGGCCGTCACTTGATGGTGAGAGGCTTCCAACAGCGAGGAGGCACCATGCCGCTGCCATCTCTGGACAACCAGTGACATCAGGCTGCGGCCGCCGTTCGTTGCCCGGCGCATGATCCGGTACACGATCTTCTCGATGACGAGGCTCCCGTTCTGCGGCCGCCGACACCCTCCTTCACCGCTGCGTCTTCATGCTCCTCTATAGCTCGGGCAGCATCGCGGCGTCGTGGACGGCCTGCTGCACCGCCGACGGGATCGCCATCCGCCGCGGCTTCTCCTTACTTGACGTACAGGCCCGCTGACCTTGGGGAGGACTCAAGCTCGCGGATGGCAGCTTCTCTTGACTTCGGGCATCAAGAGTGATGACGCCATGCCTTGGCAGTCTCCTCCATCCACCGCCACATCACGAGGACTTGGCAGTCTCCTCCATCCACCGCCACATCACGAGGACGGCCATGCATATATAGGCATGCTTGAGATGCAATTTGTATAGAAAGCAAAAAGAGAAGAATCAACCTGCACCCGCATGAATGAACAAGGCGATGGTGTCCTTCCTCCTTGCTTGATTGATCGACATGGTCCTCATCTTCAACTCGGCTCCAGTGTGTGCGCCATCTCCTTGCCGCGAACAGCTGATGAGACGAGCCTTGCCTATGGAGGCCGTAGATCACGACACCGACGCCGGTCTTGAGGGCTTTAGATGGATCTTCTCCTCGGCTCCTTCCTCGTCCGGCAGTCCTCGATGGATGGGCGTCGATATAGACTCGACAGCCGGGGGCATCTTCACGACCTGCTCCCCATCCTGGCAACTCTCCCTGCGGACGTCATGGCGTGCTCGTCGGCTCTGGCACGATCGTCGGCATCCTCGCGGCAGCAGTGGGCGACGGCGCTTGACGAGGACGTACGACTTGGTGCTGCTTGATCTTTCTCTAGTGGACAGATCGAAGCTCCTGGGTACTTCCTGCTCCGGCGTCACCTCCACCCTGGTCAACGCTGATGGGCGTCGATGTAGCTCGACGGCCGTGGCGTCCGTGTTCCGCTCCCTCCAACTCGACAGATCATCCCGGGGTTCAGCTCTCCCGGCTGCTCCCCATGGGGAAAGATCGGCCTGGCGGCTCTCCCCTGGGAAAAGCGCCGCCCCCTATAGCGTGAGGTGCTGGGGCTTTCTATAGGCAACAGCTAGGGTTGCAGATAAGGGTCTGCGCGTGCGTCAAGAGCCGCCACAATTCTGTTTGGCCGCTCCGATCTAGGCGCCGCGGCCGTTCAGCTCTGTTGGATGAGAGCGCTATCCTGCCAAGTAATCACACGCGGCTGACTGGTGGACCAAGGAAGAAAGAAAGAACGTCTCCCGTGCATGTATCGATAATGGACGCCTTTAGCATAATGGATGTCACGTGAGCTAATGGCCATCAGCTGCGTTGTTTCTCCTTAGAATAATACAGACGCAAGCATGCATGCATATTGATAATCATCCACACATGTACGTACAGAGAGTTCAAGAACGACTTGCTAGCCTCTTTTCCTCTTTTCCTTCGAGATAACATATATATGACACGTATCACAATATATAGTTCACATGCTAATATATTGGAAAGGTTTGCACAAAATCTCATTGAACAGAGTTCAAACTTTGTCCCAAAAAGAAGGGTGTTCTCGCTTTCCAATGCAACTCCTATCTCTATCTCTCCTCTACCCCTCCTCGTTTCATGTGCGCTCTACTTTTTTACCCCTCCTTAATTCCCGTGTCCAACCAACTCCTAAAACCCCTCTCTTTTTGGGACGGAGGGAGTACATATCAACTCGATTTCTCATGTTCATTCTGCGAAACTGTAAGTATTGTCTATGGCTTACATGAGAATAGAAATATAGTGTTATGCTACCATAGGCCATATGAAGAAGACATTTGACTTTAGAGTAAAGGGCAATGGAATTTCAATGCCTAAGATGACATGCAGTGGAAAAGATAATTAATTGGCAAAAATTGATCACACATTTTCTATTTCCGACTGCAAGTTATGATTTATTTTCTTTTGCATTCATGTAATGAAAAGTTATCTTGTTGATAACTAATGCTCAATCGGATTTCCAGCTAATATATCAGGTCGGCCAGAAGAGAGGCCGATTAATAGTGGATGAAAACGATGATGAGCAACCTAAGAAGAAGATCAGAATGGGGATGCCAGCAACTCAGTGGATTAGTGTGTACAATGCCCGTCGACCTATGAAACAGAGGTCTGCTCGACGCATGTATCTGCTTAATAGCAGTAAAGAGATTTTTCCATTTTCTTACCACATTTGTTTATCAGGTACCACTACAATGTAGCTGATAATAGATTGCTACAGCATATTCAAAAGGGAAATGAAGATGGCTTGTTTATCAGTTCAGTTGCCTCGAGCTCAAATCTGTGGGCTTTAATTATGGATGCTGGAACCGGTTTTACATCTCAAGTATACGAACTTTCTCATCACTTTCTTCACAAGGTAAGCAGTATCAATTCTGTCACCTTCCAGGATTTACTATTCTCTGTTTGTACACATCACTGATTAGACATCCTCGGTGATATCAGAGCTGTCATCTGCATGGTTTTGTTTTATGCTGTCAGAGCTTTTAACTTACCTGTACTATGTTAGGAATGGATAATGGAGCAGTGGGAGAGAAATTTCTATATCACCGCACTGGCTGGTGCAAATAATGGCAGCTCTCTGGTGATCATGTCAAGAGGTAATTAATCTCAATGCTTCAGCTTTATACCTGGACTGCAGAACTTACTTGGTGACTGGATCACCATAGCAGCCTAATTAACTGTAAAGAAAATCCTTCAGCATCTACAGTAAGAGCCATGCTCGCTACTCAGTCATGAGTCATGATGGTGACATGTTTAAGCTTTCAACACAAGAAATGACTTAGTGTGATTTTTCCAGGGACACAATATGCGCAGCAGTCCTATAAAGTAAGCGATTCATTTCCCTTCAAATGGATAAACAAAAAATGGAAGGAGGGCTTTTATGTTACTGCTATGGCGACAGCTGGGAGCCGATGGGCAGTTGTCATGTCCCGCAATGCTGGTTTCAGTGCTCAGGTACGCGCTTTTGTATGTCTTTGATTTATAATGTCAGCAAACCTTAAATGGAATCAAATTGACAAACTCAGGTGTATTCTTGGTTGATGAAGTAAATCTGGAAAGAATTTAACATGCAAGTATTGAGGATTTTGAAGGATCCATTCCTGAATCAAATACCTTAACAGTGTTATTTCTTTTGTAGGTAGTGGAGCTTGACTTCTTATATCCAAGTGAGGGCATCCACATGCGCTGGGACAATGGGTATCGCATCACGGCAACGGCCGCCACCTGGGACCAGGCGGCCTTTATCTTGAGCGTCCCTAGGAGAAAGCCTACTGATGAAACACAGGAGACCCTGAGAACATCTGCTTTCCCCAGCCAGCATGTGAAGGTGGCTTCAGTCTTCACCTTTCTCTCTTTTGATTTAAAATTGTGAGTTCCAGGTAATCTTCTTTTTATTTGTTTCCACTTGCTGATCATTCTGTTTACAGGACAAATGGTCCAAGAACCTCTACCTTGCTTCCATTTGCTATGGAAGATCGGTATCGTGAAGCCTGTTTTCTTAAGATATACTAATATCAACCACACAGGTGATTTCATGATAAGAGATGGGGGATTTTAGAGCTCAAAACTTTGCTGACCTACTTACCCGCAACTAACAAACGGTAACCTATATGAGAGAAAGCAAAGCCGGTTGTGGAACAGTGTGGTCTGTTTTTTTGGTCGATTGTGTATAAATTATCCAAAGTGTTGAGTGTTGTAAAGAATGTAGAAGTGTACCTGCTGAACCGTTGCCATGTATAGAAAGTTGAAGTTTACAAGGATGTTTGCCCCCCAGGTCCCAGACGTCCTGCGTGCTGCCTCTTGCCGATTGCTGCTCATGCTTCTGTGATCACCTAAGTGCATCAACTCTTGTTATTCTGTTTCGCTAGGCCGGATCAGTAGTGCTCCTGCCTTTTTTTTTTTAAAAAAAAATGGTATCGTATAGGCCGTCGTGTGTCACGCAATTATGACTGTACGAGTGGGAGCTCGAAGCAGTGAGTGGGACGTGCGCACAGCTTGATTTTTTTTGGCACATGCGCACAGCTTGAATTGTGACAAGGACACGTTTGGAACTCTTGCGCGTCGTCCTCGTGTTGCTTCATTCGTTTGGTATCTTACGCGGTCATAGTTCTCTTTGCAGGTGTTCGATCAGTTTCGTTGCTTTTGTTGGGTGTGTGAGCTGAGTGTGGGTGTTTCTCTTAGTATGTTGTTAGAGTTGAAGTCGTTCGTCTGTGTTGTGGTCTTGCACTCGTATTTTCCTCTTCTTCCAATGAAAAACGTGCTATACACGTTCTTTAAAAAAAAATAGACGCACTGGATTGTCTGCATCGCCACTCCACAGTGAGAGCAAACAGCGCCAAATCATCCGTAGACATCTAGACATCTATGGTCACACTGCCACACACATCTATAGTCACACTTAGCCACACACACACAACGCCCAGCGAGAGCCTTGTTAGCAATGAGCTAGAGCTTCTGAACTGGGGCAGAAAAAAAAAGATAAAATGCAAAAATCTAAACAGGAAATATGGGATGTTCTGGTAGCAGGGCAACAGATAGATAAACAAGTTGTTCATTACAACTCAAACTGACATTAATTTAGACTATAATTGAAGCAGCGAGCAAAAATCTAAACAGGAAATATGGGATAATAGTTCAGGTAGCAGGGCAACAGATAGATAAACAAGTTGTTCATTACAACTCAAACTGACATTAATTTAAGACTATAATTGAAGCAGCGAAACATATTTTTGTTACAACGAGGCACTAACTAGTTCAGAACTTAAGACGCTAAAGGAAATTAGATAGCTGTTAATTTCTGACTCCAAGCCCGTAGGCATTAGTTTCCTCCTTTCATTCCAGAATTTTTTCAGTAATGCTTGAAACAGCTTCAGACAATTCCCAAGGAATTGGAAGGGGTTCCTCGTTGTTCTGGCTGATTCTGAGGCTAATCTTGTTGGCGACCAGATTCATCTTCCGTAACTTGCAGCGCAGGGCTGCAGAAAAATAGAATGTTAAAATGGATAAACAAATATTAAAAGCATCTAGATGGAGGGAATGGCACACTGGTACAACCGGCTATCGACACAAAATAAACAGTGACTACAGTCAGAACCGGCAACCTCATTTTTCAACTGTCCTATCTTTCAAAAGCTCAGGTCAACTGACACATAACCGATAGACACATTTTGTTTGCTCCATATTGTAGTGCCACTCATTGTGATGCTTGCTCAGTTTTAGAGAATGTGCCTTGAGAGAGAATGTGACATACCATTAGTCTCCACAGCCACAGTGGGGGGGAGCATGACATTCCCGGTTTTCTCTGTCCCAAATTTCATTCACCATTATGGCCATACACCTGTACACCTTTCGTAGTGCTTGGTTCAAACGAACTTGGCGACACTGAGTTGGATATCTGGGCTGAATAGAGCAAAAAGAAAAGCAAATCAAGAACAAAACAAAAACCTAAACCAGATTTATAAAGTGCTGGATCAAGAAAAGATAACAAAATTTTAAAACCAGATGCGCTACCTTCAAGTTGATTCTATCTTCATTGTGTGCCCGTGAATATATGAACACCGGAACTTCCGCAGGGTTTTCTGGGAAAGGTGGGGGCTGTCCAAGCATATCAGTCACACAATTTTCAATTTCAGTTGGCAACCGCAAGGGAATGCCACCAGCCCTCACAATCTGGTCACAGCAAGCTCGATAACCAAGCTTTCCATCCCTCAGCGGCCTCAGCTTCTCTATCGACACTGAAAAAGAACACAATTGCATTAAAACATGTCCTCAGTTCTGTAGTTGAGATACTTGTATGGCAGATCTTAAACAAATCAACCTACCAATGATGTCTTCATTTATGCTGGCATCACTTTGATTTACTCCAGCAGCAGCTCAAGCGTCAAAATGTACCGAGAGTGGTATACATCATTGACATACCAGATAACACTTGGATACGTATTACGCAAACACAAGTTTATACAGCGTTCAAGTCCCCATCCAATCACCGGAGGTTCTGGAACCTGCAAGTTCAGAAATCAGATATACATTCACAAATGAAAAAAAAATTGAAGCAACCTAAGCTTTATAAATGATTTTGACAATTTTCACATACTAAATCAAATGAAAATTACTAATGTATAAACTGAAATTAAAACTGGGCTATATTCCAGCTAAAATAACCTAAAGCACAAAACATAGCAGTGCAAGGCACAACATAAACAGTGAAAAAATGTAGGCAAAAGCTTTCACAAAGAAGCCTTGCCAAGGTAATTGCCTAATGGGGCAAATTAGACCAAACAGCTTGGTGCAAAAAGGGTGGTTTGTTAATCTACGAGTAAGTACGATTTCGTCCTGAGCCTAGTTAATGAGCAACACATGGCATTACAAAAATAAATATTGTACTCAAACCATCAGTGAGTGAACTGGCCTAACCCCACAAAAGAAAAAAGAGCAAAATCAGAAGCCTTCTTTTTCGTTCATATGCTGCAAAAGTTAAGTTATATCAGGCAAAAAGGAGTCAAAGCAAGCACAGTTGCTATATTTCAAGTAATCAACAGGTTAAATAACAACAAGTATAAGGGGGCACACCCTGAAACCAAACTGGTAGCAATTTCGCTCTTTCTCCTTTATCTTCTTCAGTGGAGTCTCCAGTGTGAGTCTTCAGTGGAGGCTCGTACTCGGTAGGGTCATGGTAGCAGCTCCAATGGTCAAAGACCATCCTTCATAATAAGGAAGAAATAACAATGGAGCCCATTAAATCCACTTGGCAATGTTAAGAAAATTAGTGATGCACCGAGGTGCTCAGCTTCTAAGTTCTTATAATATAAGCAGAAACCAAAATATTAAACTTGCTGCACACAGATCAGGGCAGGATACACAGCTCATCACGTTAAGAACAAAGAAAAGGATTCCTATGCTCAAAATTTGCACATAAGTAAACTGATTGTTATGAGATAGCACGCCATCTCACTGCTTTATTCCCAAATTAGATGAAATAGAGCTACTCATAAAAACCTGCAAACTACTCGGACAAGAACCGATCTGAGGATCCGAGGATGGATCGAGGTGTCGTACTGAGGTCGGTCAGGTCGCGACGGCCGAGAAGCAGAGATCGGGGACGAGGAGAGATCATACATACCTGAGGGCAAGCAGGCGCGCGCTGGCGTCGGTGCGGGTGGTTGCGGAGATGATGCGGCTGTCGGCGTCGCCCTAGCTTGCCTCGCCCCTCTGCTCCGATGCCCGATTGATTTGGATTCGGATCCGCCGCCGCCTCCGCTCCTCGCCGTTGTGACTTGTGATGGACAGGAGGGAGGATCAGGACCGCACGCAACATGACCTAAAAATTGACGGGGTGGATGCAACCACCGAGATTTTTGTAGATCGAAGGCGACCAACGGTGAAAGTCGAACCGGACCTATTGTGATAAAGGCTTGTCCAAGCGAACGAGCCTGCGACCGGTTGGTCTGCAGCGCTCGGCGGGACTTGGGAGCGCTTCCCACCAGCGTTCGAGCCCCCGCGCCCGCACGCTGGTGTTGCATCCGGTGGTCGATTTGTTCGATCGTTTGGTTGCCTCTAGTTGGAGACTTGTCCAACGGCGCTTGTAGTCTTCAGAGTGAAAAGAAATTAATGACACATCCTAAAATATGTGCTTATGTGTAAGCTAGTCAGAGATGTTATGCGTAAAATGAAGTGGCACGAGCCGGCATGAAAATAGCAACATACTGATTGGAGGAACAGTTTCAGACTGTTGTGATTTTGCTTGATCATAGATCTCACCCAGCAACGACGTGGAATGGTAATAAGGTTCCCGTTCCAAGAAGTGTGCGTACTTCGTGACCATCGAGCGCTGAGGAACTTTGATCTTTTTCGAACATGGATTAAAATACCTATCATAGACAATCTGTAACTTACTCTCAAGTTATTAATCAATCTAAGGCTGGCATCCAAAGCAGAATGGTGGTACTTGGGTCCGTCATGTTGCAGAATACCTTGCAATGCCAACATAACACGGTGTCCAACTTGCCCTGAGGCAAGCACATGACATCGGATCATGAGCGAAAGCAACCCCTGCCAGCTCGTGGGGGATCCAACAAGCCAAGAAAACACTACACTAGGTTGTTAAATCTACCGGACTCTCTGGAAAGATAGCCGGTCCACGTCACCCGAAATTCTTTCGGCCGATTGACCCGCGATCCGATGGCCAATAATGGACTGCTGCCTCCAATTTTTTGCATTTAGGCCCCCTGTTTTCTGCAAATCACATCCGTAGTCCTCTTCGCGAAATATCCACCCCTCCTCTTCTTTCCACCACACGCAGGAAGCGGCTGGCGAGGCGCGGGGGGGGGGGGGGGGGGGGGGGGTTGAGGCGGCGGCCATCGCGGGAGCTCGCCCTCCTGGTGCCCTCGGCGGCAGATCGCGGCAGACACGCGCACCGCGGCGAGGACGCCGAGCACACGGCGGCGCACTCCACCGCCGTCCTGCCTGCCACTTCTCCGCACCGGGGCGTTTTCACGTGCGCCATCGCTCATCCTCCCACGCCACCGCAGCGGGCAGCGGCGGAGACCACGCCGCCAGTGAAGGCACCGCTAGGCGGCGGTCGAGGGGTCACGGCCAGGGTTTTCTTTCCGCTACAGTAGCGGTTTTTTCGGGAATAAAAACCGGTCCGGTAAACCGGTTAAACCGGCCGGTTAACCAGTAGGAGCGGTTTGGTAGGGTCGGTTTTGAGCGGTAACCGGCCTTATTTAGCTATTGGACCGGACCGATTTGACCGATAACCAGTCAGACCGGACCTGGTTTCAAACGGTTTTTTTAACCTGGTCACGGTGGCCGTGGTGAGCGGCGGCCGCTCGCAGCGGCTGGGTCCAATGGCCGTCGAGGTCACGGCGGCCCGACGCAAGGTGACATGGATCATGCCAGCGGCGAGACATCCGATGGCGTGGCACGCTGATCTGCACAACGGTCGACCTCCACCAGTCACAGTCTCTAGTTCTTGCTTGTTTGATTTGAATATATCAAGCATTCTAGATCGATTTGGTGGACCTGTAGTTTGATTTTTGTTTATCTGAAATTCGGTTCGTTGGATTGCAGTTCGTTTTGGTTGCAGGTGCTTGATTTGTGATGGCAAAGCCAGTTCTGGAGTCGATGCTCCTTCTCTGGACCTGGATCTATCCCCTTTGAGCATTCACTGAGATCTGGTCTGCCCCTGCTCTGCTGCAACAGATTGCGCTCCTTCTCCATGCAGTTGAGGACCCTGCTTGGTCCATCGATCTCCCTCAATGCTCCCTCCATCAATCACATTTCATTCTCCAAGGTTTTTTACACGAGCCAACAATCTACAACAGAACAAGGTGGGGGCATGATCTGCATCATCATTTTCTACGTAACTAGGTAATAGCCTGCGTTGCTATAGGCACAGAAAAATTAAAAAAAATTATTCTAAAAATTGTGCAGAAAAGTAATAGAGAGTAAGGGGTGTCTGACATGTGAAATATGTTGGACTTAGATTTGAGTTTTTTTCTTCTCAGGTTAATGTAGCGACTAACAACATAATGCCATAAATTTAAGATATGTCGGGTTCGTATTGATCTTTTTTTTGAAGTTAAATCAGGAGCACTGCTAGATCATATAAGAAGGAGAAGCAAGCAAGTTCTTACAAGGTTCGATATTACATAAATGGAACAAACTCTCTCTGAACGAAAACGAACTAATCATAGTAAACAAATTAAACTCCCCACTAAAACTGCAAGCCATGGCCAGCAAGTGCCATTCTTCTAAGCTGGATTTCTTCCTTGATGAGCTGTAGAATCCATGCCGGTGTCGCCGTCACTTGATCAAAGACGCGTCGGTTCCTTTCCTTCCAAATATTCCAAGCAGTGTAGATCAACAATGCTGCCACTCGACGCTTCTCGTCCTGCATACTCTGCCACTCTTGGAGACCTATCTCTGCTTGTGGGACTTGGACAAGGCCATTTGTCCACCCACTCACCAGTACCCAAACTTCTTGTGCGTACACACATTGTAGACATAGATGTTGAGCTGTCTCCAGTGCTTGATCACAAAGCGAGCACACTGGGTTGCACGACCAGTTTCTGGCTTGGAGCTTGTCGGCTGTCAGTATCTTGCTCTGAAGGAGTAGCCATGCAAAAAATCGATGTTTACCTTCAGCCTTCGCCCTCCAAATATCTGTGCAATTATAAGTGCAGAAGGATCCCTGGAACTGAATGTCGTAAGCTGATTTGGCCGTGTACTATCCATCTGCAGCCCATCTCCATCTTAAGATATCCTCTTGCTCATTCAACTGCACGTCTTGAATTTTCAGCCATAAGGTTATGAACTCCAACATTTGCTCTGCAGTGTTCATTCTCCACAACCCCCTGGTCCAGTTTTCATCCACAAGCTCCTCTGCCACCCATCGTTTTTTCCTCCAAGCTAATATGTACAAATTTGGGGGCAATATCACGCGGTGCACTGCCATCCAACCATGTAGAGTCCCAGAACTTTGCCTTCTGTTCATTTCCTAGCAGTACCAGTGTGCTAGCTCTGAAGAGCTGTCGATCGACATCATTACAAGGTACCTCGGATCCTACCCAGGGACAATCCGTGTCTATCCACTCGTACCATAGCCATCGCAGCCGTAAGGCCCTTGCTAAAGAGATCAAAGTCAAGGACCCTAAGGCCTCCCAGGCGCTTTGGTCTCTGCACCACAGCCCACTTCACCAGACAATGTCCACCTTTGGCGTCATCAGTACCCGTCCACAGGAAGCTTCTTCTGATTTTGTTCATCTTCTTGATGGTCCATTTCTTGGGAGCAAACATGGTGAAGAAATAGGTTGGTATGGAAGATAGAGCTGCGTTCAGTAGTTTTAGTCGGCCAGATCTTTGCAAGAGTCTTCCTTTCCAGGTTGGCGGCTTGGTTGCCATTTTATCGATCAAGGGTAGAATGTCCACCCTCCTTAAGTGCTTCCTTATTTCATACTCCCTCCATCACATAAAAAGTGCAATTTTAACTTTTTAGGGCAGATTAGGTGATGTCACGAAAAGACTCTATTGCCTCATTTATTTGCCATATTGAGTTAGTTTTGGCATGCAAACCAAATCCCACCACTTAATTAGGAAGCACTACGGGAAAAACGACTATCAGTACCGGTCAAGAAGGTCTCGTTAGTACCGGTTCTGGAACCGGTACTAACGTTTCGAGACTAAAGTGGCAGTCTTTTAGTACCGGTTCCAGAACCGGTACTAAAACGCGCACGTTAGTACCGGTTGGTGTTACCAACCGGTACTAAACTGCGTGCGCTGCCTGCCACCCCGGGGAGGCAGTTTAGTACCGGTTGGTAATACCAACCGGTACTAAACTGTTTTTTCTCTTTTATTTTATTTTATTTCTAATGCGTATTCCGTATCGTATCCGTTCTAATGCGTATTCGTATCGTATCCGTTCTAATGCGTATTCGTATCGTATCCGTATAATGCGTATTCGTATCGTTTCCGTTACAATGCGTATTCGTATCGTATCCGTTCTAATGCGCTTGCGATATAAAGTAATATTACGTTACAATAATATATAATCTACATGTACTTAGTTAGCTTTCTAAAAAGTATTACATATATATACAACTTTTCAAGTGTTTCGATTAAAGAAAAACCAATTAAGCTAATCTTTCTTCTTCTTCTTCTTTTGGAACTCCTCTTCCTCCTCGTCCTTTCCTCGATCAGGATCCATTAAACCAATGCTTATTCTATGATCCGTATAAAATTCACCGTTCGGATTCACGACCTCATCGAGCAGAAATCCCATTAGTTGTTCTTGAACTGCCTTGACTCGTTCCGGTTCAATGAGGTCTTCTGACATTACCATAACCTGCCAAGAAAAATCTTCGTTAGTCTTAATAAACAGATTTGCATAATAAAAATTTAATAAAATGGTAGGAAGTTTACGTACGTCAAATTCTTTTTCCGTCATCATCTTCGGGCCTACAAATCCGTGGATGAATTCGCATACGTAGTACCCACACAGGTTGTTTCCCTGTTCCTGTCTCATACACTATATATACACGTATATGAACAATCGGTTATGTAATACACTCTCGATGTTTGACTAAATGAAATAAGACTAATATGAAATTTTGAACGTACCGGAAAGTCAAGCCTCCATACAAGCTCGTCCGTATCTGATACTCCAACTTGGTGTTTAACAAAGCGTTTCCACGCTTTGTTAAGAGTATCAACTAGGCTTTGATACTCTTTCATCGGCTTTCTCAATGAGTCGAACACCGTAATCCGGCCTCGATTAATCTCGAGTACAAGGAGGATCCAGTGAAACCTGTACATATAAAGATGTCATTTAGAACCGTAACATGAATGAATATAGAAATAGTAAAATATGTTCTACGACTAACCCGAAGAGGTACGGAAAAAGTATCAATGAACATGTATGTTGTGCCATCAAGGCATTGAAAATATTTGTTGTCGTTCGATTGGGATAATTTGCAATATTCTCCATGTGTAAGATATCCGGATCCAAGAAGCCAATGCCATAGTATCCCTTCTTCCGGCAATGTTGATACTCCATCCTACATGATACACAATAACATATAGTTAGATAGGATTGACAACTAGAGGTACAATATAAACATTTTATTAAATACTTACAGAATCCATGCACTCATGAGAGACTTGGAAAGGGCATCTTGATGGTATAAAAAATGGATATCTCCGAAATCAATCCACATATCACATGGCGGCCGATAGGGTGAATTTCTGATCCGTGCTGCGAACATGGTCAATCCATTTCCAGATTCTCGCATGTACCAATTGTGGAACTCATACATTCTGGTCCCTAGGTGTGCTAGCAGCTCAGGCCATACCAGTGATTGCCCCAATTCGAACGGTTTTTGCTTGCCTCCCTCGTGTATTGGAATATCATCTTCACCTCGCAGTTGAGCTTTTGTGAGGTTGGTTTGCTTCATAATCTCAACCAATTGTTGTTCTTCCTCTGATAGCACAACAAGCGGAGGAATCGATTGCTTCGATTGTTGTCCCAGCTGTGCAATGCCTTTGGACTGAGAGCTTTTCGACGACGATGCACTTTTTCTATTGTCGACTTTCTTGTACGACTTCATGATTGTGCGGTCGTAGTCCGATACCGTCTCTTTCACCGCGGGTCTGGCCTGTTTAATAAAGTGTCTTACGGCTGTCGGGTCAACCGGTTCCTTCGGCTTTGGCTTTCTCTTGTCCTTAACCTTCTGAAAAAAATCCGCAACCTCTTGGCTGACGGTCGCATCGGTTTCCTCATCTGTTTTCTCGTACGCGAGCTTAGGAGGCGGAGGCGGAGGATTCTCTTTCTTCTTCTTCTGCCGCTTAGGAGCCGGCGGCATTGGAGCCTTGGCGTACCTCTTCTTCGGCTGAGGTGGACTCATGCTGGGGCCCCTTGTACCAATTGGTGAGGGCGGGTCCATGTCGTTGTCGGGACCATGTGGAGATGGTGGATCCATGCTGGGGTCCCTCGTAGCCGATGCTGCAGCTGAATCTGTTGTTCCTGGCTTCAATCTGATGTCTTCCTTAGGCCAAGCAATCCATGTATGCAACCCATCTCGCAGTTCCTCTCCACCGTCACCTGTAGGGATCGGGATCGCAAGGTCTTCAGCCCAAACACCAGCCACTCGGTCAACCAAAACTCTAGCGTACCCTTCGGGAATAGGCACGTTGTGAAGTTTCTCGCCCGGGACCGGTACTTCAGCAACACCTTCAGCACATACCTTCATCTTCTTCCCGACAAGATAAAGAAGCTCACAGTCCGTCCTCGTAGTGATGTCATCTACGGGATATCTTTCAGCGGCCTTGGTGGAAGCAATGCTGCTACGACGCTGAGATGCGGGGCTGATCTCCAAATTCTCGCCGCCTGCAGGAGCACTAGGTTGTCCCTGGTGTTGGCTAAGGACTTCTGCCAGGCGCTGATCTACTCGTTCATTTATTTCTTGGGCTGTTCTAGTTTCAACCTGAGCCAGCCTGTCATGGAGCTCACGCAATTCTTCTTGGATGGCTTTCTTGCTTCTGGAACGGCTTCGGTACGTCTGTATATCCTGACTGAAGCCACGTTTCCATGGTACGACGCCCATGCCTCGAGTCCGACCAGTGTGTTCCGGATTGCCAAGAGCGTAAGTCAGCTCGTCCTTCTCTCGATCAGGCTTGAAAGATCCATCTTCCTTTTTCTTCATTGCTTCGTCTAGCCTGTCGATCGCTTCGGCTATGGCATCGCTAGTGATAAACGCACCATTTTCCATGTTTAGTCTGCCTCCATGAGCATAGAAGTACCACCTCACTCGTAACGGCCACGAGAGTGTCTGCGGTACGATTCCTCGTTGTATCAATTCATCTTCCATCTTCTTCCATTTCGGAATCGCCTTCTCATAACCTCCTGGTCCTAGATGGTGGAACTGACTTTTCTTCGAGGCATTTTCTGTGTTAGTTTTAACTCGCTTCAGGTAGTCGGCCGACAACTGATTCTCTAAGAATTCATCCCAAAACGGCCTTTGGTTCTGGTACACCTTCTCAAAATCTGGTGTGAGATTCTTCTTGACGAAATTGGCTTTCAACTTCTTCTTAAATGACTGAAACTGGTTAGCCATCTTACTCATCGTCCAATTCTTGACTTTGTCTAATTTGTCTGCCGGAAATGTGAAGTGTGTAGTCACCTGTTTCCATAACATTTCCTTCTCTGACTCCGGGACTATTTGTCGAACTTGAACATTTGGATCGCTGTTTTTCGATATCCTCCAAAGCTCGTACTTGATGGGGATGTTTTCCCTAACAAGATATCCACATTGATTCACATAAGAAGTCTTAATCCCAGGCGGTTCCGTTGGTTCACCATCATCTGTAACTGCTGTGACCAGGGTATGCCCGGTCATCTTTCTCTTGCAGCCTCGCTTCCGTTTTGGAGGCTTCGATCCAGATGCCTGAAAATAATTAAACTATTATTTAATACAAAAATAATTAATACAAAATTAATCCAGATGCCCGATCAAAATCCTTATGTATACCTCGGTCTCATTGTGTTCGTCAAGACCAGTTTCTTGTTCTTGGTCGTCTCCATCATCATCTTCCTCATCATCTCCATTCCCTCCATCCCCTCCTTGTCCAGATAAATCAAGAAATTGACTGCCGTCAAACTCTACAGGGTCTGTACCGTCTCGAATCATATTATGAAGCAACTCCTCATCCTCGCTACGTCTCGTCATTTATCCTAGTATATGATAGGAGTAAGTTATGAAATTTTTGTAACACATATGAATTTTTTTCTAACACATATGAAAATTTTGTAATACATATGAAATTTTTCTAACACATCTACAATATTTCTAACACATATGAAATTTTTCTAACAAATATGAATTTTTTCTAACACATATGAATTTTTTCTAACACATATGAAATTTTTGTAATACATATGAATTTTTTTTAACACATATGAAAATTTTCTAATACATATGAAATTTTTCTAACACATCTACAATTTTTCTAGCACATATGAATTTTTTCTAACACATATGAAAATTTTGTAATACATATGAAATTTTTCTAACACATCTAAAATTTTTCTAACAAATATGATATATTTCTAAATCTATTTAAACAAAAAAAATGTGCTGACGTCAGCACCCAGGGTGCTGACGTCAGCACATCACGTACACACGGCAGGGGCGGCGGCGTCGGGGGCGAGGCGGCGGCGTCGTGGGCGAGGTGGCGGCGGCAGCGTCGGGGCAGCGGTGCGGGCGGGCGGCGGTGGGGGCGCGACGCAGGCGCAACGAAGCCGGGGCGGAGGCGGGCCGCCGGCGCGATGTAGCCGGCGCCGGAGAGGAGAGGCGGGGCCGGCCGCCGGCACGTACGGCGAGGAGTCGCCGGCGCTGGCCGGAGGAGGAGAGGAACGGGCGCCGGACGGAGTGCAGACGACGAGGGTGGCGCCGGCGTGGTTCGAGGTCGACGGCGGCGCGCGGGGGATGGCGGCGGCGGGGGATGGCGGCGCGGCCGGCGCGCGGGGCCGGGGGATTGCGGCGGCGGCCCGCGGAGAAGGCCGGCCAGGCGGTCCCGGAGAGGCGCGGGACGGCGGCGGCGCGCGCGGACGACGGCGGCGCGGCGGCGAGACGACGGGGAGGCGCGGGACGGCGGCGGCGCGCGCGGACGACGGCGGCGCGGCGGAATTGGAGAGGTAAAAACGGCTAAGTCCGGAGGAGGAAGAAGAGTGGGGTTTTATACCCCAGGCAGGTTAGTACCGGGTCGTGTTACAAACCGGTACTAACCTGCCACCCCAGGCACGTTAGTACCGGTTTGTAATACGGCCCGGTACTAACGTGCCACAGCTGGCGGGAAGCGAAAACGTGAGGCAGGTTAGTACCGGGCCGTGTTACAAACCGGTACTAACCTGCCTCCCCTGTAAATGGTATAGTTTTTCTCTTATTTTTCTTTTCTGTTTGTATATATTACTTTTATTCTCGTTTAACACTTATTATAAATCGTAAAGGCACTACGTACACTTATTGTAATTTATAAAATATCTCATTAAATATCTCACATACATATAGTAAATCTGTAAAATACGAAGAGGTAATTATTTTTTGCATGCAAAAATATTTATAAATAATAACTTCCAAATCTCATATAACTGTTTCTTCAAATCGAAAATTAATTATTTAATTAACGTCAAATTTCAATAATCAACACTTTTCATAAAAAAAAGAAAAAAGAAAATTAAATTACATAAGTCCATAGTAATGTCACACACATATTGAGTTAATTATATCGACAGAACACACATTGAGATAATTACGTCAAATTGCACAATGCAAAACGACACTCATTACATTACACACATTACATTACATCATTTAATAGAAAATAAATAATTGAGGCCATTAATCTTCATCTTCATCATCTTCCGCTGAAACAAAATTAATCTTCCTTCTGACGAATGTCCCCTGGTTGTGATCGCGCCGTAAGTACGGAGCGTCTTCTTTGGATAACAGAATGCTGGGATCAACATCAACTGAGAATGGAGGACGGTCATCTAACTGATCATAATCTTCTGATTTGTCCGTAATGTCTTCAACTCCAACTATTTTTCTTTTTCCTGGAAGAACTATGTGACGTTTAGGCTCATTATCTTCTGGCTTCTTTACCGTCTGCTCCTTTTCTGTCTGCTCCTCTTCCATCTGCTTCTTTTGTTTTCTCTTCTTGGGTTTAATTTTTTTCTTCTTGGGCTTGCTTGCCATGTCTTTCACGTAGAACACTTGGGTCACATCTTTGGCTAGGACAAATGGTTCCTCCTTATATCCAACCTTTTTTAGGTCCACCGTTGTCATCCCATATCTGTCTATCGTTACACCGGCGCGGCTCACCCATTGGCAGCGGAACAGGGCAACTTTTATAGGTCCATAGTCAAGTTCCCATATCTCCTCTATGACGCCATAGTAGATGTCCTTTATACCATCATTTCCTATTGCATCTATACGGACACCACTATTTTGGTTAGTGCTCTTCTGGTCTTGAGATCTTGTGTAGAATGTATACCCATTTATCTCGTAGCCTTGGTATTGCAAGATTGTGATTGATGGTCCCCTAGCCAGCCATTGAAGTTCTTGATCAATCGTGCCATCACCGATGAATTTTCGTCTCAACCAATCTCTGAAAGTCACTATGTGATGACGGGTAATCCATTTTTCACTCTTGTTTGGGTTTTCGGATCGTATAATATCCTTATGCTCCTCTATATATGGAGCCACCAAGGTCGAACTTTGTAGAACCGTGTAGTTTGCTTGGCAAATTTCAATTTGAGAGAGGTCCATTATAGCTTTTCTCCCAAGTGTTCCCTTTCCGCAGAGTCGTCCCTCATGGTGTGACACGGGGAGTCCAACCGGATCAAGATCCTCAATAAAGTCTACACAAAATTCAATGACCTCCTCCGTTCCATAGCCTTTAGCGATGCATCCTTCTGGTCGAGAACGGTTGCGAACATACTTCTTTAGGACTGCCATGTACCTCTCGAAAGGGAACATATTGTGTAGGAATACTGGCCCCAGAATAGTTATCTCTTTAACTAGGTGAACCAGGAGATGTGTCATAATATTAAAGAATGAAGGTGGGAATATCATCTCGAAGCTTACAAGGCATTGGACCACGTCTTGCTGTAGCCTTATTAAATGACTTGGATTAATCACCTTTTGTGAAATTTCATTGAGAAACGCACACAGCTTCACGATTGCCAACCTTACATTCTCTGGTAGAATACCCCTCAAGATAACTGGAAGTAATTGTGTCATCAGGACATGGCAGTCATGAGACTTCAAGTTCGTGAATTTCTTTTCCTTCATTTTTATTATTCCTTTTATATTTGAGGAATATCCAGTGGGCACCTTGATACTGTTCAGGCAATCAAACATGCTTTCCTTCTCCTGTTTGCTGAGAGTGTAGCTGGCAGGCCTTAAGTATCGCTGGTCTTTTCCCTTCTTTTTAGGATGTAGGTCTTTTCGTTGTTCCAACGCTTTAAGGTCACGTCTTGCTTCCACTGTATCTTTCCCTTTTCCATAAATACCCATGAATCCTAGCAAGTTCACACAAAGATTCTTCATCAGGTGCATCACATCAATTGCATTGCGGACCTCAAGCATTTCCCAATAAGGTAGCTCCCATAATATACTCTTTTTCTTCCACATGGGTGCATGTCCGTCCTCGTCATTTGGAACGGCTTGGCTACCAGGGCCCTTTCCAAATACTACCTGCACATCTTTTACCATCGAAAACACACGCTTTCCGTTGCGGAACAAAGGCTTAGATCGATTATCAGACTCGCCTCTAAAATGTTTTCCTTCATGTCTTAAAGGGTGCTTCGGTGGTAAAAACCGACGATGGCCCATATACACGCACTTTCGACAGTGCTTCAAATAAATGCAGTCTGTTTCATCATAACAGTGGGTGCAGGCCGAGTATCCCTTGTTTGACTGTCCCGAAAGGTTTCCAAGTGCAGGCCAATCATTGATGGTCACAAAAAGTAATGCTCGGAGGATGAATGTTTCCTGTTTGTACTCATCCCACACACTTACACCTTCGTCCTTCCACAACAGTAAAAGCTCATCGATCAAAGGTCTTAGGAACACGTCGATGTCGTTTCCAGGTTGTTTTGGACCTGCGATGAGAGCCGGCATCATGATGAACTTTCGCTTCATGCACAACCAAGGAGGAAGATTAAATATACATAGGGTAACTGGCCAAGTACTATGACTGCTACTCATATCGCCGAATGGATTCATTCCGTCTGTACTTAAACCAAACCGTATGTTCCTTACATCTTGATCAAATTGTGGAAATTCTCTCTCAATGTTCCTCCACTGGGACCCATCTGCAAGATGTCTCATCATCTCATCTCGCTTACGATCTTCTTTGTGCCACCGCATCAACTTTGCATTCTCCTTACTTCTGAACAAACGCTTCAATCGTGGAATCACAGGAAAATACCACATCACCTTTGCAGGAATTTTCTTCTTCGCTGGCTGCCCGTCAACTTCACCAGGATCGTCTCGCCTGATCTTGTACCGCAACGCACCACAAACAGGACAAGCTTGTAAATTCTCATATTCAGCGCCGCGATACAGGATACAATCATTAGGACATGCGTGTATCTTCTGTACCTCCAATCCAAGAGGGCACACAATCTTTTTGGCTTGGTACGTGGTCGACGGCAGCACATTAGCCTCAGGAAGCATGTTTTTTACGATTTGTAGTAGCTCACCGAATCCTTTGTCGCTGACACCATTGGTTGCTTTCCATTTTAGCATATCCAGCGTGCTACCCAGTTTTTTCAGTTCCGGCTTGCACCCTGGGTATAGTTTTGTTTTGTGATCCTCCAACATCTTTTCGAACTTTTTTGACTCTCTCGCAGTTTCACTGTCTTTCTGTGCATCAAGCAAGACCTGACCAAACTCATCGGGTGCCTCCTCCTCCTCTACGACATTTGCATCAACCCCTTCCATTGGGTCATCATCGTCGTCAAAGGCACCGGCTTCATGTAAGTATGCAAAGTCTGGGATGTTGTTATCGTCGTCTTCTTCATCGTCTCCCATCAAAACACCAAGTTCACCATGCTTCGTCCAAACATTATAGCTATCCATGAAACCGTTTTCAGTTAGGTGAACGTGTAGAGTATCCCTTTTCATGACCTGTTTCACATTGCGGCAAATACGGCATGGACAACACATGAGACCATTCGTGGACCTGGTTGCTTCAGCCACATTGAGAAAAACGTCTAGGCCAACAATCCAGGCCATGGTGTTCCTACCGCCGTACATCCATTGACGGTCCATTTTGAATCCTACCATAAAAAATATTTATAAAATAAATGTATCCATTAATTGCAACATTTTATTAATTATTAGTAACATTGAGAAAATACCTAACAACATTACTAATATTGCAACATTTCATTAATTATTAGTTAAAAAGGTATTAGTAATAATTAAAAAGTTGGAAAAATCTATTAAACAACATTACATATATATAATCAAATTTTTAAAAAAATCCATTACATAACATTAAATATAGTTAAAAAGATACGGAATATTGTCACAAAAAACATGCTCATTATCTAGGTATCTAGGGTATGAACTCACTACTAAAAGCTACCATCTAATTAAGGTCATGATTCTATTTAGCTCAAATCATTCTACAAATACCAAAATCCTTCTCATTCACAATTTTTCAAATTTCTCTAAGTATAGAGCATAAAAATAAGCACAAGTACCGTCAATTAACAGAGAATGAAGTTGCTAACCTTTTGGCGCACTTATATAGGAGAAATCCACAAATTATGGAAAACTTGGGCAAAAACTCCCCCCTCTATGGCGCCATGAGTGAGAGACCAAGCTCTCTGCAGAAATGAGCTCGGGCTCGGGGAGGAAGAAGCCTGCCGCGGTATTATACCCAGCACGTTAGTACCGGCTGGTAACACCAGCCGGTACTAAACGTAGGCAGTTAGTACCGGTTGGTGTTACCAACCGGTACTAACGTGCAGCGGCTTGCGGGTCCCCCAAGTCGAGGCACGTTAGTACCGGCTGGTAACACCAGCCGGTACTAACGTGCCTCTAGCCGTTGCGGCCCGACCCCCGAGGCGCACGTTAGTACCGGTTGGTGTTACCAACCGGTACTAATGTGCTCCACGAAGTACTGTGCTTACAAACCGGTACTAAATTCAGCATTTAGTACCGGTTATAACACAACCGGTACTAACGTACCAGGGACCAAAGGTCGTTTCTCTAGTAGTGAAGGTATTTAACATCCATCTCTAGAATTGCATTCTTTGTGAGATTTTTTTCAAATGCTAGGATTGCACTTTTTATGGGACGGAGGGAGTATCCATTTCCCCATGCAATATCACGGGAATTGAAAAAAGAATCAACTAACAAAAGAATCATGAAACAAACACGGTGCTTTGAGAAACATTATATTCTATTGTTTTTGCTAAATAATGTTTTGAACCACATTCAAGTACAGTACGTAGCGTCAATTTTATAATAACTTATGTCAGAGCAAACGTGAAAAAGCACAAACACTTAATTCCGGATAAACACTCGCTTGCTAGTTGGCGTCATTTACCTAATGTA